>JABTTQ020001985.1:0-375972 GCA_016081115.2 Rehmannia glutinosa | reverse complement strand
TTTTTAAGTTTTAGTTTGTTTTTAAAAGATTTTAAATCCTCAAAACCTACCATTTGAAATCCGTTCTTTTTTTTTCAATTTATGCTCACTTGCAATTTACACGCACACTACATATCTCGCACACATTTACACACCTGCACATATTTACACACTAATACAAATGGGTGCACTCAAACTACACACTATACACATAACACACATTTACACACTAACACACGATGCACGTTTACACCTTTGCATACACTACACATATTTACATACTTTCGCTCCACGCACACACACACTACACACACTCGCACACTCTTTCTCTTACATATTCACACCGCATTTATTTCACACACTTATTTACACATAATAAAAGTTATATATTTCATATGTTTATTAGTGTATAAAATTATAATTATTTATAAAATAATAAGATTATATCTTTTATTTTAATTTATTAAATATCAATTAAGAAAATAAATAGAGCTTTTAATTTTTTCAAATTTTCACGATGGATTTGAAATCCCTACACAAATCCGCATCATCCAACAAGAGGTGGATTTCAAATCCAAAGATTTCAAATCCCTTGAAATTTCAAATCCCTCCATCCAAATGAACCCTCAAAGAATTTACAAAAATTGGCCGGATTATCTTTTTAGTTGTTACTATTCCTCGTGTAAATTCCTCTCTTTTTCGAAAGGTTTTGAGCGACAACTAATCATATGAATAATCCCCGCTTGGTGGATTAAATGGCGATTGTATGATAAATATTTCACATGTTTTTTTGACGACCAGTATCCTCACACGGAGGCAAGACATACCCCACACTTTCTTTGGACTATGGGACATCCGTCCTTCCTGGAATGGTCCTAATATCCAGGGGCAAATCCCAACTCCTCACTCCGCGATAGTCAAAGTTTGAACCAAGACCTTAAGGTGCAATTGCAGCTTCAAGGCCACTAGGCCAACCCCTCAGGGGTTAAGTGTTTTACAAGTTACAATACACAAAAGAGAAGTTTAAAAATTGTGATTGGTTATGCTTTTGTTTCGTCACTTTCATTTTCTAAGTGAATAGTGGTGAAAATTTTTTGAAAGTGAAAGTTGAATGAATATAAAAAAAATAATAATTATGTTGATGTGATGAAGAATATTATAGAGATATTGGTTGTTTGAGGAATTTTTTGAGGAAATAATAATGTAAAACATAATGTAAGAAAATTGAATAAAAAATAAAAATTGAACAAAAATAAGCAATATGGATCTCATTTTAAGGCTTTTTGTTATCAAGATTAAGAGCAAAATAACAAAATTATGATAAATTAAAGAAATCAAAAATTATTTATATGAATAGAGAATGAGAGAGAAATAAATAGTATAGTTGAGTATTGGGAAGTGTGAAAATGAAAGAGAAAAATGAGTTAATTTTAAAAAGAAATGAGATTTTCTTTTTAAAAAAACTCACTTTTTTCACAAACAAGCGCACTCCTAAAATTTTTCTCTCAAAAATAAAATTTGGAAAATTTTCTCACAACCAATCACTACCAATCACAACCTTACCTTTTCTCAATTATTTACTCTTGGTCTACTTGATATACCAAATATAACCATATGAATTTAGACTATTTGCAAAGACTACAAATATTATGCCAACAATTATCCATTAGAGTTGTTATACCCACCGGTTTGGTGGGGTCATAAAATAAAAAAGTTGATGTCATAAGCTCGAAAGAGACCTGCCTAATTTGCCTCGGCCCATTTGACAATTCTAATTAAGATTGGCGAAGAGAGGTCGAGGTCGATTATGCGGCCTTTTTGCAATAGATCGGCGTTACAACAAGCGTATGGGGATGTTTTTTTAATTAATGGTCATGTCTGGTTCCTTGACTCCCAAGTTTAAACCGAATGGGAATGCTTTTTTAATTAATGGTCCTCTTTGGATTTATGAGCTTATTGATCGAAAGAATGCCATGAAGAGCTTATTAATTCTATGTTTTCTCGAATCAATCCAAAGCTATTCTTAGTATCGAAGGGCTTGGGATGGAAAAAAGGATCGGTTGGTGGGATTATGATAAAAAAAAAGGAGATGTCGGTTAAATAATGTTTTTATGGGGTGCTTATGAAGTATAAGATTTGTGGGTTGAATGTTTGTTGAGGTAGTAGGATCATCGGGTTAATCAATGTACAAGGAACCGGAGTTGGAAATTGGGTGTTAAAGGTAAAGTGAAACATTTTCTATGGAAATGCTACAACGAAATTCTCCTCCAATGTGAATCAGCAAAATAGAGGAATGGAGATTGATGGTGTCATCGATTGTGTGGTGAAAAAAGAAAAGACTCTTGAACATGTGTTCTTTTCTGTGATCGTGCTCAAAAATGGAAATTATCTCCCATCCATTGGGAGGGAATGACAGAGGATTCAGTTACTTTTAGAGGGTGGTGGAACTCCTTGTGTAATGCTAGGAGCAGCTCATGGTTCGAAGAACATCTCCAACTCACTTCATATATGTTATGGTGGCTTTGGAAGTCTCGTAATTTGTGGATATTCAAGGAGGAAAGAATGACAGAAATTAATATTGTGAATGGTGTTGTAAGTGAGTGGAAAGAGTTTCAAGAAACAAGGAAATTGTTGTTAAAGTTGTAAGGTTTGTGGCTCATCTGGTAGGTTTAATTCGGTTGCAATGTGTTCATTCCTATCCTCTTTTTATGGTTCGTGTGTCTTGCTCAAACCGATCCGCTATTTGAAAGATTTTGAGTTCTCTTTGTGTGGTCTCGATGGATTAGCTACGAGTCCCTATATTAGCTTATAGCTTGTAGTTTAGTCATCACTATTTTTGTTTTGGTTCTTCTTGAATGTTTTTCTCGTTTCTGACATCCTTTGTGTGGATATCTCTTCGATTCCTCTTGGATGTCCCATTGTAACCAGGAGGAATGTGGTCTTCGGGCCTCCCAATTTATGGGGATATTTCAATATATCACTTTTGTTTTAATATATCACTTTCGTTTGAAAAAAAAAAAAACAATTTATGGGGATATTTCAAACTAAGCTGCGCGCAATTTGACTTCAAATCGGTGGGGCATTTCGGACAAATGGTCCAAGCTAATATAAAGCTCATACAATCGAATCTTGATCTACCAAAACACCCCCACGAGACCCAATTATGCGACCTTTTTTTGCAACGGATCAAGGCGTTGCAACAACTTATGGGGATATTTCAAACTAAGCCGAAGCGCAAATTTGACTTCAAATCAATGGGGCATTTCAACAAATGGTCCAAGCTATATAAAGCCCATATATCTTGATCTACCAAAACACCCGATCCCACGAGACCCAATTATATTTCCTTCTCACTAACAATACATTTTATTTACTAATTCAATCTTTTTGGTTGTTGTTTTCTCTCTACAACCACATAACTACATAAGCATCCGAGAGGTCTTGCCATCACACAACATCAAAGGGTTTACACGATACATTCTCGAGAGACCCTAATGGTGTGTTCATATTTCATATTATAGGCACAAGTGAGGGGTTTCATCGGGATATTCTTGGGAACCCTTTTATGGCTTGTTCAAATATAGGACATGCATTCTCTCTCTTTTGGCTCAACTTATAGTGTTAGGTAACTTTTTTCCACAAAATATTCCCAAAATAAGATGTTAGGAGCTTATAAACTGTTTTTAAAAGGTAACATCTGAGAAGAAGCTCATAGCTTCTGCGCTTTAACTTCTAGTTTTCTGCTGCATAGCTTCTACGCTTTAACTTCTAGTATCATAAAACTCCTGTGCACTTGATGAGTTCGGGCTAATTACGAAAAACTTAGGGATTTTTTAAAATTGCAAAAAAAACCCGTTGAAGTTTGATTTCGTCTTACATTTTTCTCTTCATAAGCAAAAAATAATTTCAAAAACCCCCTGACATTTATAAAAATATTAAAATTACCCCCTCAAATTTAAGTCAGAATCAAACATGGAGGTGGCTTTTTGTAATTTTAAAACAAATCTGTTTTTTTTTTTTTTGTAATTAGTCAAATCTCGTGGGTGTTTTTTTAATTATCCCTTAAAAACATTAGCATGTCAACTTTTGAGAGCTGCCTCTTGCAGCTTAGCGTTAGATGAAATTCCAGCTATTAGTACCGATCAAAAAAATTCCAGCTATTAGTGGCTTTAGATGAATAGATCCATGGGAAGACACAAAATCAATCTGCTTTGAAGTGTTATGTAAATACTTGGCAATTTCATCTCTCACTCAATGTACGATGGCTTTATGAATCTGGATGAAGAAATTTGGTGATCCACTGTTTCAAATGGCATGCAGCAGGTTTATTGTGCATCTAGCAGGTCATTATTTTTCAAGTCCCAACCATGTAAAATGAAGGCTGATTCATCCAGTGACAACTAACAAATATGGGTACCCTATCATGTTAATTTTAGGGATATTACAAAATTGTCCTTGAGGTTTGATCTAATTACAAAAATAAATCCAATTATCTTTCAAAACTACAAATACCCCCTTAACGTTTACAAATGACCCCTTGAGGTTTGCGTTTTCTTAACAAAATACCCCTTATTGAGAGTGTAATTTGTAAGAAATTAAGAAACAAAATCAATGAAGCGTTTGTAATTTTGAAGGATAGTTGGGCCTTTTGTAATTAAGACTAAAAACCTCAATGATATTTTTTTGTAATTTACCGTTTATTTTATTACAAATATAAACACATCTAAATCTCACATGTTAATTTTTTTTTTAATAAGTTGGGAGTGTTGGTTGGAGGGGATGAGATAAATTTCAAAGAAAACCTGATACAAGGTTGAACTCCTGCTTAACACCCTTATAAAAGGTTAGTGATACCACTTGAGCTACAAGCTAGTGGTAATCTCACATGTTAAATTGACTAAATTTTGTATCAACTTTTTTTTTCTTTTATTTTTGACAGTTTAGATCAAATTTTTTATGTCATGTGATAATAAAACTGTATCCATTCCCAAAATGAGAAAAGAAATTGATTAAAAGAATTATTCAAGAACATAAATTTGAACAATATTTTTTCCTAAAATATAGTACAATTTGGGATGTACAATATTTAGGACAAATGTGTAGGTGTACCTTAAACATTCATGTAAAGTATTCTTGTTAAAAGAAAATAGTTGTAGAGCTATTTTCGGAGCAGAACAAATCAGTGGAGAAGAATAGTCCAGAGAAACAAAATTGAAGACTTGAGAACAAATCAGTTCAGCAAGCACCACAAGAAGAATAGATCAGAATAAAAGAGCACACAATTTCAAATCAGTTCAAAGGAGTATAACAAATCAACGTAGAGCAAAATAGAGAAAAAATTATGAGTAGAAATAAAGACGGTTTAAGGACATGCAGCAACAAGTCAAGACAACAGCAAAAGAATTTAGGCTAATTAAAATTTCAGCGGAATGAGGATATATGTGGATGTATCGTATGAAACAAGTAACTAGTCATTTACCCGCAATGCACGGAGTGTATATCAGTGAGACATTTGTTTTGTACTATTACATGTACATTTTCCTAATAGTTATATGAATTCCATCATCTGCATTTTGGAATGGCAACATCCCCGTGAGAAACCATGCCCCTTGGTAATTGAATAGAATGAGACATGAAATCCCCGCTTAATTCGGGGATGGAGTGGGGATGTGAGCGAGGATGGAGATTTCTCGTTTCTCTAAAATCGATGATGGAATAGGGACAATATTTATATCTTCGTCCCCCTTCCCATTTCGATTAGATAAAACGGGATTTTCCGTTCTCATCCCCATTCCCGAATATGCATATTGTATTTATCTATTATTAATATTAATTCTATTTAATTTTTTATTCATTAATTCTAAAAATTAAACACAAGAATCTTTTCAATTTTACTTGCTCTCATTCTTTGTTTTACAAATTATGGATTTATGTTATCCGTATTTTAAATAAAGAGAGATTGATTTAAGTTTTAAATTTCAAAAAGTAATTTTTTTAATTATAAATCATACGGTTAAACAATAAAAATAAATTATTATAAACTATAAAAAAATCTTTAAAAACGAAATTATTTGATTGTGTAATTTTATGAATTAAATCTATTTATAGATCATGTTTATCTATAAGAACGTAAAAGTTTAAAAAAAAAATAATTGACCAATGTTGATTTTTTATTATTATCTCAATGCTGATATATAATAAATCGTCTTTACAACTAATAATAAGGTCATTTGTTTGAATATTAGGGGTTTAGAAAGCTGAATAATTGTAAACATTACTAAAAGAATTAAACAAAAAACATGTTTCATATTTAGCAACACATTTTTAAGGAAAAATGAAACAATACACAAAACAAAAATATTTATATATATATATATATATATATACACACATATATCAAAAAAATATCAAGTAGCCAAATTCATATCTAATTCCAAATGTACAACTCTAAAACTTGAATATCAGAATACATTGATAAATATAAAAAATAATTTCTATTAACATAAAATGTACGTTAATATATAAAAAAATATCGTTCTATATATAAAATACTATTATGAATATAATTTTATATTAAATAAATCTTAATTTTCGTCTTACATAAATATATTATATATAATATTATGTATGGATATAAGTGATATATAAAATTTGGATACATATTTTGAGATATGTTTTTCAATTAAAATAAGTATTTTAAAATTTAATTTAATCAAATTAAATATAATATAATTTTTATATAATTATTAAGGAATGGGCTAAGCCCAAAAAACAACTATAAATATGTTATAAATAGCCAAAATACATGAATATACAAATTGATGTCCAACAGTCCGAATGCATAATTCTTAAAGCTCATTATAAATTACAAAGTAATGAATAAATATTTCTTATATTTGTTTATTAATTATGTTTTTTTATTTCATATATACAATATGTATGTCAAATTGAAGATCACAAAAAATGATTAATTTGATATATTATACGTCAAAAACGGATAAAAAATAAAAAAGTTAATAATTTTTTTATAAAAAAAAATACAATAATTAATGCAGTACACACACAAATTTGGAAAGACAATTTTATATATTTTTATATTTTTATATCATGTTTAAAAATTATTATTTAAAGAAAATTGACTACCAAAAATAATAAATTACCAAATATTTATCACTTCTTATTATTATACATATGTTTATTACTTTTTATAGCAAAAACAAATGGGCGGGAAAATCTTCTCATACTATTTCCAGAAGCGGCTGTTATTATATATATATATATATATAGATAAATGTCAATACTAATAAGAAGCATCACAAAAATCCAACACAAATGGATAAAATGTAGGGAGAATTACAAAAACTACGCCTGAGGTTTAGCCTAATTAAAAATACTCCGATTATCTTTCCAAATTACGAAACTTGTAAAAGAGAAACAAATATCAAAGGGGTATTTGTAAATTTGAAAGATAACTGGATTGTTTTGAAATTAGGCTAAATCTGAGGAAGTTTTTGTAATTAACCCAAGGACAACAAGTACTAGAGTAAAAAAAGACAGAATTGTGCGTTACCATAAAGAGCAAAGTGTTCAAATGAACAAAGAATGTGAAGGAAAGGAGTCAACAGATAGCAGTTGAATTGAACATCAGCTTGAGAAAAAGATATGGAGTTCAAGGAAAGAGCACTTATATGAAGAAAAGCAAACTTTTATAAACCTTAAATCAGTCCATTGCACTCAAAAACTTTAAAAGATTGAACGTATTAGTTCAACAAAATTGTTTTTCAACCATCACATCTTGTCATCAGATGGTGCTTATACTTTGGTTACTTATAGGATTCTTTTGTTAAATAAAAAAAAGAAATTGAAATTTTGCTTGAAAAAAATGGGTTCTGGATCCGAAAAACATGGATCCGAATCCGAACCTTGCCCGATTTATCAACAAATTTGGATTGACTCAAATTTGATTTGAAAATCGGAAAACCTAATTCGATCGAATTTAATCGATTTAGGATCAAATTTCGAATTGGGGTTTTAAAATGTCCATTCGATTAAAACCAAGAATAGAGGAAGCCATCTAATAACAGAGCCAATTTTGACAGACATAGGAGAAGGGGAAACCAGCCTACCCTCTAACAATTTCCTTTCCCTATAACCATAGATCAGTTAAAGGGGCTCACATAACACACAACTGAAAGGATCCTCCTACAGGCTACAATGTAAATTTGTTTTCGGAGAGGCATCATGCTAAACTAAATAGTCCTGTAGTACCTCTGCATTCCCTCATGCCAAATGCAATAAACAACTCGCTCCAAAGAGAAATCTCAAGTTAGCAACTATACTTTTGGTCATCTGAAAGAATTTTCCTTTCATACATTAATAAGCTGTTGTTATAACTGTACAAGAAGCTGTAATGCGATGTGGAAAACGGATAGGAAAGAACAGTATCTGAAAAGCTCAACTGTCTTGCTGTAACAATTATGTACATGTTTTTAACTGATGCTCCAGAAAAAATTGTACAATAAATTAGCAGTACAGAAGGAACCTTACTTCCAAACCTTTATGGCTCCATCTCTACTGCTTGATATCAGAAGTCTCTGGTTCAATTTGACAGAAGCCAACGAGAGTATAGAATCATGGTGACACCCTGCAGAATCTGTGGCAGCAGCAGCAAGAACTGTTTTTCCAGTCAACCTGGTTGCCAGAGGTCGTCTTTTTGCTTCCTGCTTACATAACAAGAAAGTAACTTTAAGCACGATCACATAGATACGAAAATGCAATAAAAATATTTTTCATTAGTTAGTTACTAGCACAAGGGGATCAGAAAACATGGGGCTTTCCTCATCAATAACAGAAAATAATGCATGTATTGTGCTAGAAGACATTATAACATCTATATCCCATAAAAGAACATTTTATCTTAGATGAAGAACCAATGACTGCAAAATGAACCTAAAACACATGGAATATGTGATAGTAAGTAGACGAGAGAAATATAACTTGTATGCAATCCTACAGAAACAATTACCAGTTTCAGCAATCGCAAGTACCAAGAAATCTATACAAAAATGTATTTTCATTCTTAAAGAGGAAAAAGGAAGAAAATTGGAGGTGTGCCATATATTTGATAGGATATATCATAATCATTTATTTAATATTTACCCATCATTTATTTGGTAAATAAAATCCCACTGTTTAATAATTAACCATTCGGCTTAGTTCGTAAAAGATTCCTATGGAAGGATTCATTTGCTCCTAATCACTCGTATCAAATAGACCTTCTTGTCAGAATCCTTAGTTCAGGAGTTCTGGGGAGGGTTATGTCACCACAACGGAGACCAGAGTAAGTGTTGGAACCACAGCATATTGTGCTGATGCTGAAGAATATTTGCAAGTGATCGACCTCAAAGGATGGTCTTGGCATTCATATAAGACTTGCCATGGACAGAAACATACGTCTTCCGCGACGTTTTGCAACCCAACCAACTTTATTTGTTGTAATTCTTTTGCCTGTTTCTCATTACAAACTTGTCTGTGTCCATACCAGTGGTCATATAAGAAGTAACTTCCTTTAAAAGCATCTATACTATTCGTACTTTTAAACACTATCTACTACCCCACCATGTACAGCAAAGAAAGGAGCGCCAGATGCTAGCCTAGAAATAGGATATACCTGCACAACTTGCACCCCAAAGCTAGACTTTGTCTCATAGAAATCATCATTTGTGATGCCTTTAATAGATGGTCCACACACACAATAGCTCCGGTCAGGGCTGCATACACAAGTGAGAACATCAATTAAAGAAAATTGATGAATGGAAGTAAACAAAAGAAAAACGAAAAGAAACATGAATCTCAAAACGAAGCACAAATGTATACCTGCAATGATCCCACCGACGTATTTTCAAGTCAGTTCCACCAGTCAACAGATCTCCACCAGGTAATGGAAGCAATGCACGGATACCAGGAATTCGAGGGGTGGTTCATTCAGCTCATCAATCCTGTACTTAGAATTTATATTTCGCCTCATGTCTGATTTAGCGTTAATCTTACTAGATGGTCTGGCCAAAGCCCAAGGCGACTCACAATTCTCAGCATCAGACTCATGGTTTGTTGCCCTCAATACCTGCAAAACACGAACAACCATGCCATATTAGACCTGCAAGATATTAGCTTGAGATACAATTTGACTACTGGAAGTAATCCAAGCAATACCAACTTTTCCAAGTTCACATTATAATAACCCCAGTTAATGCTCATGACTATCAGTGTACAGTCCAAGAAATTGGCAGTCAGTGATAGATAGCACTTTCATCTTGAATATTGTAATCTCTCTATTCTTTGAAATTGGTAGAGATGGAAAACATTTGTGGTAAGTTTAATCTGTCAATGAAATCTCAGTTTCACAATTATTATTAAAAGAACTGTAATTTTCCAAAACAACAATATAACAGTTGTATTTTACTTCTGCTCACCCAAAAAACTAAAAGAATAACTTTTACCATAGGAATAGAATAAACAAGTAATAATTACATAACGTGAATAAAAAAAGATGTCATAACAAAGATTTATGATTCACTTGTTGCATAAGTGTCATAATTTCGTACACAATGACATGGATTTATGGGAAACCAGCATGTCTCTCCTGAGACGGTGCGACCGTGAGACGGTGATACTTTTAGTGTAAAAAGTGATACTTTGTCTGAATACTAAAAGTATCACCGTCTCACGATCGCACCGTCTCACACAAGTTTTTGTGATGGGAAAAAGACCCAAAAAAAATCTTTGAATACCTGGTGACAGCTCCCATTTTCTGCATTCCAAAGAGAAACTTCATTACACCCAGCTGCAACATAAACAAGTGGCCTTGTGGCAACAGACAATGGAGTGCCGGCAGGAGGAACAAAAAGACACATCTTTTCAATGGGGCATGCAAGAGAATATTGCCATGAGTTGACAGGTATGCAGAATCTGAGATCCCACAAAGTAAGCACACCCCTTGATGATCCAGATACAAACCAATTACCGCAAGGATCTGCCACCAGAGAAGATATATAACCCTCCTCAGGATAAACTTTTGTATTCCAACTATTTGAACTTGTTCTTGTATCCCAGAGATGGATTCCACAATTTTGCGTGCTGTATAGAATCATTTTGCTAGTACTACCATCAGCAGAGTAGTTCAAAAGGCTTAGTATAGCACCTTCTCCGAAACCAATCTTTTCACGTCGGCGATACCTGAATAATTTTCAACAACATTGCCAAGTCCTCTAGAGATGTGATCAACCGAGAACATATGCATCATCCCATCACTTGATCCAACAACAATTTGAGTAGAACCTTGAAGCACCGCAACAGACATTGCTCGACTTCCACCCAACGAATAGGTTAGCCTAGACCGGAATGAGATGTCCTTCTCCAGCTTCTTGCAATCCCATATCTTTACAGTAGAATCTTCAGAAGCACTAACAAAAAACTGCTGGTCCATTGAGATGGAAATATCATTGACAGCAGATCTGTGCTCCTGGAGGTGTGCAACCAACACACCCCGTGGCCTCCACCCTGAATCAGGAATGGTCGATGACCATGCTAATGATGACGATTCTGTTGCCTCAGTCGAAGTGGAGTGATCACCCATTGTGAGAGAACTCACTCTCGTTCTGTCAGGCACTCCCATCTCATGAAATTTGCTACTGATATAAGCTGTTTCATCAATTTCTCGATCTTCTACTTCATGTACAACTCTCCTCAATAGTCCAGGACCATTACCAACATAGGTTGACCCCGAGACCACTTTAGGAGCTGGTATTGAATTTGCTAAACTAAATGATTTGTTTATTGGGTCAATCCAAGGCAAGGAGGAAGTGCTAAAACCCAAGGAACTATATGGTAATGAAGAATCAGAAGCAGCTGGAGCAGTGCCTGATGTTCGCTTGTTTTCAACCTTGAAGTAGTATAAAGGTATGCTTTCTGACGATTTATCAATAAAGCTGTTCATGCAACTCATTTGAGGCGACATAAAACCAGACAGTTGAGACTTTTCTGAGGCAACACGATCATGGGCTTCTTCTTGATTCAACGTATTTTGTGTTATGTTTCCCATAGCTTTGAACTTGCCCTCATTATCATCAGAATTTATAAAATCCATGTGTTCACCCGAAGGACTGGTAAAGTTATAATGCTGAATATCATTTTGTCTGTCAGACAAACACTTCATTGATCCAACTCCTGGCAGTTTTCTGAAGTAAGTCTACAGCTTCAAACTTTTTAGACTGTGATGATGTATTGTACCATATCTTTCTCTGTCTCTCCAGCATGTCTGAACTTCTTGCATTTTCTAAAACTTGATGATATAGTTCTCTTGAGACTGGTGGCTTCAGACACCCAAGAAGAGATTTTTCTGAGGCTAATGATGCTGGTTGTCTGCGCAAGAATGGGCGTATAACTGGGACCAGAAATACATAAGAATCGACTGCACCTAAGTTCTCGCTACTAGCTGCAATAAATGAGACGGCTGACCTCCTCACCCACTTGCTGGGATAGCATAGCAAGGGAAAGGCACGCTCTATCATCTCAAGCAGGATCCTTTTCCGCAGGAAACTGTTTCTGCACAGAATGGCCAAGCAATCTAAGGCATTGACAATGACAGACTCGGTGATATCATTTAGTGCCTGCTCAATGTAAGGTAAAAGATATTCCTCCACACTGCGTTGGCCCACAAAGAAACAGACATATATTATTTGTCCATAAAATACAGCCCTGAGCTGCTCATCACGATCATTCAGAAAAGCAGGGAGGATAGGTAGCAAAAAGTCATTGCTCTGCTTCTGCCCAAAAAACCAACAAAGGTTGCCAATATCCTGCAGGAGAGCTCTCCTTATGTTTGGTGTTTGCTTTGGACCCATCACAAGTTCTTGAATGACCTCTGCAATAGATTTTCTCAGTTGTGCGAGCTGTGCATCATTATTCACCCTCTGTGGCTCTCCAGAAGTGTCTGTCGCTGGTTTTGATGACTTCCGGGATAAATTAGTCTCATTAAGAACCCCTGCCTCAGTCAAGCTTATTGAGTGAATTAAAAACCCATAAGCAGTCAGCGCCAGCTTGGATATATTGCTGGCGTAGCAAATCCTCACACTCTCCTCAGAATCATCAGGAAGCATGGAAAGCATTGGAAGAATATACTCCGGAAATATTTTGGCATCACTAGGAGGAAAATCTCTGACTAGAGGAAGAATGTCACACAAAGTCTCTAAGGCGGCAGAACGGACGATAGCAGCTGGATCTGAAAGCACGGCTATAACATAAGGAAGGATGCGCTGCAGTCGATCTTCATCATCAATATACAAAGAGCAAGATTTCAGCAGGAGGACAGCAGCCCTTCGTATAAAAGGGACCTTAACATTACGAATGCAGGAACAAAGAAGTGAGGCTATCAAAACCATACCCTCACAGCTCAATATATCCTGAGGTAATGGTAAAAAAGGCATTCCAAAAGTGTCTGATTGATTATTGTAATCCGATATCAATGAGCTCAAATCAGTCATTGTAATCTTTTTTAAGAAACGATGGTGACTTCGCTGGAATATATTTGAGATACTTTGAATCAGCTCACCAGGAGATTGAAAACCACCTTGCCTCTGGTTCTGGGGATATACGGTATTGACCACACTATCTGGCACAGACTTCATATCACAATGCCCATTGTTTTGTTTAACATCCCTTAGCAGAGCACTCACATTACCAAGAAGATCAGAGCGATCATGACTTGAGATCTTCTTGCTCTCTTTTCTTTCGTTCAAAGTTGTACCTGCCTTGTCAGAATGTTGATTTGCATCAAGTGCTTGTGGCAATTGTCTTTTACCATCAGAAGAAGTTTCCGTTTCAGAGGTCATATCCTCACCAACCCTATTTCCCATCATTTGTCTAAGTATTTCTTGGAAAGAGGTCTCACACGCTAGAACCTGCAGCAGTGATTACATCAATTAGAAAAACTGTGACTGGCCACCAAGAATAGAGACAGGGTTATCCAAGGTCCTTACCCTTGCATCAGAACTCAGAGGATTTAACAGGGAATAGAACTTATGAAGAAATGGTGAGAAGTAACTCGGAAACACAACACCTGCATAGTCCTGCAGGTAGCTCTCAGCAGAACATCTTGACTCTGGATCCAGTTGAATCATATGAAGAATCATCTTACGGATTCCTGAATCTGGAATCTGCAGTCATGCAATATGACAAAGCAATCACTTAGTAGAGAGGGGTGAATTTAAATGAAACCAGAGATTTCGAGGAATTTTTCACTGGTTTTAGTGAGCTCAGTATAAGATGAGGCATTATTTGCAGAACTGGGCAGATTAAAGGCTGAGACGGAAGTAAAAGGTAAAATTGAAAAGCAAATGGAAACTTTTAAAAACAAATCCCCCCTGCATGAGAAGTTACCTTTTCCAGATGCTGGGTAGGATCGTATTGTCCTCTTCGATATGCAAGCAGTTGAGAGAGTTCAAACAATGGTTGACCTTCAAGAAAAAGCTCAGCAATCACACACCTGAAACAGAAAGTTATAAAATTCAAGTATTTGAATGCACGGCATAATAAAACGCCACAAAATGAAACTTCAAAGGCTATGCAGGAGAAAGTAAATTACAAACTGACTAGAGATATATTTATTGGCAAATTCCAAACACAGTCACAAATGTATCCTAAAACTAAGAGCTCCTGAAAAATCATTCTACGAGACAGAGAAGACAATTATGAACTTGTTGGTTGAGTACAGGAAAGCATTAGGCTAACTAGAATAACTTCTCTAGAAATTTATAGTAACTGATAGAGGTTTCTATTCCCAACTCTCGTACAGCTGGCAGGTATTACTCTATAGCAACAAATCTATATCATGCACATTAGTTAAAAAAAAAAAAAAAAAGAGCTGCTGAAGTAATAAAAGTAGTTATATAGAAAGAATATGAAAAGCCAGAATATTGATATACTATGATGTGGAAACATGAACTAATATAAGTGAACAATGAGCAATCTGTTGGCATTAGTGCACATTTCATAAGTCATCTACCAATTCTTTCGTCCCACTACCCAAAACAAAGATTAAAATTGAAGAAGAAAATATGCCATCTGCGCTATCCTCAAATTACATGCATGATTACAACTGGAAGAAATTATCATGGTCTTATGCCCCCTTATTTCAATTCACAGGAAGGGATGGCCCAAGATAAGACAAGGATTGCAAACAAAGACTTAAAAGCTTCCTGGAAAGTATCCCTTATCCAAGCTAAAAGGGATCTTGCTGCATTTTGCTGTCTAATAAAGGCTCAACAATGTTCAGTCAGCTCATCACATCAACATTTAAATCAGAATTTTGTAAGCAGTCCAAGGTAATAAAAGTAAGGGGTAGTTACAGAGAAAACCCTTAATTACAAAAAAACTCAGGGACGTTTCAAAATTCCAAAAAGCCCCCTCAGGTTTGCTTGTCTTAAATTTAAAAGGGTAATTGTAATATTTCTCTCACTATCAGAGGGTTTTTGAAATACTTTTTATTTATGAATGAGGAAAATGTAAGACAGAGTCAACCTCAAGGTTTTTTTTGCAATTTTCAAAATTTCTGGGTTTTTTTGTAATTAGCCTGAACCTCGGGGAGAGGGGGGGGGGGGTTGTAATTTTCCCTAGAAGCAATCATAAGGAAAACACTCACCCTACAGCAAAGATGTCCATAGAGGGCTTCAGAAGTGCATCTTGTGCCACTTGCGTCTCACCTCCATGCTCATAAAACCTCTGAAAATATAGCTTTTATTATTCCACTAACATAATATTAAAACCAGAAACCTCCACATAATAGAAACAGGAGACCACAGTTTTATCAGTATGTTGAGCAGCAGCCTCACTTGAACCCAAATTTATTTGTTTAATCCATCGTATAGGAGCTGATAAGCCATCTAATAGCAAACTAATATCCCACATCAATACTAGAATATAATAAGCTTGGAATGGATGGGGAGGTAGCAACCTATGAGGCTCGCTTGGTGGCAAAAGGTTAAACTCAAATATAAGATATTGACTATGATGAACCTTTTTCATCAGTGGCCATGCTCAAATTCTAAAGGATTTTGCTTTGCAAATCTGCATATTATGACCACGAGATTTGGCAAATGATGTGATATAATCGTTTTAACAGAAACATTAGTAATAGATCTACAAGAAGCATCAGTAATTACTGAAGCTGCTAAAACTAGCAAGTGCCATGTTTTTCCTAAGCCAAATCAAAATGAGTATCCCAAGTTGGAAATTTTAAACTAATATCATTTCCATCCCAATGCATCCAATCCAAATAAAGTGCAACTGGGTAGGAGCAAATAAGATAATTCATCATCTGACACCCATATATTCAAAAATAAACTCAAATTATAGATACCCAGTTCACCAACTTTATTCTCTTATCAGAACTTCATAATATGTTTGTCTTGTATTTGGATTTGTGGGATTGCGTAATATAATGTGCATTGTTTGTGAGGCCTGCAATAGATCCAGGTTAGCATGTGCATGTAGTCCGTTTACAATATTGGGGGCTCTATGTAGCAAGAAAGGCACTCAAGGGTGGCAATCCCTGACACGATAACACGAACCCGACCCGAAGTTATTGAGAGAAATACGAACACAAACACGAGAAACCCAAACACGAACACGACTAGCACCAATCCGACACAAAGTTACCAAATTTCTAAAAACATAATATCTTGAATTTAATTTAACTTTTTATGTATTTTGAACATAACCCGAAATTAATCCGAAACTAAACCCGAAGACGACTCGATAACCCGAATTGCCACCCCTAAGCAAGGGTCAATGTGGAGATGGGTCACATTGGGGGCTCAGCCACATGTGGTGTGTTAAGAACAAACGGAAGCTACAAGATATAATATAGAGACGTCAGTGAGCTGGTGGCACTCAGGCACATACCTGCAGGTAGAGGTGAGTTTCGGACTGAGTGGCAACTGTTGGGGAAGATGGGGAGTGAATCAGGATTGGCAGGAGTTTGATGAGACATTATACGAGTGCAAAAATGAGCAGGAAGAGTGACTAAGATGGTAGGTTATTGGTGGTGATGGCATGGGCAGTAACTGGTTGTATATTAACTATTAATTGAAGAGGTTGAATAATAATTGGCGTTTCTAGATCAAAGATAACATAGGAGAGGGAGCAGGTACAAGGGCACACCTTGTTGTTTTCTGGAACTTTATAGGATATTTTGGATAGTTAAAAACACGTGGTTCATTCCTAACTAGATGTAATGGGACACCATGTTGGACAGCTAACACTGTAAAACTGGTGATACATGATCTCATAATACTTATGCCATGTGATTATTCTCTGACGGAGATGGTATAGACTTGAGGAATGCTGACACCATTCCCAGCCCAATCCTTCATGACAAACACGCATCAAGACACCTGAGCGCTATAATGCAGTTCAAAAAAAAAGATTGACCAAATATGGAGCAACAATAGAACATGATCCACTCATCCCACAAGTGACAGTATAACAAACTAAGCAAAGTCAATACAGCAAAGCCACATCTGATGCTTTCACCTAGTTGTTAGATTTGGTCTCGTCTACCATATATTGAAAGCGAGAAGATTAATACCGATAGTGAAATGGCGATAAAAGCTATTCATTTCATGTCTTGTAACGTCAAATACCCACAATTGAGATGGAAATCTCAGTCAATGACAATAATGTAAGATGATATCTCACAGTTTTGTGGGACTAATAAGATATGTTAATTGGGAGAAATAGACAAACGCATAGTTATTAATGTGATAAGCGATGACAAGGTGACAAGCCATGGCCTAGCGCCGGACGACCTAGGCGACAAAAGGCAATGGCCTGGCCATGCAAGGCGACAAACCAAAAACAACTAAAAACATGTTATATCTTATATTCTTCTAAAAACCCAAAAAAAAAAAAAAAAAAAAAAAGATCATATCAAACAATGATAAACTATCTCAAACACCAATATCAATCATCAAGCAACAAAAGCACAAGTCAAATAGTCAATAATGCCAACAAGGCAACATCACAATTAGCAGTCGCCTATCGCCTCTCGGAAAGGCAACGCCTAGGCGACAACGAGGCGATAAACCATGGCATGTGGCCTAAGCGAGGTTTTAACTATGGACAAACAACATGTGATAGAAAGTATGTTCACCATGTAACCAATAATAGGCTTATTAGAGGTAAATCCAGAGGTTCATGCATACAAAACACAAGCATAGTACTAATACTAGCCAGGATCACTAGTACGATTCTTATTTTAACAAAGGTCCCTGATATCTGAAAATATTATGTGATTCTCTCGTCAATTACAGGATGCTTTGTTCTCTCTTTGCAGTTAAAACAATTGTACAGAGCATGAGAAAGTATACACAGAGAAGATTTACCAAGCATCTACGAATATCATCAGAGAATCAAAACATGGTACAGGTAAATCTATTTTGCTATGTGCATCCTCACTTAAAAGGATGGGAGTTTGATACCACCACATGAATCTGGAATGTTCCTTCGCAGCAAAAGAACCAATAATGCATTTAAAAACATTTCCATGGCCATATGTTATCATTATTCACTGGATATATCCTGGCACGTAAGCATTTAGAAGTACCTGACTATAAGGACTAAGCGAATGCGAAGATCAAAAAAAATCTAAAAACAAAAGAATCGAGAAAACACACCTCTGGTGCAACATAACAGCGTCTTCTCCCACCAGTATCAAAGAAGAATGAAAAATCAGAGGGATCATCATATGGGATATATGTGGGCTTAAATGATGCAAAATCAGCAAGATAAAGCCAATTCCAGGAAGTGACCAGCACATTCTCACATTTAATGTCACCTGCAATAAATTAATGATCTTCTCAAGGAAAAAGCACAACAGAGACCTTGCAGGTACGTAGAAATGAATTTAAGGATTCATCTCACCATGACATATTCCATGCTCATGGCTCTGTTTCACAGCATAAAGCAACTGCAAAACGCAATAAGTGTGATTCCATTCCCTACTTGTTTTGTTACAATTCATAATTCCAATTGTATCAACAAGATTTCACAGACAGAGGAAGATAGGAACCTGAAATGCCAGCCATTTCTTTTCAACCAGACCAAGGAAAGGTCGAGTGCTCAACCGATCATGAAGATTGTTAAAAAGTATTGTCTCAACAAATAAGCAGCTTTATCCGTTTCAAGCCAAAACTGCATTATGATACAGAAAAAGGCATTCATGGAGCTGTTTGAAAACTAAGAAACGAATAATAGTTACGAAATTCAAAGCAAACTAAGACTCGAGGAAATTGACCAAAACCATCCCCTTTCTAGAAATCAAACACTAATAGAATAGGAAAATTTTGGAATGGAAGCTTTTTATTTCCTTCAATATCACAAGCAGCACACAAATACCTGTATGTTCCACATAGTATTAAGCATTTATTTATTGAACTCTTGTAGCAAACAGACGATCTTCCTCATTGAAGTATAGCTTAGGTATTTGTCACTTGGACTTGGGGTGGCATTTGTGCAGTTTTTAATTCTTAGCAGTGAAGTAATCACTAAAAATGATGCCCTTTTCAATTCCTTTAGTATCACAAGCAGCACACAAATACCTGTATGTTCCACAGAGTAATAAGCATTTATTTATTGAACTCTTGTAGCAAACAGACTTCCTCATTGAACTATAGCTTATGTATTTGTCACTTGGACTTGGGGTGGCATTTGTGCAGTTTTTAATTCTTAGCAGTGAAGTAATCCCTAAAAATGATGCCCTTTATAGTTTCTTGTCTAAAAGCTAACTACCACAGAAGAAATTAAGCAGATATTCAAAATCTGTTTTCTTAGAATTATTCACTGATTACTACCTTAAAAAGTCAATCTGCACATCATTTTCAACTAACTAAAAATCCCCAATATGCACACTGAGAAATCAGTTACACAAATTTTTCACTGACTGAACACAAATGAGACCAACCTTTGAAAATTATGATTGCAATCAAAACATTTTAGCTATATTTTGATAAACCATCTGTTTGGATTTTCCACAAACTTCACTGGCAGCCAGTTTATTTCAATCCGATGCATAACCCTTATACCATAGTATTGACACATGGCTTGAAATTTGTAAAAAAGTGTGACCAAACAGCCACAAAATGGTTCTATGACATATCCCCTCAACCCTGCACTTTTGACAACCATATATAATCAATTATCAAAAGCTTGTGCACAAATTACCCAGTGCAGCTTGCCTATCTAATCAAGCATCCACATGGCACCCAAAATTCATATTCGTCTCCTGCAAAGAGTTTCTACCGTCTATCTAACATTTAAAAAGTGGAAATTTCTGCGAATGGATCTTACCCTATGGTAATAGTCTCATAGAAAATGAAAGTAATAACCCCCATAAATTCCACTCAAGTTCCATTCCCTTTTCCACAAGAAGGAACGGCTTAAATCAACAATTTGACTAAATAAAAATTCTACTGCCTCCAAATTACATACACAATTCCTACCACCAAAGCAGCCAAATATAAAGCTTAAATCACCTCAATATTCGGATAAGAAACTATGAAGCATAGCACAAATCAAAAATTAACTGACTAAAGTGAAGGAAAGATATAAGCATCGACCAGATGATCCTCCACCGTTATCCATACCCAGAAAACAACATAAAAATTTTCCTCAAAAAAAAGAAGGAAAAGAAAACAACATAAAAACAGGGAAACCAACAATTGAACCAGGCCTCGTTGCAAAAGGGGAAACGGTAACTAACTTGGAATGGCCAGACATGGGGATGGTCGAGGTGGGAAAAAACTTCCCGAACGCGAGCAAGGCGGCGCTCGTAGTCGCGCAAATCAATGGAGTCGCCGCGCTTGAAGTAGACCTTAACGAGCACCAAACCCTCGTCGTGCTTGCAGAGTATGGACTTGAGGAAACGGTCCCTCCCCAGCACTTCCTTGAGCACCAAGTTGTAGGAAGACGGCAAATCGTGCAGATAATACTCCGTCGCGGACGCCTGCGTCGTCCGCGCTATCTTGTTCCCCATCCTCTCTCAATTTCCTCCTCTCCAGCAATTTTTATTTACACGCAACTTTTAAATTTTAATTTTGTTGGTTTTACTAGATGAAAAGGGTTTATCTAAATTTTGATCGGAGTTTAGGGGTTGGGGTTGAGGATCAATGGAGGGGAGCTGCCATTGGAGTGGAATTCGGAGGTCTGGCAATTTGGGTTACTCTTCATTATTTCTATTGGTTCCAGGTTTGGTTTATGTATATCAAAAGGGTAAACAATCTATACAAATCCAGTATAAAACACGGGTGTTTTTCTAATTTTCATATATACGAAAAATTAAATGCCGTGTGAATTAGTGAACTATTTATTCAATTGATTCTAAAAAAAATGAAAAAAAGAAAAACGATTTCAATTCAATTAGTTCAGTTTTTTTGAAGTGAACTCTTCCTTAAAAGTTTAAATTTCTTCCAATTAAGTATTTTTAGTATAATTTTGACCCAATTTTGACTCGAGCGAGGATCGACAATCGTGATCTATACTCAGATAAATATTATTTTTTTCTTTTAAAGCAAGAAAGTATCATTCATTAATAAGCATCATCAAATTCAACAAGAAGTTGCTTTCAATACAATCAGGTGGTGAGAGCCAAGCGCTAGGATTATTGAAAATGAAATACTCCCTAGCCAACGTGTTAGCAACCATGTTAGCCCCATGGTTTGAATAACACACTTTCACACAAGTAAACTGACTTAAAAGTGAATGGCACAAATTAAGAATGTCTCCAAATTTCGAGAGATCGTCCTTGCGAGAATTGAAAGCATCCACAACAATCTTGTCATCAAGCTCCAAAAATAACATGGCACCCCAAACCACGTAACCAAGACAAAGCTTCAGGCAAACCATAAGCTTCTCTTTCTTTAACTTCAAAGAACTCATTGCAATACGTTATTCGACAAGCAATGAATTTCCCAGTCCAATCTCAAATCACCATACCAAAACCAACTAGTCTGCTACTTGGAAGAAAAAAATGGGTCTAAATTGCATTTTATATATGGACTTGAGGGCATCAACCAACTCACATTAACAATAGCATTTGCATCAGTACGGAGGTCTGCTCTCTGAGTCATACTTCTAGCAGCAATGCAGTCCTCTAGAGATTTCTTAGCCATTCAAATTGTATCCTCGTTGTTTATGAGTTTGTCATCCCAAATTTTTGAGTTACATTGTTTCCAAATTCCCCAAATTACCATACATAGAAGTACTGGTGAATCTGCTTCTTTATTGACCAAACAAGTAAAAAACCAGTCCAAAAAGTTCGTTGTTGTTTCTAAAGCTAAGTTAACAATATGATCAATATCAGTGTTGGACCAACATGAGGTAGCATTTGAACATGAGACAAATACATGCCAAGGGTTTTCCCCATATTCCCCACAAAAAACACAAATATTCATACATGAAATCCTTTTGTTATGCAAATTCGATCGGGTTGAAAGCATATTTTGGCATGCTCTCCAACAACATAGTTTAACTTTGGGAGATATCTTTAGATTCCATAACCTTTTCCATTTGCAAGAAATTAACCTTCACGAGACGATATCCTGACCATACAACATATTTTTCATCCTTAGTGAAGTGCCAAACCCATTTTTCCTTGACTAAACCAGGCGTGATCGGAATATTAATGATCCTCTCTACATCTCTATCATTAAAGAGATTCGTTATGAAGCCCGCGTCTCAACATTTATAACCTGACATAGTTAGTTCTTTAATCTGTCAAGTCGCGATCTCCATAGACAAAGGGGTAGAGATATAAAAGTTATGTGAATCTCTCAACCCGATCTTCCTGAGACCACTTATGTTGTCACCATCACCAACCTTCCAACAACATCTTTTCTCAAGCACAGCATGAGAAGACCAAATACTTCTCCAAGTATAACTTGGACTATGCCCCAACTCGGCATTAAGGAAGTCCCTCTAGGACAATATTTAGTATTGATTAACTTGCATAACATAACATCTGGGTCGGACATAAATTTCCACCCGAATTTCTCCAACAATATAAGATTGAATGTGTTGAAGTCTCTAAAACCATCCCACCATCATATTTGCATAGACACAACATGTCCCAACTAGTCCACGAGATCCCTTGACGATTACCCTACTTAGTAACCCACCAAAAGGGTTCAGAAGTTTTTGTAGTTCATCTAGCAGTATTACCGACAAAAGAGATTTTTGCATACAATAAATGGGGATTGTCTGACCCTCTGATTTAATCAAAATCTCATGACCCGTCTGTAATAGAGGTTTTCTTTGAAACACATTTATCTTACCCCAAAGTAGATCTTTCAGATAATAGAAATAACCTTCTTGTTTCTCCTAATTACATATGGTAAGCCCAAATATCTTCCGATGTTAATTGGATTATAGATCTCAATTGCATCAGAAAGCTCTCATTTTAGTTCAAGGTCAACATTACTACTAAAAAGGATCGAGAAGTTAACTGCCTAACCCGAAGTTGACTCATACACTTGAAAAATATTTCTCATATTTGAGTATTCTTGAACACAGGCGTAATAAAAAAACAATCGAGTCATCCTCAAATAATAAACTTGAGATAGTTAGGGCACCTCTACAAATATGAGCCCAAGAATTAGTCTCTCTCGTTCATCCTTTCAAATTAGAGAAGACAAACCTCTTTACAAATAATAAAGAGATAGGGTGACAAAGGTGTTAGATAAATATTTTTATCGTAATTTTGATGATTTCATATTATTGAGTTTTACACCAAAATAATGATACAAATTTTGTCCAAATACTTCAAAACGATTTAAATGATTTTTACTAATTTTTTGGAGTATTTCTTGAACTTTATCTTTGACAAAAATCGGACAACACTTCCGTTTTGAGGCGATCGGTCGCCCTGAGGGCAACCCGTGCTGAAGAAGAAAATCAAAACAGAATCAAAACATAAAGAAAAATAGGGAGGGTGCCTGAGTTTGTAAATTGCCCAAAATGTTTTTGTTTCACAAAAATGGAGGGTGGTCGTCCAGAGGTAGAGCGGCCAGGTCGAACCCTTGGCCACCGGTCCAACCCACCCTGGACTGGTTTGACCCCTTGTTTAAAATGTGTTTTTAATTTTCAAATGTCTTTTTCATATTAGAGGTCGGCCAAGACTCGACCTAACTAGTTTTTCAATGAGAAACTATCATTGCAATGAGACAACTTTTCATGAAATTTTGGGATTGATTTCTAATAGCTATTTTCTCCATTTGATTTGCAATTTTTACAAATTTCAATCTTCAAGGAGAAGCTTTATGATGGGATTCAAATCTAAGAGCTCTCCTATAAATAGTTGAAGGCTTGAAGGATCAAACAATAACAACACAAGCAATACAAACAACAAGCAAACCTCTTGTTCTTCACTTTTATATTCTTGTTGTACTTAGCCTAAGTCTTACACTTGCACATCTTGAGTATTAGGCTTCATTCTTGATTACACTTGTACTTCATAGTTGTATCTCTGTTGTAAAAATCCCCGCCTAGCCCCGATTAATCCCCGCTAGGTCTTTGGAGTGCTATTCTTGTCCGCTTTACGATTTTTTCCGATTAGGCCCGCTTAACCCCGCCTATGTTCCACCTAACCCGCTGGCTCCTCTTAGGCGCTAGGCCCTGACTTGTCGCCTAGCTAGCGCCTAGCGCTTTTTATAACATTGAGTTGTATACTTCATTTGAGTTCTAATCTTGAATTGGTTTAAATCATCCAAAACAATACATCATTGTTAGTGTTCTTGTGGTAAGAACACACTTGGTTGATTATAGGTGTTGAAGAGTGTGGTGCTCTTCATTGTTGTAAGAAGATTGTGGTAATCTTCATAGGTGGTGTTGTAAGAAGAGTGTGGTACTCTTCAAGGTAAAAGGTTGTAATAGTTTGATATCTATTAATATACCTTTTCCCTTTTAAAATCCATTCGGACATACCGGGTGGTAGAGCATTAGGCCCTAGGTGGGTTGAATCTCTATAAATCATTGTGTGTTGTTTACATTTCCACACTTTTATTTTGGTCATCATCTTCACATTCGAAAAAGAGGACGTAAATCGAAAAAGTCAAGAAAATCTATTCACTCCCCTCTAGATTTTCGTAGGCACTTGGACTACCAAGTGGTATCAGAGCCAAACTTTTTGGCAAGCTCGTTTAATCTTTGCGAGTAAAGAGAAGATCCATGGCTACAAGCGAAAGCTACCTCACCACTGGCGCCTCCACCAATAAGCCACCACTATTCGACGCCAACAACTATGCTTTTTGAAAGACCGAATGGAGTGCTTTCTACAAGGTTGTAGTTTCGATATTTGAAATGCGGTTATTGAAAGGATAGCTCAACCAACCAAGAAGTTGGAGGATGGAACAACGCCCCTCAAGAGTTTCAAAGAATTCGACGATAATGACAAGAAGTCATTTTCTCTAAACGGTAAAGCCTTGAATATTCTGCATTGTTCTCTTACTGCCACCGAGTACAATCGTATTAGAGGAATAAGGTCCGCACATTTATTTATTTGAAAAATTAGAAACTATTTATGAAGGCACAAAAAAAGTAAAGCAAGCTAGAAAAACGATGATTGTTAAAGATTTTGAAAACTTCATAATGCTTGAGGGTGAAGGTATTTGAAAAATGGTGGAAAGGCTAGACAACATAGTCAATCTCCTATTGGCACTCGGAAAGGTTATCTCGGAGGAAGATAAGGTAACCAAAGTTTTAAATGCCCTTCCCAGCTCATGGTCCAAAAAGGTGACGGCTATTACGAAAGCACAAAACCTTGAGACTCTCAAGTTCGATGAACTCATTGGAAATCTTCTCATCTACGAAGTCTATCTCAAGGAAAGAAAGAACTTCAAACCATCCACCTCACAATCGGGTATGAAATCTACTCCTAAATGTCTTACTTCTAATAATCATATTATCTTTAGTGATGAGGATGATGAGGAGACGTAGCCGTCGAGAAATTTGCCAATTTTGTTAATAAAAATAAAGCGAGGAAGTCTAGAGACAACTCGTGTTTTAAATGCGGAAACCCGAGTACTATATAGCCGATGCCCAAAATTAGTGGAGGAGGAGCAAAAGAAGAAAAAGCCTTTTCCGAAAAAAAGAAGACTCTAAATGCGGAGCCAAAACATGGATGAGCTTCTTGCCACATCCGACGAAGAAGGAGAAGCGGAAATGGTCTCATGGCCATAGGCGATGAAAACAACGAGGTACACCCTAACTCTTCATCTTCTTCTTTAATTGATGAACTCCAATGTGATTATGATGATTTACAAAATGAGTTTAGAGATATGATTTGTAAATACAAGACTTTATAAAAGGAGTATAAATAGCTTAAATTAGAAAATGATAGATTATTTACTTCTTATGAATCACTTGATCATACTCATTCAATTACTCTTGCAAAAGTTTATAGCCTCGATTAGAAAAATAATTGCTCACAAAAGAAATTGAAAATTTGAAAAAGAACGTGCAATGTTTTAATTTGAGTACGTTAAAGGTTGGTGCACAAAGAAGTGAGCAATCCAAACTAGGACTTGGTTACAAATCTTTTCAAACTCTTTCTAAGAAAAATGACCAAGCTCCGACTTTCATACGTGCTAGTAGTCCTAACATTATTACTTGCTTTTATTGTGGTAAACATGGACATTTTGCTAATGATTGTAAACTTAAAAATAGCTATAGTCATTTTTGGAGACCCAAAAGTCTCAAGACTAACCCCATGAACCCCAAAATTTTAGGGTACCTAAAAATGATTTATTTGTAGGTGCTAGGGACTATAACAATTTTGGAAGATTCAAAATGGCTCGTGGACAGCGGGTGTTCGCGCCATATGACCGGAAAGAGAGAACTATTTACCAACATCAAGCTCCGAGAAGAAGGAATGATCATGTTCGGGAATGGCAAAGGAAACATTCTTGGCAATGGAGACATTAGTAACTCTTCTTTCTCTCTTA
Organism: Rehmannia glutinosa; assembly: GCA_016081115.2. NCBI lineage: Eukaryota > Viridiplantae > Streptophyta > Magnoliopsida > Lamiales > Orobanchaceae > Rehmannia > Rehmannia glutinosa. Next base: position 348,943 of record JABTTQ020001985.1, on the reverse strand, counting down.
GTAATATTTTATTAGTAGAAGGGCTTAAGTTCAATTTGATAAGTGTAAGTCAACTTTGTGATTCTAATTATGATGTTGTTTTTAATAAAGAAAAATGTCTTATTCTCAAAAATGATAAAATTATTTGTGAAGCTAGTAGAAAAGACAATCTTTATAAAATTTGCACAAGTGATATGGTTAGTCAAAATGTTTCTTGTCTTATCGTCAATAATGATTTAACGAGTTTATGGCATAGTAGACTTGAACATGTTGGACACAAGAATTTACAAAGGATTTACAAAAACCAACATGTCAAAGGACTACCCAAATTAAATTTTAAAAACCTTGGTGCATGTGACACTCAAAAAGAACAAATTAGTTAAAGTAGTTTTAATCCCAAAAATGAAATTTCCACAACCAAGCCTCTACAACTACTTCATCTTGATTTGTATGGGGATATTGACACCGAAAGTTTAAGTGGAAAATATTACACATTTATTATAGTTTATGATTTCTCCGGATACATTTGGCTATTTTTCTTGCAAATAAAAGTGATGTCGCTAATGAGTTTGCTAAGTTGTGTGACTTATAGAGAATAAAAAGAAGATACGATTAAGTCTATAAGGAGTGAGTGAGGAGGAGAATTTGATGGTGATTTTAGGATATTGTGTGAAACCAAGGGGTATGCACATAATTTTTCGGCTCCGAGAACTCCACAACAAAATGGTGTTGCCGAAAAAAAAAACCGAACTCTTCAGGAAATGTGTCGGTCCATGCTCAATGAATTTTCACTTCCAAAATATTTTTGGGCGACCTCTTGCTATGTCATAAATCAGGTATATCTTCGTCCAATGTTAAATAAAACACCTTATGAGCTTGGGAAAGGAAGAACTCCAAATATTAGTTATTTCAAAATATTTGGTTGCAAGTGTTTTATTTTGAATACTAAGGATCAATTAGACAAACTTGATCCTAAGGTCGATGAAGGAATATTTATGAGGTACTCAACTAAGAATAGATATATCGGGTTTATAACAAAACAAGCATGGTGGTCGAGGAGTCTATTCACGTCAAGTTTAATGAAGCCTCCGGTGTTGAAAGAATACTTAATGATGAAAGTGATGAAGAAGATGAAGTTGGACCAATTGTTCCAAATGATGTTCAAAGTGATCAACCTTCCACATCAAAGATCAACCTTCAACTTCCAATGCTCCACAAAAGGATAAAGGTGACAATTCGGATCTTCCCGTAACATTAAAATTCAAAGAAGATCATCCAAAAGATCTCATAATTGGGGATCCTCTGACAAAGTTATGATTAGAAGGAAATTTGCTTTGAGAAAGCTCTTATATCTCTAAAAGAGCATAAAAATGCAAAGGAAGCCATTGAAGATGAAGATTAGTTTCTTGAAATGCAAGAAGGGTTGAACCAATTTGAAAGGAATGATGTTTGGGAATTGGTACCTTGTCCTCCATCACAAACTATTATTAGCACAAAATGGGTATTCTGAAACAAACTCGATGATCAAGGCAACATCGTTTGAAACAAAGTAAGGCTAGTAGCTCAAGGGTATTGTCAAGAAGAAGGTATTGACTATGATGAAACTTTTGCACCCATAGCACGTTTAGAAGCAATTCGAATTTTACTTGCCTATTATTGTTTTAAAAATTTCAAGCTTTACCAAAATGGATATTAAGTCCACCTTTTTAAATGGTTTTATTCAAGAAGAAGTGTATGCAAAAAAACCACCGGGGTTTGAAAAATTTTCAAGGCCAAATGATGTTTATAAACTTAAAAAGGCCTTATATGGTTTAAAACAAGCACCCCGAGCATGGTATGATAGACTTAGCTATTTTCTTTTGCAAAATGGTTTTTTAAGAGGTAAAGTTGATACTACTCTCTTTGTTTTTGAAAAATGGCAAGATTTCTTATTAGTACAAATTTATGTTGATGATATTATTTTTGGTGCTACTAATGAGTCTCTTTGTAAGAAATTTTCTAAGCTCATGCGAGGTGAATTTGAGATGAGTATGATGGGAGAACTCAACTTCTTCCTTGGGCTTCAAATAAAACAATGCCAATAAGGCATTTATATATCCCAATCCAAGTATACAAAAGAGCTTCTAAAGAAGTTCGGATTTGAAGAACGAAGGACCGTTGCTACTGCAATGGCAACTAATATCAAGTTTGACAAAGATGAAAAAGTCAAGTCGGTTGATGAATCAAAAATCGAGGTATGATTGGTAGTTTACTTTACTTAATCACAAGTAGACCTGATATTCTTCATGCCGTATGCCTATGTGCTTGATTTCAAAGTAATCCCAAAGAATCTCATATGAGTGCCGTTAAAAAATTTTTCGATATTTGAAATGCACTATTTCATATGGCTTATTTTATCCAAAGAATGCTTGATTTCAAAGCAATCCCAAAGAATCTCATATGAGTGCCGTTAAAAGAATTTTTCGATATTTGAAATGCACAATTTCATATGCTTATTTTATCCAAAGAATGAAATTTTTCTCTAAAATGATATAGTGATTCGGACTATGTGGGAAATATTGATGATCGCAAAAGTACTTCCAGATCATGTCAATTTTTAGGCAATTGCCTAGTATCTTGGTTTTCAAAGAAGCAAAATTGTGTATCCTTATCTACGGCCGAAGCCGAATACATTTTCGCGGCCTTTTGTTGTACTAAATTTCTTTGGATGAAACAAACCTTAGCGGATTACAAATGTTCTTTCGAAAATGTTCCTATTTTTTGTGACAATAAGTCCGCTATAAACATTGCTCAAAATCCGGTTCATATAATCGAACAAAACATATTGAGGTTCGACACTATTTTTCTAAGGGATTGCGTTTCTAAACGAAAAATTGAGATGTGCTTTGTTCCGTCTCAAGATCAACTCACGGATATTTTCACAAAACCTTTGGCCAACCAGTCTTTTACTTCAATTCGAGCTCGTTTATGCATAATGCATATCGAATAAGGTCTATGATTGTATTTTATTTGTTTTTAAAACTAAGGGGTGAAAAATCGCATTTTTAACTTAACAATGGGACAGATCTTTTGGTCGATTGAGTACCAGACGATCGACCCGCCAGGAGGACCGTCGCCCGCTTGGCCGCCGTCCGGTCAACCAAAGCCAATTCAACAATTATATTGCTTCTGTCTGATTCATTCGTCTTATTTTCAAATTTCACACACAAATCACTCAAAATGATCTTCTCTTGCAAATTCTACTATATTAGGCGTAGATAATGTATATATCTTCCATATTATTCATCTTCTCCGATTAATTGGTAAGTTTAATTCCCTCTTTAATCTCAATTGGGTTGAACCCTTGAGAACCTTGTTGATACTTGATGGATTATTGTAATTCTTGTATAATTGTGATGGAAATTATGTATGTTGATGGATTATGATTGTAGAATTAGGATTGATGTTGATTTTTTGGGCATGATTACATTTACAAATGTTATATACAACTTCGATTTTATCCCATGCATGCCAAGTGTTCGATAAAATATCTTAGTGAATATTTCATATTTTACATGAATCTCTTGATTATAAATGTCTTATATCTTTATGGAGATCATATTTTATACATCAAATGAGCTTCTATAAACTTTCTCCTCAAACTTCCCTTACAATTTGGAATTCTAAGCTTTATATTCAAAAGCATGATAATTTGATTCGATCAAGACTTTGTCACGTCACCCCAAACGGGACGCAACGACGATCCACAACTTAAATACAAGTAAACCAAACATTCTAGACGAGTATCATCAAAACCCAATGGAACATAGTCTAAATACCAAATGGAAATAAAGAAACACGTTACAATTTACAATCCACAATATCCTGTTGGGAAATTTATTGTTTAGATTTTGATGAATGCCATGTAAAACTTAAAATAGGAAGTTGGCACCCCATTTTTGTTGTAAATCGCATTGTAACAAATAGTAATGGTCAAAGGTGAGTTAAGTCGACTATGCTAAACAAGCAAGAAGACAACCGGAGACTAGAAGGAAGACTCATTGCAAGACAAATTGAGTATGGCAAAGAAGAGAAGACGGAACTCGATCAAGGTGCGGTGAGATGCAAAATGAGTAAAGTATCGATCAAGTCAACTCAAGATAGCCAAGTCTCAAGTTGAAGTGACGGAAGAGTCATTCATGATTGAAAGTCGACTCTAAGTCACCTGGGAAAGCAAGGAAATGCATTCAAGTCGAGATAATCTGAAAGAGATCCGTTGCCGACGAGAAATCAAGAGAATTACTTAAACAAGTAATACCTCCATGCTACCTTTCTCGAAGTGCTCGATCTAGAAGCGTGCAAAGGAATGAACCAATGGGAAACACTACACCGTGCGAACTCGAAAAGTCAAGAACAATTCATACGAGGAAGTGGCAACTCAAGGATCGCAACAAGACAAGCCAACCACGACCACACGTGACTTTCAAAAATAAGCCTATCTCTTCAACGGGTAGATTTTTGAAAGATCACTATAAAAGAAGAGGAATGACTACGAGAAAAGGACACATTGATTACTCCGAACCAAAAACATTCAAGCTAATATCTCAATCAGTAATCAAAATATTCTCAAAATCATTCAAGTTTAATCCTCAAGCCTACAATACGAAGAAAATCAATCCAACACTCACCCGTGAAGGAAAGATAGCTTCAATCGGTTGAAGAGGAAACTTTAGAAGAAAAGGGGTCTACATTCCATGAAGGATTGTAGGAAGGTTCAAGGTCGAACCGGTCTCGAGTTTTTGGAGGGCTTCGTGATCAAATCCTAAGAGCTTGAACAAGTGAGTCAGTAGTAGCAAGCGGATGCCCCGTGAAGAAGGCTGAGTCGGACGAGAAGCCACTGAGTGACCAAGGCATCTCGGTGATTCCCAAAGGATCAAGTCGGTTGTGTGATCAAGACTTGTCCGGGTATTACCACTCTTATAACGATCAATACTAAGTGGATTCCTCCGGAGTTGGAGAAGAGAGGAGTAGAAGAATTACCCCATCTTGAACCTCTATAAAAACTTATCGTGTCATTTACATTTCAAAGACTTTAATTCCTCGCATCTTATTTGTCTAATTCTGTGACATATTTGCTATCCAACCGATAATCTCTAAGTACTAAAACCCAGTATTAAATCTTACTAAATCAAACTTAAGGGTGTTAAGTCTTCCTGAAAACAAACCACGGTTGAGCTAATTCGGTCTTAACAATTTGAGTTATTCTATCAACAAATTCGAATCAGTCGTTGAGTGACTAACTCTCTTGATTAACTAAATTGGTCATCCACCAAGACACAATTTGTATAAGTATCAACTCTGAATTTTAAAAAGGACCAAAAGTGAAAAGTTGGTAAGGTTTATTCAACCCCCTTCTAAACCTTACACTCACACCCCCTGGGACCTACAAGTGGTATCGAGCGGTTGGTTCATTGAGCCTTCCACACCGTTAGTTCTTGAACTAGATCTCCAAACTTTTCAAAGTCCTGTTTTAGTACTTAAGTTTTCAAAACTCCTTTTATCATTAAAAGTTATTATCATGGAAGCAAATTTGACACGCATCCCTATGTTCACAATTGAAGAATTTGATGATTGGAAAATTTGTATGCGAGCTCATCTATCGGATTACATGATGAGATGTGGACGATGATAGAGGATGGGCCACGCAAATCTTAAAAGTGAACACACTAAGAAGAGCTACAAGCTCAAGGTGAAGAGGATGTTGCCCCTAGACCAACTATGGTTGAAAAACCAAGAACCGAATGGACAAATGATGACGAAAAAGATACAACCTGGACAATGTAGCCAAGGACATCCTTTACAAAACCTTGACAAAGCCATGTTCAATAAAGTCAAATCATGCAAAACGGCTAAAGAAATGGGACAAGCTAACATTGATTTGTGAAGGCTCGTGAGCAAATCAAGGAAAATAAATTATCGGTGGGTCATTTTGTACAAAAATTTGAGAATTTCAAAATGATCGCAGGAGAAAACCTGGATCAACTGGATGCTCGGTTCACGAAATCACCAACGAGCTATCTGCACTTGGAAAGGAATATACACGAAGAAATGTGTATGAAGATCTAAAAAGTCTCCCAAAAATTGAATGGGAAATGAAGGTCATGGCACCGAGACATTCCATGGACCTATCGAAGACCTCCAACCATGAACTATTCTCGGATCTCAAAGCCTACGAATTTGAGCCGAGAAGAAAAGATCGAGGAAGAGACAATTTGTACCCAAAAGCAAATTTGCTCTAATTGTTAAGGATGGAAAGAGAGCCGAGGTCAAAGAAGTTATTGATCCGGAAGAAATAGCCCGATGGTTAAAAGGTTCAACAAGTTCCTCAATAAGAACTACAAGAGAGCAAGGCGAATCTTCCGAGAAGATACTCGGCTCCTCTAAGTCAAGGAAGATAGGCCAACCAAGAGAACAAATCATCAAAAAGTCAATATCAAAGGGTGACAATCCAAGAATGGAAAGATCGATCAAAAGGTTGAATATCTATCTTTGAACTGTAGGCAACCAGTCACTATGCCATTGATTGTCCATATCCTGTAGTCAACAAATACGGGAATGAAGAAGAAAGAAAGGTCTTGAGAGAAAGAAGACAAGAAAAAAAAAAGGCAATGTTGGCTGCAGAGATCAACTATTTGAGATAGCCAAGTCAAGAGAGACACTGATTGAGAGAGCGATGGCGACTACTCAAGTGACTCGAAGAAGAAGCCCGATCGTTTGATGGCCAAGGAACAAGATCAACCTAACCAAGAAGATGAGGTACACTCTAACTCATCAAACTCGGTTCTAGTGATAGTGATCGTGACACACACACTTCATCACCCACTGATCTTTATGATTCATTAGGCAAAATGATGAAAGATTTTGAACACATTAAATCCTCACACACACTACTTAATGAGGAAAACAACCTACTCAAGAGCCAAAACTCACAAATGACTAAGGAGTGAGTACTCTAAGTCAAATAGATGATGAGAATAAAAGTTTAAAAATTTGAAAATGCCAAGCTAATAGCGAGAAATAGTTGCCATAGAAAAGAGGGAGAATGACCTCAAAAATGTGATTGCCTCATTCACTAAGGCATCTAAATCATTGGATGATCTTATTATGAGTCAAAGAGAATGTGGAGACAAGACAGGTTTAGGATTTAATTCCTATGTGCTATGTCAAACTCAAAAGTAATTTTGGAAAAAGGATCTTCAAGCAATGAAGTGTCTCAAAAATCCAAAACTCCAAATGGTGCACACACATTCACTCCAAAGCAAAATTACAAGCAAAGCGGCCTTGGTTATAAAGGAAAAGAAAATAACCGGTTGGGTGCGTTGAGAGGGCAACCAAGAAATTCACCAAGTTCCTCAAGAAACTCCAAACAGAATTACTCTGTAAAGAAGAAACGAGCTACCAAAAACCCCAAAAGTTCTATAAAAGAAACACATATGATGGGAATGGTAGAAAATATCCAAGCCAAGCGATTGGAACGATGTGAACTATCGGCATAAACTTATGGAATATAAGCCCAAATGGCAAAGGCCTAGAACTCGGAAAGGCCATTCCAAAAGTATAAGAGCTTTCATCAAAGACACATATGCACCTAGGCACTACACTCGGAGACACCACAATTACCCCGAGAAGAATTGCTAAAACACATATACAGCATACTGAGACAAAAGAGACAAATTTGTATGAACCTAGAATCCCCAAGCAATTTGCCAAAATTAATTATGATTATGGCACGATAGATGGCAACCCCCTTAGAGCGGATCATTTGGCTATAGGCTGGTTGGATCATCTTACAATACTAACCCCTCGGGACCCGGACAAGTATGGGTACCTAAAACTTAATTTCCTTGATTGCGAGTTCAAGGAACATCCGAGCGCCAAGAACCTGGTACATGGATAGTGGTACATTCCAGGACATATGACAAGAAACAAGAAAAATCTGTCAAAATTCAAGGAAGTTAAGGGAGCAAAAGTCATATTTGGAGGAAATGAAGCTCGGGGAGAAATAAGAGGCACCGGATCCATCAAGAAGAACGGATTAGAAATCAAAGATGTTGCATATGTTGAAGGACTCAACTTCAACTTGCTAAGCATCGGCCAACTCGTGACAAGGGCTATAATGTTGGATTTAACATGGGTATATGCCAAATCAAGGATATTGAATCAAATGAAGTTGTGTTGCAAGGATGCGGACAAAAGAACATGTATGTAGTAGATTGGTCAACCGCAACACCCAACACATGCTATTAGCAAAGAGCACAATCGAATCAAGTTGTTTGTGGCACAAAAAAGTGAGTCACTTTGAATTTCAAAACACTTAACAAGCTTGCCGAAGTAATCTTGTGGAAGGTCTTCCGGACTCGATATACAAGAAGGAGAGTATATGTGACGCATGCGAGAAGGAAAACAGATCAAATCATCATCCAAAGAAAAGACATGCCTATCTTCAAGGGATATTGCACCGCTACATATGGATCTATTTGGTCCAGTTGAACCGGCCAAAGATAAGTGGGAAGAAATATACCTTGGTGGTAGTAGATGACTACTCAAGATATACATGGACAACATTCATGTGTAAGAAGAAAGAAACTCTACGAAACTACCACAATGATGAAGAGGATTCAAAATGAGAAGAGCGAACCATTATCAAAATAAGATCGAGACAGGAACGAGTTTGTCAATGGTATAATAACTCAATTTTGTATTGAAAATGGCATTGGTCATGAATTATCTGCAGCAAGGACTCCACAATGAGAATGGAGTTGCGAGAAAGAAGGAATAGAACACTCAAAGAAGCGGCAAAGGACCATGTTAGGTCAGCGGGGTTACCAAAGAGATTTTGGGGTCAAGCAATCAACACGACTTGCTACACTCAAAAGCAGATGTACGATAAACAAGCGGTGACAAAGACTCCTATGAGATTTGGGCAGGAGAAAACCAAATGTTGCATATTTTAGAATATTTGGATGTAAATGCTTCATCCATAACAATGGCAAAGACAATCTAAAGGCTTTCAATGCTAAAGTGATGAAGGTATCTTCTTGGGATACTCGGTGAAAGCAAAGCCTCTGAGTACTCAACAAAAGGACTATGGTTGCGGATGAATCCATTCATGTGGTATTCGATGAGCCAAATGTAAATGGAGAAGACATTGAAGAATCAAATCGATAAGTTGAATCATCCAACCATACGAGAAAAGTCCCTATGCTAAAGTCAAGTGGAATTATAAACTCGGATGAAGATGAGAGGCAGTGAGTCTCATAAAATCTTTGGAAAATTTGCGGCTAAGTGATTGCGAGAGAGCTGATCAAAGCAACACAAACTTTGCTAGACAATGAATCCAACTAACTTACTTCAACTTTGATGTAAGATGGTGAAAGACCATCCACGAGAACTTGTCATTGGAAATATAAGAGAAGGCGTCAAAACAAGATCGAAACTCAACAAGAAGCTATGTTCACATGCTTTATCTCACAAATAGAGCCTAAAAGATGTGTTACAAGCATTGGATGACACACATTGGATTCAAGCTATGCAAGAAGAGTTTGAATCGGTTTGAAAGAAATAAAGTATGGGAGTTAGTTCAAAGACCCACCCATCAAAATGTTATTGGTACTAAATGGGTGTTCGAAACAAGATGAGCGAGGAGGGTTCGTGGTAAGAAACAAAGCAAGACTAGTAGCCAAAGGATATTGCCAAGAAGAAGGAATAGATTTTGATGAAACATTCGCTCCTGTAGCAAGATTGGAAGCTATAAGGATGTTTCTTGCCTATGCAGCTCACAAGAATTTTATTGTATATCAGATGGATGTAAAAAGTGCATTCCTAAATGGGTTATTGGAAGAAGAAGTGTATGTTGAACAACCTCCGAGGATTTGAGCGAAAGACTCTTGGAGATAAGGTATACAAACTCAAGAAAGCTCTGTATGGATTGAAACAGGCACCCAGGCATGGTATGATACTTTGTCACAATTTCTAACCGAGAATGGATTCACAAAAGGAAAAGTAGATAGAACACTTTTCAGAATTCAAGACAAGAAGAGCATACTGCTTGTTCAAATATATGTGGATGACATCATTTTTGGATCCACAAACAAAGAGCTATGTGAAAAATTTTCAAACCTCATGCAAAGCAAATTTGAAATGAGCATGATGGGAGAGGCGACATTCTTCCTTGTACTCCAAGTAAAACAAATGAAGGATGGAACCTTCATAAGTCAAACAAAATACACGAGAGATTTAATGAAGAAATTTGGTATGGAGGAGAAGTCTTCTGAAAAATACCAATGAATACATCGATCAAAATGGACATGGATGCGGATGGCAAGCACAGTAGATCAAACAAGATCTGAGCACTTATTGGATCATTGCTTTATCTCACAACAAGCGGGCCGGACATCACCTTTCTTTGTAGGTGTATGTGCGAGATTTCAATCTGTTGCAAAAAGAGAGCCATATGATCGCAGCTAAGAGGATTTTGAGATATTTGAAAGGAAGCCAAGTTGGCTTATGGTATCAAGGAAGGTGGATTCAAGCTAATTGGCTATTAAGACTCGACTATCTTTGGATGCGAGTTGTCGACAGAAAAACACTTCGGCACATGTCAAATGCTTGAAATAGGCTAATTTCCTGGTTTAGCAAAAAGCAAAATTCAATAGCCACCTCTACAGTGAGCGAGAATACATAGGCTGCGGCGGCTGTTGTGCCCAAATCCTATGGATGAGGCGGTGAGAGACTATGAAGTTGAAGAAAAGGAAATTCCAATCATGTGTGATAACACAAGTGCAATTGCAATCACTCATAATCTGTGTTGCACTCAAGAACAAAGCATATCGATGTCGAGATATCACTTCATAAGAGATCATGTTGAAAAGAAGGACATCATCTTGGAATATATTTCAACCGATAAAGGTTAGGCGACATATTCACAAAACCATTATGTGAATCAAGATTTGAAGAACTCAAGCATGAGTTAGGGTTAATTGAGTGGTGACACTCGGAAAGACTCAAAGAAAAGAAATGAAACACAAAAAGAGAGAAAGGATCAATTCTCAAAATCGGCTAAATGAATCGACCATGTCGGAAAAGACAGCTATATCGAATTAGGTGACAATTTGAGTCACCGAGAGGATCGTGACGAGAAGAGTTAAATCGGCTAAGGGATAAGTTTGAGTCATTTATGAGCAAAGTGACAAAAACGCAATCGTTTTTACTAAGCGGGAATGTTTTTAAGAATGACGTCGACATAATGATGATGTGTACAGACAAAAAACGCATACCAAGCTTATGATTGGATATAAATCTTTGCCGCATTAAATTCGAGACATTAAATGCTAATCGGCGTGCAAAATCTAAGCCGTTGATTTCGATCACATTTCAAAAAAAACACGCACGCCCTTTCGGAAACCATACTTAAACCATTTTCGTCTGCTTTTTCTCTAACATATTACCAAAACGGTTCATTTCAATCTCGGAAGCAAAGGCAAAACTTTCTCAAAACCCTATCAATATTCAAATCAACTTCTAAGTTTCTTTTCGTGAAATCTTGAAAAATGGCATCAACTTATGATTTCGTCAAGCTAGGGAAGCAAATCCACACTGGGGTCTCTTTGTGGATTTTGAGGGAATGATCAAACAGGGTCCGATGACGCCCTCATAAAGAAAATCGTTGAAAAGCTCGAAACGTCCGGGCTAAAACCATTTCGACGATGGAGTTCTCGATGACCTATGTGGAAGAGGTCGCATAGTTCTCGTGAACGCCGAGATTCACGATGAGGGATTAAATCCTCTGTTCACGGGGGAAGGAGTTCATCATCTCTCGCCAGGATCAAGCGGAAACACCGCTCACTACCGTGGAAGGAGCACCAAAAATCAATGAAGGCGACGTAGACTTGGGCTGGCTTGGAAGGAAGTAGCCAAGACCGACTATCTTGAAAAGATAGTCTACGGTAAAAAAAGGGGGTTCTTGAAGGAGGACTACCACAAACTCTTGGACATAGTTGCCAAATGCATAGACATCAAATTTGGCGACTTTGACCAATCTCTAAAGCAAAACCGATCGTAATGGCTGCGATCATTGAAGAAAAAGCAAAAACCTGGGGCTGAGTTTGTATACAAAGAGACTCTGCCGAGAATGTAGGAACAAATCCTTCAAGGAGAATGGTGCATTTGGAGGATCCCGGGATATGGCCTGTGATTGGCCGGTGATGAAGGTGAAAGGAGTCCCTCTTCGACATGGAAAGGCGTTCCATGTAAACAAGAGGATGTTCGAGATCAAACCTCTCGGCGCACGAAGAAGAGCCCACGCCAAGAGAGTGATACAAGTGAGGGGAATCACTGACCACGAAGATACAATCTGTTTCCTCTCCACCAAAAGAAAGAAGCCCTTGCATTTGCTAAAGAGAATCTACGCCCCCCGGCTAAGAAAAATAAATCTACTCCCCCCACTTTCTTGTAGTCGTCTGCCCCATGCCGTGTCTCCTACCCCAGTAGCGGCCGAGAAGGAATCTCAAATACCTTCTCCGGTCGTCAAAAAGAGGAGAACTGATAAGCGAAGATGGCCTGCTCCTCGAGAAGAAAACACCAAAGGCCCCGCCGCCTGGACTCGGAAGATACTCTCTCCGAACTGAGGAAATCCCTGCAGTGCGAACTAAGAGACGAAGAAGAATCATCAAGCAATCGAGACTTGAAAAACCGGGTGAGTCACCACTCAAATTTTACAACAAATCTGGAGACTATCGGAGAAGTAGAGTCTCCGGATATTATTGATGAAACAACCAAGTCTGTCTGGAAGCGTCGGTGAGAGCAAATCAAGACCAAACGTAGTTCGAGCAATTTGAGACACAAGAAGAAGGCGAAAGAGATGATGACGTGATGATCCTATCCCCACTTTATCCGGACATCCAAAATCGTGCTGTGAGAGTGGAGGAAGTGGAAATTGAGTCGATCCAGGGAACAATTCCAACGGCCGAGTTTATCGAAGAAGAAGAGAGAAGTGATGAACTTTCTTGGAGTGACCACTTGTGGTCCAAGCATTGGATGAAGAAAACGCATGATATCTTGCGGATCTTCAAGGACAAGGAGAAGGAGAGGCAGAGCGAGAGGAAGGCGAGGCACGTGAGAAGGCGGATCATCCGCCTATCACCGCACCACGTAAACACACATCATCTCCTTGGCGTCTTATCGGATAGTGATGAGGATCCGGACCTGCTTCCGCCCGTAAAGAGTTGCAAATGCGGCAAAGCAATGCACGAATCCGAGAATTCTTCATGAGAAAAGAATGATGGAGGGACCAGGAGAGTCCTCCAAAACACACCGTGAGTTGGACCCAATGGGAGTGGTGCGGCATATTGCCACGATTGTTCTTGCCACCACTTCCCAAAAACTCACTCGGAAGAAGGAATTAAGGTAACTGGCGATGGCGGGTTAGTGGGGACCCCATCGAGCCAACCCCTAATGAAGGTGTCTTACCACCGCCCCAACAAAGTGAACACCCGGAGAAACAGCCGGGAGTTTGGAGACGAGTGACCCCATTCAAGTCACTCGGTGGTGCGCCCGGTGAGGGAAACTCCTCCACTGCAGCGGCAAGGTCGGAGGATCTTTGCGAGATGACTCCACAACGAATCTAGGAGGCGAAGTGGAGAACGTACAAACACAAAACACACAAAGCAAGTTGCCATCAACGAAGCTCGGGCGATTGAGACTGTCTCGGTGAGTGCCAACTACTCTCGAAGGCTAATGACGCTGCGATGCGGTCGAGGCACGAGGAAGGAACAACCACGGGAGTTAACACTGGTGATGAAAGTGCAATCCATGGGGTTGAGACTCAATGGATGCCACCACGAAAAGACCCTAAGACAGTGACCGACACTGTCGAAAGGGAGGTCAAGGCCTCGCTGCGATTGAGACTGCGGGGAGGTAATGAAGGCCAACGGGAGGTTGAGACTTCCCGGGGTAAAGAAGAGTAGAGAACATCCCTCCTGCTATCATTGATCCATCGAAAAGGAGATTAGCGCACTTCACGACTCCCGGATAATCCCGATGTAACTTTTAAGGATCGGAAGAAGGCGATGAAGGCCGAGTCATCCCTCGGCGGATCGATCCAAAAGACTCGGCTAAGGATATTCCAACCACGAGCAAGTCGACCTCAAGGCTACTCGTCAAACTTTCAATTTTGATGATGAGCCACCCATGGAAATCTCATCATCATCCGATGACGCTCGATAAGGCCGAGGACCGATCCAACTCAATTGGAAAAACCAGTGAGACCGAAGGCCGTGAGACAGTGAGGCTCTGCAAGGGTCAACTTCACAACAGACCCAGCTGAAACAGAGTCCACTGTGCGAGGCTCCCAAGTGCAGCGGGTTCGACTCCATAGGGAACTTCATGCGCACCTCTTATCATCGAACAAATCCCGATTGCCCATGATGATTCCTTTGTAGAATCATTTCCCTTCTCTCTGGAGGTACCCGACCTCCCCTCAAGAGTGAGAAAACGATCTCGCGGCTTTCCCGCAGACGATCCTGTCATTCCATCGATACCATCGTTCCAGGTGACTATGATTTTGACGCTGGCTTGGCCATCAGTACGCAACAGAGGAACATCCCGAAGTTCGGGAGGTGTTCAAAGCATTATTTGCGAGAAATTGAACGGATGGAGAGGCACCAGGCCTCGATGGACATGAGACTGGATAACGAGAGATGCCAACTTACTGGCGACTTGAGAGGCATAATCGTCGAGAATAAGGGAGTGGTGGCAACAAATAAAGACAAACAATGCGCGTGGAACAAGCTAGATATTTGAACATTGTTCAACAAGTGCTGATGCAGAGAGGCGAGAACGCCGATGCAAAGACGAAATTGAGAGAACACATTGAGCACATGCATGAATCTCACACTCGCCGAGATAAAGTGCTGCGTGAACAAAATAAGAATGAGCTCCTGCGTATGGAAGAAAACATGGATAGAAAATTCAGCCTTCTTATGGCCGAGATAAAGTTGCTTAAAGTGAATCCAACGCTACTCGTTAAAGTTTCGTGCGGCATACACCCACAGCAGGACTCGAAGCGAGACTTCGGCTATCGCCAGGACTTCGACTTTACGCTTGCTAGTATGTTTCCAGGGGTTCCTCTCTCCTTTGATGATGCCAAAAAGGGGAAGAGGAATACCTTAAAGCGCTAAAGAGATCGAAGGCGAAAAGGAGGAGCATTTGTGAAGGGAAAGACAGTGAGGAAGTTACAAGGAAAAGAAAGGAAAGTCTGTTGAGGGGAAAAATCGAGAGATGTGACCTTAATGATTGCACAAAGCCCCCAACAAGGTCTTGTCACAGGTGATATTATCAGCAAGAAACTCCCAGTGACTCTGCCACTCCAACACTCTGCTTTGTATCTATGGTGAAAAGAAAAACGATTGAAGCGAGGGATGGAGGAAGTGGAAGGAAGGTTGAATGCCCGAGTTATGGACATCTTGAAATAACATGGAGGCATTCCGGTGAGAGCGAGAGACACTTATGCCATCTCGGATGTCGGGACCGAGCCAAGATCGATTGATGAATTTAAAACGCTCGCATCTAAAGGATACTTCACAAACATGTCTATGGCTCAAGCACAGGACTTATCTTGGGAAAAGGGTCTCACGTTATGTGAAGAAGGCGACAGTAACAGGACTCACCGGCGAAGCATCTCTGCTGGTCACTCCGTGTCACTCACCGGAAAGAAGAAGACCCGATACAATACACGCCCGAGAGAAAGAGGAAGAAGCGTGGTGGAGGAAGAGGTTTTAGACTGGAGGCCTCTGCCCAAAAACATTGAGTACATAGATCCGAGGCAAGAAAGGAGGGATCTCTTGGGCTGGTCTTGACCAAGTAGCCAATCTGCAAGTGGCTAAGAACAATCTTGAGTATGTGAAAAGAATCAAAGAAAAGAAAATAAAAGACAAACTCGGCTATGGGAGGAGAGACAAGAGAGATTAAGAAAAGATGAAGGCTGCCGGAAGGCATATGAAAAAAGAAGAAGAAGAAGCGAGAAGATGAGAAAAAGAGAAGAAGACCGAGAAGATGACGAAATCAAGTGGCTGAAGAAGATGAAAGAAGGAAGCGAAAGGAGATGAAGTGTTCTTTGTCCACCCCTTCATGTATTTTACTATGTAAATACATACTATGTAAGTCTTCTCGTAATAAATCAGAAATTATCTATTTTTTTTTTGCGTAGACATAAATGTTTGCTTTGATACACCTTATAAAATTGATTGTGTAAAAGAACAAGAATGTTATGATCAATAAAAGGATTGATTCTACGCATACATTCTCTGTGAATGCACTATCTCGTATGTATCTTTGCTATTTACATTTTGAATGTTTTAAGTTTTGCATCATCAAAAGGGGGAAATTGTTGGGAAATTTATTGTTTAGATTTTGATGAATGCCATGTAAAACTTTGAATAGGAAGTTGGCACCCCATTTTTGTTGTAAACGCATTGTAACAAATAAAATTTGGTCAAAGGAGTTAAGTCGGCTATGCCTAAACATGCAAGAAGACAACCGGAGACTAGAAGGAAGACTCATTGCAAGGCAATGAGTATGTCAAAGAAGAGAAGACGGGAACTCGATGAAGGTGCGGTGAGATGCAAAATTGAGTAAAGTATCGATCAAGTCAACTCAAGATAGCCAAGTCTCAAGTTGAAGTGACGGAAGAGTCATTCAATGATTGAAAGGCGACTCTAAGTCACACTGGGAAAGCAAGGAAATGCGGTCAAGTCGAGATAATCGAAAGAGATCCGTTGCCGCAATCAAATCAAGAGAATTACTTAAACAAGTAATACCTCCATGCTACCTTTCTCGAAGTGCTCGATCCTAGAAGCGTGCAAAGGGAATGAACCAATGGGAAGCACTACACCGTGTCGAGAACTACGAAAAGGTGAAGAACAATTCATACGAGGAAGTGGCAACTCCAAGGACAACAAGACAAGCCAGCGACCACAAGTGACTTTCAAAAATAAGCCTATCTCTTCAACGGGCAGATTTTTGAAAGATCACTATAAAAGGCGAGGAATGACTCGAGAAAAGGACACATTGATTACACGAACCAAAAACATTCAAGCTAATATCGAACCATAATCAAAATATTCTCAAAATCATTCAAGTTTAATCCTCAAGCCTACAATACGAAGAAAATCAATCCAACACTCACTGTGAAGGAAAGATAGCTTCAATCAGTTGAAGAGGAAACTTTAGAAGAAAAGGGTCTACATTCCACGAAGGATTGTAGGAAGGTTCAAGGTCGAACCGTCTCGAGTTTTTGGAGGGTTTCGTGATCAAATCCTAAGAGCTTGAGCAAGTGAGCTGTAGTAGCAAAGCGCAGCCCTGTGAAGAAGAAGTGAGTCGGACGAGAAGCCACCGGTGAGTGACCAAGGCATCTCCAGATCGAGTCCCAAAGGATCAAGTCGGTTTGTGTGATCAAGACTTGTATCGGACTGTTACCACTATGTATCTTGATCAATACTAAGTGGATTCCTCCAGGAGTTCGAGAAGAGAGGAGTAGAAGAATTACCCCATCTTGAACCTCTATAAAAACTTATCGTGTCATTTACATTTCAAAGACTTTAATTCCTGCATCTTATTTGTCTAATTCTCAATAAATATTTGCTATCCAACGATAATCTCTAAGATCTTAAAACCCGGTATTAAATCTCTTACTAAATCAAACTTAAGGGTGTTAAGTCTTCCGCTAAAAACAAACCACGATTGAGCTAATTCGATCTTAACAATGAGTTATTCTATCAACGGCTCGATCAGTGCGTGAGTGACTAACTCTACTCTTGATTAACTAAATTGGCTGTCCACCAGGACACAAACAGTATAAGTATCAACTCGAATTTTAAAAAGGACCAAAAGTGAAAAGTTGGTAAGGTTTATTCAACTCCCCCCTTCTAAACCTTACACTCACACCCCTTTGGACCTACATATCCATAATCCAAATTACATCCCGATATGATCTAAAAATAACAACTTAAAAGTCAAAGGGTCCTACGCCTTGATTACAAACTAGAATGAAAGGAAATACAAGAGTCCAACAACAAACACAAGAAACGAGTCCAACAACAATAAGTAGTAGTAACTCCAATGAAGAAATAATAGTAACAAGTCCAAATGACATCAACAACAAAAGATAGTAAATCCAACAAGCGGAGTACAAGGGCTCAATCCATAGTCGGTTCAAAGATCTTCAATGAAGTCCTCATCTAAAGGTTAGAAAAGCAATGTGGGGATGAGACAAAAATCTCGATGGATGGGGTGATCGTGTGCAAGTGTGGCGATATATATAGTTAATGCTTTAAAACAGTTATATGAAAACGCGTGAGTATGATGCATGAATTCACACACACCCACAAGCGTCGTGATAAATATATTTAAGTAATATACTTATACTGATTCAAGAAAACGATGCGTGGTCACACAGGCACTATGTGATTGATCAAGACAGTAGGATTACGTGCGGAATGTAACGCCAATCCGTGTAAGACAAATAATGGTTGCGTCTGGTTTGTAGCGCCAACCAATGCAAAACAAGTAAGCGGTTGTGTACGGTTTGTAGCGCCAACCAAACAAAGTCCGATAACTCCGGAATCGTGTCGATCAGGCAACGATTCCTTCGTTCTTCCTTGTAACTCCTCGGGCAAGATGGTCCAAGACACTGTCACCTTATCGCTCCGTGGCAGCAAAGACAAAATCCACAAAGGAGCTTGCAAGGCTCGGTTTGTCATAATCATGATTATACATCAAGTACTACGACCCGCTTCCCTTGGACACCGCTGCGTCCCTCGATTTGCGGGATTAGGGCGATGGGCCCTAAGAGTGGAATAGCAGCCGAGCTGTCGATTCCATCCCCGACGTATCCATTCCGATTGTGAGCTCGACCCACCAAGTTGACTTAGCGGAAAGTAAATACAAGTGCACGATCAACCAGCAATCAGTATTATTGATTGAGGGGAAGCGATTCGAAATTTTTTGAAAATTCACGAGTAGCAATATGGCGTTGGTGGAGTTAATTGGATGAAGATGATTATCGGAAGGATAAGCAATCTTCGATATCTTGAAGATTAGGTGGAACATAAGTCCCGTTATAGATTCAAAACCGCAAGATGAGGAAGTCGCCCAGTGATCGGGTATTAATCGGTCGAATCGGTCTGATAAGTCAAGGGTTTTTGAGAAATTAAGATACTTTATTAAATCTCCAAGTCAGAGGTTCCAAGGCTATTTTAGTAAAAGGAAAAATAATTTGAGTTAGGTCCTTTATAAAAGAAAAATTACAATTTAGCCCTGTTTTGTAAAAACTAAAACTTTTGGGGTTAAAAATTGAATAAATAAATATCCCGACCTTGAAAATTATGAAGTCAGTTCCTAAATTCTCCAAATTATCCAGAGATTCAGGTTTTTAAAGTTTTGAAGTCGAGTTTTTATAAAATTCTCACATTGGCCCCAAATTTGTAAAAATTGTCATTTCGGGCCCTTAGTTTAAAATAATTGGAA
This sequence comes from Rehmannia glutinosa, assembly GCA_016081115.2. Taxonomy (NCBI): domain Eukaryota; kingdom Viridiplantae; phylum Streptophyta; class Magnoliopsida; order Lamiales; family Orobanchaceae; genus Rehmannia; species Rehmannia glutinosa. Next base: position 329,404 of record JABTTQ020001985.1, on the reverse strand, counting down.
CTCACAAACCGGAAGGGTTTTTAATGTGATTCTAGTTGGAAAATACCACTAAGGTTAGTAGGATATTGGGACAAAATAAGTGTTTAAAAGAAATAAGTGTAGGTCCTTTAACTTTTGAAAATCTCATTTTTGTCCCATTTTGAAATAATTGCCTTTAAGGCTTTTAGGGGTCCAATTGTTATGAAATTTGAACCTTGGGTCCAAAATATAATTAAGTTATAGTTAAGTTAGTATTTCCAGGTGCATGGGCTGCATAAGTCTTGGAAATGTCATTTGGGTCCTCAAGTTTAGTCTTTTACACTTTAGTCCCTCAATTTTAGAAAAATTACTTTCCAAGCCCTAAACACTTGGATTTTTGGAATATATTTAAAATATGTCATTCCCAGTACCTTAAGAGTGAAAATTTCAAATTTTAAAATTAAGGTCTGGTACAGTTTCAAAATTTGCAAAGTAGCCCTTAAACCTTTAAAGTTTTACAATCTAGTCCTTGGGCTTTTAAAGGTTGATTTTATTTATCTTAAAACTCTTAAAACTTTATTAAAATGTCCAAAAGTCATTTTTGAACCTGAGTGCAGTCCCAAAATTCTAAATTTGCAGATGGGTCCTTTAACTTTCATTTTCTTGCAATTTAGTCCACCAATATTCCATTTTTGCATTTTTAAGTCCAAAATTGAAATTTAATCAATTATGCTCGACTTGTCCAGGTTATAAGTCATCCAAAACATGTAATTCAAAGATCATACACATGCATGTCCAATTCATACAAGAATTCATCAAATAGAACATTAAATTGTACATGCATGCACCTAAAATTCAATAAATAGCAATTTTGAGCAACTCTTGAGAATTTTCATGATTTGATACATAAAATTGACATGAAATACATATATTATATATCTCAAGGGCTCATGATCAAAATTCTACACGCATTTTAATAAAACACCTAGAAGTTGGAAATTATTTTCCCACCCACCTTAAATTGGAAAATTGTGAAATAAAAGGGAAATTTTCACAACTTTGGATGAGGTCACTTAGGTCAGCCCCTAAGTCAAGAAATATCAAAAAATTGGAGTTAGAAAAATGGAAGAAAAATTAAGGTGAAAAACAAGGAGATAAGGAAATGAGAAAGACTACACTTTACCTTGTGTAGTAGGTGATTGGAGACTAGTTGAAGCTTCAAATTTGGAATTTTTGGTTCAACTTCAAAATCACCTAAGGTCAGCCCCTATTTCTCAAAAATGAAAAAGGGGTGTTAAAAGTTGAAAAAAATAGGGAGAATAAGAAAGAAGGGCTCTACAGTGTCCAATTCTTACCTTGTAGTCCAAATTTCTCTACTAGTTATTCTTCAAGTCTTCTAGTTAGGCCACCATGCATGCATGTCTTCAAGTGGTCTTCTAAGTACCTCAAAATCCAAAATTCAAACTTACATTAAAAAGAGAAGGTGATGAGTAGTAAGATTTTAAGTTGAATTGAGGAGTGAAATTTCTTACCTTGAGATAGGGGTTGAATTTTTGGTGTTTAAGTGGAAAGATTGTTTGTTTTGGTTTAGATGTTTGAAGAAAGAAAGTATGTTTGATGTTAGGAAGAAGATGTTCTTGAAGATATGAAGATGGGTTTGAAGATGTGAAGGACTTGTGTTTGAATATTTGAATATGTGAAGAAGTGGTACTTGAAGATATGAAGAACTTATGTTTGAAGATTTGAAGATGTGAAGAGTTGGTGTTTGAAGGTTTGAAGATGTGAATGATTTTGTATTTGAAGATTTGAAGATGTGAATGATTTTTAGAGAGAGGTTAGAGAGAAATTGGAGAAAAGGCTTGAGAGATGAAGGTGTTGGATGAAAAATGAAATTTTGGTATCATTTTTGGCCTAATGGCCGATCCATGTGTGTGTAGGAGGGAGAGATAGATTTTTTTTGAAGTCTTGCAAATTTTCTCTTGCATGGAGACAATTAGACTAGTCAAAGTATGAGCAAGGTATGGGAAGAGAAGGAATGTTGGGAAGACTCCAACATGTTGGGGAATTTTAATAATAAAGAATTGAGGTATAAGTTGATGTGTATAATGTTTGAATTAATGGTATAATTATACACAAGATGACTAATATAAGGTGTAAGTGTACAAGAGTTGGATGATATTTCTACTCCAAAAATCATCACTATGGCCGTCCACTATAGGGGTATTATGGTAATTCCATATATTTTTTGTCCCAAATTTGATGATAATAGATGAAATATATCAATCTCCAAAATAATTAGTGATTTACTTGATCACTTATAAGTCTCATGATTACTTAATCTAAATCAAAATCTTAATTCTATAAAGTAAAAGTCTCTAAAATAAATAGTCTCTTAAAATTCTAAGGTGACTAATAAATACAAAATAGTAATAATGATCAATCAAGTGATCATAAATGTGAAATAGGATTAATAAATGATCATGATCACAAGTAATAAATAAAATAAAATAAAATACAAAATATATATATTATTAATAATTACCCGTCAAAGTGACGCGGTAAAATAGTCGATCAATACATAGACGACAAAAAGAATCAATCATAGTTTGGAAAAATCGGGGGCTTCACACACTTTGATATATATATATATATATATATATATATATATATATTTATGATGTTCTTATCGTGGTAATAGTCTTTTTGATGATTCTAAAGGGGTGATCAAATAAGTGCTTCATATCTTGTCTGATCAATTGATTTACCTTATGCATCCAAATTTATTTTTATTGAAGTGTTCATTCAATTTCCACGATGACTTCTCTTCCATAACAAACTTCTTCATCAAATTTCATGTATACTTGGTTTGGCTTATGAAGGTTCCATCCTTCATCTGCTTCACTTGAAGTCCTAGGAAGAAGGTTATTTCTCCCATCTTGCTCATCTCAAACTTTCCTTGCATATTTTGAGAATTTATCACACAAGTCCTTGTTTGTGCATCCAAAGATGATGTCATCTACATAGATTTGAACAAGCATGATGCTTTCTCCAACTTGAATTCTGAAAACAGTTCTACTAACATTTCCTTTGGTAAATCCATTGTCTATAAGGAATTAAGACAATGTATCATACCAAGCTCTTGGAGCTTGTTTCAATCCATAAAGTGCCTTCTTGAATTTGTACACTTTCTCTTCGATAGTCTTTTGCTCAAAACCTAGAGATTGCTCAACATAGATTTCTTCTTCCAATAGTCCATTGAAAAATGCACTCTTCACCTCCATCTGATAAATAGTGAAGTTCTTGTGTGCAACATAGGCAAAAAACATCCTTATTGCTTCTAATCTAGCAAGCTGGAGCAAGTGTTTAATAAATAATCACTAGATTCTTCTTGGCAATACCCTTTGGCCACCAATCTAGCCTTATTTACGACTACTAATCCTTCTTCATTCATCTAGTTTCGAATACTCACTTGGTAACAATGACATTTTTGGTGAGTAGGTCTTTGAACCAATTCCCAAACTTTGTTCCTTTCAAACCGATTTAACTCTTCTTGCATAGCTAGGATCCAATGTGTGTCCTCCAATACTTCGACCGATGTTGTAAAAATCAGCCTAAGCGGCCTTTGCGCTAAAAGCCTAGGCCGATCTGATTTTACCCAAATTGGTCGAAAAAACCGGTTTGGTGAAAATCGGCTAAGCGGCGCCAAATCGGAGATAAATGTTGTGGGAAAATTGGGCTGGCGGGCGCTGGACGGGCTAGGCGGAAAAAATTGGCCAAAAATCGGTAAAAATAAAATAAATAAAAAAGAAGAAGAAAAATATGTTATTTCTAAGCGCCCGCCTAGGCGCCCTAGCGCGCTGCGGCACTGGCCACCACCCGACTAGCGCTGGCGATTTCTGCAACCATGCTTCTGACACATCTTTTGGTTCAATCTGAGATATGAAACAAGTGAACATTGCTTCATATTGAGTTTTTGATCTTGTTCCAATGACTAAATTAGGTGGATGGTCTCTCTGCCATCTCACATCAGGCTGAAGTAAGTCAGCTGGGTTATTCCTTCTTCCAGCTAAGTTATCTTGAACAACTTCTTTTTGATCATCTTCATTAAGTGAAATATTTCCAACTCTCTTTGAGATCAACTAACTCATCCTCATTAGGATCGAGTCTTCTGGGAGCTGTCTTAGTATAGGAACTCTTCTGAATAGTTGGTTGATTCATCTTTTCAACTAATTCATTAATGTCTTTTGCATTGACATTTGGTTCATAAAAATCCACAAGAATTGACTCTTCTGTGACCATAGCCCTTTTATTCAGCACTCTAAAGGCTCTGCTTTCAGTTGAGTATCCAAGAAAGACTCCTTCATCAGCTTTAGCATCAAATGCATTTAAATATTCCTTGCCATTATTGTGAATGAAGAATTTACTTCCAAAAATGTGAAAATATTCCACATTTGGCTTTCTTCCTGTCCAAATTCCATAAGGGGTTTTGGACAATTGTTTATTGATCATGCATCTATTTTGAGTGTAATAGGCTGTGTTTATAGCTTCAGCCCAAAATCTCTTTGGCAATCCAACTTCAGATTACATGGTCCTTGCAGTTTCTTTGAGTGTTTCATTCCTTAATAGACACATTGACGAAAACAAATGTTAGTAGGTACTGTGCTCGACTTCGTCTTTGTGAGAATTTTCCAAGTATTGTGCTCGGTTTTCTTTCAATGTATGAATGGGGGCTAAATCCTACTTTTCCGAATAGATATAATTGACAAAAATAGATGTTAGCAAGTATCATGCCAAGTATTGTGCTCGGTTACCACCGAGTCTTCTCGGTGAAATAGTTTCCAAAATTTGTGCTCGGTGCATGGCCGAGTCTTTTTAGTGGAATCATTTCTAAGATTTGTGCTCGGTGCATGGCCGAGTCTTTTTGTGCTCGGTGTGTGGCCGAGTCTCTTTAGTGGAATCATTTCCAAGATTTGTGCTCGTTGCGTGGCCGAGTCTCTTTAGTGGAATCATTTCCAAGATTTGTGCTCGGTGCATGGCCTAGTCTTTTTTGTGCTCGGTGCATGGCCGAGTCTTTTTAGTGTAATCATTTCCAAGATTTGTGCTCGGTGCGTGGCCGAGTCTTTTTGTGCTCGGTGTGTGGCGAGTCTCTTTAGTGGAATCATTTCCAAGATTTATGCTTGGTGCGTGGCGAGTCTTTTTTGTGCTTTGTGCGTGGCGAGTCTTATTAGTAAAATCATTTCAAGGTAAAGTGTCCTGTTGGTCGGCCTTCTCGGACCTCCGCGATTCTAACGTGTTGTTTTGCGTTCTCGGCTTCTCAAGCTTCGACTTTTCTTTTTCATTTGGATTGGTTATCTTTGGCCCTATTCGCGTCCAATCACCCAAAATTTCACCCCTTTATTATCATTGGGGGTGGTACGAGGAGGGTTAGGGCGTTCTTTCGGATTGCTCTGGCATTAGGTGGTGGAGGTGGTGGGATATTGTGCACATATTGTTTCAAACCTCCCTTCTATACCAACCTCATGATCTCTCGAATGAGATCTCGACATTAAATCATTTCATGACCGATCGACTGTGGTAGTCTGCGATACCGTTGGAATCAATTTGGATGGATCCAATCTTATTGGGCGGCCCCGGAGGTAGCGAGTTAAGGTTCCTTATGTCCCTTCAGATAGCTGAAGGCGCGTGGGTTAATGTATTCTTCAAGGCCGCCACCTCCACTCCAACTTCCTGGTGTGCTCTATAACCAGTCGTGGTGTTGTCCGCAAATGGCCTAAACCCGAATCCTTGCCAAGAAGGGGTGTTCCTTTTCATGTCCCTTCGATGATTTTGGTGTCTATGCTCGGTGGGAATGCTGGCCATGGCCTCCTCGGCACATATATGTCTTTTTGCTCGGAGGATAAATTCTTGAAAAGTGCTCACCCCCGATTCGTGGATGGTGTAATTAAATCGGGTTCCCAGGGCGAGCCCATCCATGGCCGCGATGACCATTGCATCATCAAATACTAGTTCAATATCATGGATTTGCTTGTTGAAACGTGCGATGTAGCTTTTTAATGACTCTTCTTTGCCCTGCTTTATATTGACGAGAGAGTCCTTTGGGGCCGCGCGAACTTTTGAAGCAAGGTAATGGGTGTTGAAAGCTGGCATCATATCACTCCACGAATGTATACATCCTGGTGGTAGGGTTTGGAATCAACGGTGGGCCCAGTTGCCCAATGTTACAGGGAAAGCTCGACAGAGGATGGCGTCACTCGGGATGTATAGCTCCATCCAGGCCAGGTATTTGTGAATGTGGGTCGTAGGGTCGGTTTTCCGATCGTATAGTCTAATCTGGGGGACTTTAAATTTGGAGGGGAGAGGAGTTGCCAATATGTGGGGAGCGAAAGGTGATGCTACGCTCGTCTGTCTAACAGTGGGGCTCGGGCATTATTGAGCCCCCTCATGTGTTTCCTCTAACTGGTTGAGCCGTCTCCGTAGACGGGTGATTTCGGCTTCCGCTCGTCGACCGGGCTGGGCCCTTGGGCTCTCGGTCTTCAGGGAACTGGAGTCTAGAATTTACTGACCATTGGGGTCATTCCCGCCCGATCCGGCCGGGCGTCCTACAAATACGAAGCAGCTCGGCCGAGGGGCGGAGTGGCGGGGATGATTCGGTTACCACGCTGTGCTCGGGGGGGTCTTGTGCTGCCTCCTCCTGTGTTGTATGTTTTTGGGTTAAGGGCCTCGGGAATTGGCCTCTTGGTCGTCCTGGGTTTATCGGAGGTTGATTTTGAGCGTTTCTCAAGGATCCGCTGAGGGGATTCACCTCGGCTTGAGGTGGCATTTGAGGTTGTGGGTTTGCAAATGCTTGGGCCAATAGTTGGCTCATTTGCTTTGGAGGATATCTTTGCGCAGGTGTATCTAGCTTACTATTTACAACTTTCCTTAAAATAATGGTGCTATTTACGGCGCACGTGGAAGTAGCCATGTATTGGGAGAACTTGTTGACCTTGAGGGAATATTGTTGCTTTTGAGGAACTTATTTTATTGTGGGCATGTTTTCTTGACCGTTTGGTACGTCACACACCTGGGGTCGCTCTCGTCACATGCGCCTTGCTCCGTAATGTGCTTGCTTGAGTCCCTGTCTGACTTTGCTCCGCTGGGTTGAGCTCGGTTTGTGCCACGTCAGCAGCTTGGGAGCTTTCGTCATTTGGCTCGGTCGCTTACGTGGCCAGAGCCATCTGGTCGGCTGGCGTCGTCATTGGCTGAATGGGCATGTGGCTCTATTGAGCTCGGCTTGGATGTCTTTGTTCTTCCTTGGGTCGACTCGAGTGTCATCAAGATCTTATCTTGATAATGTATTGACTCTTCTCATTTTGAACTCTTTTCGTCAGCTGAGAAAGCTTTTGCAATGTTTCCTTCTTTTTACACATAAAGATGGTCCATGTGTATCTTGGGAAATCATCTACCACCATAAGGGTGTATTTCTTTCCACTGATACTAACTGGTTTCACTGGTCCAAATAAATCCATATGCAACAGGTGTAAGATCTTTGTTGATGAGGGACTCAATTTTTCTTTGAAAGATGATTTAATTTGCTTTTCTTTCTGACATGCATCACATATGCTTTCTTTTTTGTACACTGAGTCTGGTAATCGTTTAACCAAACTAGCTGGTTGATTTTCTTGAAATTCAGATGACTCAACTTCCTGTGCCACAACCAACTTGCTTCAGGTGTGCTCTTTGCCAATAAACATATGCTTGGTGCAAGCAATTGGAAAATCTACTACATACATATTCTTCTTTTTGATTCCTTATAGCACTATCTCATTCGTTTCCGCATCTTTGATCTAGCAAACACCCATATTGAATCCAACATTGTATCATTTATCAAAGAGTTGGTTGATACTTAGCAAATTGAAGTTTGGCCATTCAATATATGCAACATCTGTGATTTCTAAGCCATTTTTCTTGATGGATCTAGTGTCTTTGATCTACCCTAGAACTTCATTTCCACCAAATATGACTTTGGATCCGCTTTATTCTTTGATGTTTAGATTGCTTTTATTCCCTGTCATATGCCCATGTACCAGGTTCTTTGGCACCAAGTTGTTTGTTCATTGAACATGCAATCAATGAAATCAAACTTTAGGTACCCATACATGTATGTGTCCTAAGGGTTTAACACTATAAGGTGTTCCAACCAACTTATAACGAAATGATCTGACTCTAAGGGGTTGCCACCTTTAAGTTCCATAATCATAGTGAATTTTAGCAAATTGTTTTTTTGCTTTTGGCTTACGGTTTCATCCTGTCTCTTTTGTTTGCATGTCGATTCATGCATTTGTGCATTTTCTCTCTTATGAAAATATGGAAAATGTTTTCCATTGTGTGCATTATATATGGGTGCATAAGTATGCTGATTTATTTTCCTTGGGAATGACCTATATTCATGACCTATATTCATTTTGAGGCCTTTTGCCACTTGGGATTGTTTCCCTTAGGACTCTGCTGATATTTCATCTATGGATTCCAATCATCTTGAGTTGGATATATTCTACCATTCCCATCATATGATTTTTATACTGAAATTTCTCGGGATTTTTGGTAGTTAACTTTTGACTTAATAGAATACTTCCTATTTGGAGTGTACTGATGAACTTTTCCGAATTTAGTTTCAGATGTTCTTTCAGCAATCTCAGTTGGCTTTTTTCCTTTACCTTTGTATCCAAGGCCAACATGTGTGTGCCTATTGTGATTTGTGGGAGCAACATATGGAGTTTTAGATTTTCGGATTCCCCATTGCTTGAGGATCCTTTCTCTAAAATCACTCTTGGAGTTTGAGCATTCACATAGGAATTGAATCCTAAGCCTGCTTTGTCTCCATTCTCTTTTTGAATCATCAATTCATCCAATGTTTTAGATGATTTACTGAGTGATGCAATGACACTTTTGAGCTCTTGTTCTCTCTTTTCTCTTGCAGCAAGATCTGCTTTTACCTTTGCTTTTTGAACTTTCAACTCCTTATTGTCAACAACTATGTGACTTAGAGTACTCAGCTCTTCAGTCAGCTACGAGTTTTGGTTTTTGAGTTGGCTAATTTCCTCTTTTAGAAGTGTGTGACGATTTAATGTGCTCAAAAGTTTTCATCATTTTGCCTAATGAATCATAAAGATCAATGGGTGATGATGTGTGTGTGTCATGATCACTATCAGAATTTGAATCAGATGAGTTAGAGATTTCCTCATCTTCCTGCTCTTTTTCCATGAGACAAATCAATGTCTCTTCTTCAGTATCCGAGGAATTGTCAGCTTCATTGTTGTATGACTCAAATGTTTCTTTGCACTTGGCTCTAACTCTACAATCATCATAGCTTTCTTTCTTTCTTGTCTTCTTTCCCAGAATACTTTCTTTTCTTCATCATTCCTATACTTGTTGACCGGTGGATAGGGGCAGTCAACTGCAAATTGACTTGGCTATCTGCAATTCCGGCACAAGTCTTACACTTTCTTTTCAGCTCTCTTGGGGGTTCTCTCCTCTTTTCCTTTAGAGACAGTTGAATGCCTTCCGAAGGACTCTCCTTTGTTTCTCTTATAGTTCTTGTTGAAGAACTTGTTGAATCTCTTGACCATCACGGCAATTTCTCTTTGTCAATGATATCCTTGGAATCGGCTGATTTGGATTGTCCTGCTATCAATGCAGATGTCTTTGGTGCATCTACCTCATCTTTCCCTTTCCTTTTGAGCTCGAATTCATAGGCCTTTATATCTGAGAATAACTCATGGTTTGATATATTTATTAAGTCCATTGAATTCCTTTGAGCCATCACTTTCATTTCCTACTCAGCTGGGAGTGCTCTCAAAATCTTTATACATATTTTCTTCTGTGTATATTCTTTTCCAAATACAGATAAATCATTTGTTATCTCTGTGAACCATGCTTCTAACTGATCTAATGACTCTCCAGTCACAATTTGAAATTCTCAAATTTCAGAACTGCAACTATAAGCTTGTTTTCCTTTATTTGCTCGAAACCTTCACAGATTAAAGTCAGCTTTTCCCAAATCACTTTTGATGCCCTGTAGGATTTAACTTTGTTGAACATGGCTTTATCCAAAGTTTTGTATAATATATGCTTATCCACATTATCCAAGTTATATCTCCTTCTATCCTCGTTGGTCCGTTCACTTCGGGGTTTATCAACCTCATCAGCTTTCTCAGCATCATCTTCTGCTGCGCTTACAACTGTGTTCACTTTGGTGATTCTAATGGGTCCATCCTCGATGACAAACCGCATTTTATCATGAAGTGCAGAGAGATGTGCTTGCATACAAATTTTCCAGGCATCAAATTCCTCAATGGTATACATGGGAGTACGAGAGATTTACTTCCATGATAATAACTTATGTAGTATTCATTGGCTTCTATTATTTACTGCGCACCTGTGAAGTTGACATAACCTTGTTTATCGATATTTGCGATTACTGCGAAAAGATGTCGAGTTACAAAACTTCCCATTTGCTTATTCCTCTTGCACTCTTTTAGCAATAATACTTTAAGGTTGCAGGTATGTCTTCTTTACCAAAATAGGTAAGTTCCTTCACTTTAGTACAACAAACTCTTTTCAGTTGTCTCTGACTCCTTGCTGCTTTACCCCTTTAACTTGAGTCATCTCCATCATTCATTGGGTTGAGTCTGTTGTAAGTCTTCTGAAAGACTTAGCTGATGTAGTTGACTGAAAGTCTTCTGATCAACTTAGCTGCGACTCATCTGATTCTTCTCTGCATCCTTCAGCAAGTCTTCCGCAAATCTACTTAGCTGCTATTTGACTCGGCTAATATTCTATCTATTACAAAGTAGAATTTACACACAAAAATCGGGTATGCCAACTTTCTAATATAAAGTTTTCTAAGTATCGTAAAAATTTATACAATAAAATTTCTAACATATAATCATCAAAACATATAAAATGAAGAAGGAAAAGATGAAACCTCAGCGTGTCTGACTTGTAACATATCTAATAGAACCAAAGAGGTTGTTTAACCATATCTGTTTTCTTGCCATTTACACGAGGTTTAAATTTAGAAGGCATCATAAGCAAATAAAGTAATATCAATTAAAACATATGGAGCGATAATAATTAGTAACCTGAACTTTCAAATAAAAGTAAAATCAAAGAAATAATGACATAACACACATGTATAGAACTTACCATGTTAACAAAATCACATTTATGATTTATAAATGAGACAAACATGTATCAACATATAAATACATGACAATAAATATAAGAAAAGAAAAATGAATTTAAAATGAAAATGTCATAACTTGCAAGTAATTTCATCATCAACAAAAATCAAAATAATATTTGATTTGAAAAAGAAATCATTCATTGATGTCTCGGTTATAGTTCCTTCAACATCTTCTCTAACCCAACGAGGTTGCTCATTTTCAATATCTGGTGGTATATCATAGTGACCACTTTGACTAAATTCCCCTCCATCTATGCTTAAAATTGGATCCATATCAAATGAATCCCTAGATTTTGCTCTCACAACATGTCATTCCTTTTCAATTGGATTTTCCACATAAAATACTTATTGTGCTGGATAAGCTAATATAGGGTTCACTATGTTGCCCTAACATAGTAAAATTGACTAAAGTGAAGTCATGGTCATCACGCATTTGTGCCCTTTCTTGTAACATCCAATCACACTCAAACACCACAATTCTGCCCCCTCACGAACATGATATTCTAATTCCGTAATACCTTTAGCACCCCATAGTAAGTCACATCACCAATGATAGGGTTGATATCATTTATGCTAGAATAAATACTTGTTTGCACATTGATAACTACACCAATATCCTATTTTCTTTTTGAAGGCCAATTCTTTTTCCATGGAATTTGAAGCCATAAATAATATATCTTTTGTCAACTGGATTAAGGCCCCGTGCTAATGCTTTAAGTTTCTCTGACTTTTAAATTCTATTAAGAAACATTTCTTCAACCTGTTAATTAATACCACAAAAGTATTAGATAAAAGAAAAGTATCACTAACTAAAATAAAATTAATAAATAAAGTCCTTACTAATGCAAGAAATAGAATACTTGGTAATAACTTACATGATTCTTAAACCACTTGAAAAGGTATTGTTGTTAACGCGTTCAATATCTCTCTTGCGACGACGTGGATTCTAGGGTTTAGCAATGATTTGTTGTTGTCTACCACTATATTTTTTTGCCTCCTAATAGGTCGCCCAACATTAGAGAATATAGGAAATTCAACCTTGACAGCGCCACCATTATCATCAATTCTTTTAACCTTATTGAACATAGTTTCCACGTCTTCTAAGTATCTTAAATAAAGGTTCGCACTTTACTCCATTAAGTAAGCTTCTGCAATGGAACCCCCCAGGATGACTTCGATTTCACATGTATGATTTCAATATTGATAAATACCCAGCGTTCTAGAAAAAAATTGAAATCATCATATGATTCTATGATACTTCAATAAAACATTATGTTGGAAAAAAATTATTATCTCTCAATAGAATACATCCACCGATACTGGTCCAACAATACGTGATTTATATGCCAAATGAATGAGAATATGAATCATGATATCAAAAAATAATGGAGGGAAAATCTTTTCCAAATAACAAAGAACTACGGCAATCTCTTTCTCCAAAAGTATGAGTTCTTGAACATTCAGAACTTTAGAGCATGTCTATAAAGATATGATTGTCATGAATTTTGACACCTAAAATTTTATATAGTTTAATTTGCACGTCTCGATATGTTAGTTGCATGGTAGTCGAAAACTTTCACATTTTGTAGAAACTTAAGAAATAGAACTTTATCATTTTTGCTCATTGAAAAACATGCAGGAGGTAAGTATCTTTTCCCAGAGTAAAGAAAATAGGATGAAGACCATGTCATATGCCTATATCTTGCAAATCAAGACGATAATTTACCTGATCTTTTGTCGTTCCATCTAAATTTAATATTATTTCAAGCACACTATCACAAATATTTTTCTCATTGTGCATCACATCTAAATTATGGCATAATAGGTTATCTTTTCAATACGACAATTCAAAAATTATACATAGCTTCTTTCAATTATGAGGGAAAGTTGGATTATCATTTGCTGCCTTTATAAATCTTGCATTGAAGTCATAAAGTTCCTCCAACACCATATTTACAGTCAATATATTGAAGCATTGATATGTGTAAAATATACATGCATTTAAGGGTTTAAAATGTTAATTGAAGTATTTTCACGCATATTTAGTATATTTTACTTGGTTTCCTTATAAGGGCATGATACTGCATATTCTTGTAATCTTTTGTAGGAAATGGATCTTAAATGGGAAAATATCAGTTGGAAGGCCCGGACAAGATCGAGGAGTGTGAAAATCAAAGAAATGAAGAAAACAGACAGAAACAAGTCACACGGTCGGACCGTCTAAGGTCACACGACCGCGTGAGTTGATCGTGTGATTTTCTACACGTGCCTGCGACTTGGTTTTCAGAGACATGTTACACGACAGGACCGTGTGAAGATTACATGTTCGTGCGATGTGTCTGCGGCTAAATGTGAGTCCTTTTCCCGTCAGAACTCTACAAGTGATCTCTTACAGTACCTATATAGAGGGACCAAGGCTTGCACGAAATTAGAACATCTCATATCATTCATACAACATCATATACCACAAAATACATCACAATACAATAAGGTTACACAAATCAAAGGTCTTCTAAGAGAGGAGGGCTAGGATAAGAAGAGCACCACAAAGCCTTTCACATCTACGGAAACATATAGATTTCGATGGCTTGGAAGGAGGATCCATCCTGACAAGAACGGGTTTTCTTTCTAAGTTTAGATCTCTTGTTTGCACTTAAACGATGTCAAACTATTTCATTTCATATTTGTCTATGATTTGGTTATCAAATATGTTGGGCTAATCTTTCTGATCCTAGGGCATAATCAAAACTGCGGATTCATGTTAAATCTTTATTGATTGTTTCTTAATTGATTTTTGTGTTATATTATATGAATTCGAGTGCTTATTTTTTTTGTAGATTATCTGATCAATAATTTGCATGTCATATTTGTTAGTCCATAATTCGGGAGATGAGTTCTAACAAAGACAAAAATCCAATTTAGACATAAATGGGTATAGAGTCGGGAGGCTTAGAACCATTTTGTGGGAGTCATTCAATTTGCGGATCTGTTGGGAGTTAGTATTAATTCATAGAGAAAGCTCGAAAAACCCCCCTTTGAAGCTTATGTTTGCCCAGACTCCTCAACAAGGAGAAATAACAGCTTCACTTCTCAGCAAGCTACTGAAAGAGCTATCAGTGGAAAAGAAAGCTAAGTTGGCGTTCAAAGAATCAAGGAAAGCCATCGAAGCTGAGTTTGAAAAGGTGGCTGAGAAGCATTCTGTGCGTATCCAAAATATAAGAACACAATATGATGGTCCCCCAACAGGAAAGGATTTCCCTGCGATCAAACCCCCAAGAGAAATTGTAATGCCCAATGCCGAATCTGAGCCCAGATCACTAGAGGAGTTTCAAACTCTGGAGGCAGAAGGCTACTTCAAGGATATGACCCTACCGCAAACCCGGGACATGTACTAGGAGAAGGGCCTCGATGTATGTAATTCAGCTAAGGTGCAGCAGAGTTCCAGCAGTCACTCAACTGGAAAAGCAAAAGCACCAGTACAATATACTCCCAGAGGAGGAGCTGAGTTGGGAAGAGGAAGGGGAAGATCTGGTGGCAGTGGAAGAGGCAGAAGCTATCAACCGCAGCCAAAACCACAGGACATCAAGTATATTGATCCACAGAAGAAAATGATCACTTACTGGGCTGGATATGATCATCTTGCAAATTTGGAAGTCCAGCGCAAGAATGCAGAAGCTGTGAGGAGGAAAGAAGTTGAGAATGAAAGGGTGACGCAAGAGTGGGAGGAAAGGCAGCGTAGGGATGACCCTGCTGCAAGGCGTGCCTATGAGAAGAAAAAGAAGGAGGAAGAAGAGAGAAAAAAGAAAAGAGCAGACGAAGACATGAGGAGAGCTGAAGATGAAAGAAGGAAGCAACCAAGGTGTTAAAGATGGCTATAACCCCTTCATGTATTTTACTGTATTGTAAATACACCAGCTATAAGTACTCTATAATAATGCTATGATACTTTTATAACTTAGCTATGATACACGTTGTAATTCAATATATGTATAAGCTTTGATACATTTTGTAAACAACTTTGTAAAGGACAAGAATGTTATGATCAATAAAATTGACATATTCAAAGCATACATTCTTTGTTCTTTGCCTTGCTTGTGTTTGCTGTTTATTATTTAAGTTTTGGCATCATCAAAAAGGGGGAAATTGTTAGGAAATTTTAAGGTTCAAGGTCGAACCAGAAGTTTCAAGTTTGTTGGAAGGCTGTGTGATCAATTCCAAAGGCTTGAAGGGAGCTGAAGTAGCAAGGCAACTATCTTGTGAAGAAGCTGAGTCGCAGGAGAAGCCAACTGTGTGATTAAGGCAATCTCTAGGCAAGAAGCTCGCTTTGTAACGTGATCTCATTACTTAGTGGATTCCTCCGGAGTTGTAGAAGATTTAATTAGAGGAATTACCTCATCCTCGAACTACTATAAAATTTGGTTGTGTTATTTACTTTCACCATTTACTTTCGTGCATACTTTTATATCTGCTGATAAGTTATATTGCTATCCAACTGATAATAACAAGTGCTAAAAATAAGTGTTAAAAAGTGCTTAAAATTAACAAAGGTTGTTAAGCTTTGGATGTTTAAAATCAAATCATCTAAAAGTTAAGTGTTAGGTGACGCACGACTAAGTTATACTATCAACAAACTCAATCGAAGTGCGGTGAGTGGGTAACTTTTGAAAAAGCCACCCTAGCCGTCCCCCAAGGACTTAGGCTGATTTGAGTCAACTCGTTGAATATTTTAAAAGGACTAAAAGTGAAAATTTGGTAGGATTTATTCAACCCTCCCCTCTCCTAAACCTTACACCACACCCCTTGGGACCTACAAGTGGTATCGGAGAGTAGTTGGTTCAATGAGCCTTCCACAGTAGTTACTGAACTAGATCTCAATCTTTTTCAAAAGGTTCAACACTTGTGTTTTCAAAGTCTTTCATTTCAAAAGCAAAGTTATTATCATGGAATCCAATCTAACTCGTATTCCTATATTTACTGTGGAAGAGTTTGATGACTGGAAGATTCGTGATGCGCGAGCTCACTTGTCCGCTTTACACGATGAAATATGGCTCGTGATAGAGGATGGGCTATTGCAAATATTCAAAGTTAACATTCTTTGTTAAAGAGCACCTCAAGTTGAAGGAGACGATCTTTGCGCGAGAGCTGAGACCAGCCATGGTTGACAAACCTCGCTCTGAATGGACAAATGAGGATAGAAAGAGATACAACCTGGACAATGTGGCCAAAGATATTCTCTACAAGACATTGGACAAGGCTATGTTCAATAAAGTGAAGTCTTGCAAATCGGCACCAAAGAAATGCAGGATAAGCTAACCCGATTTGTGAAGGATCGAAACAACTTAAAGAGAATAAATTAATCTGTTCTTTGTTCAAAAATTTGAAAATTTTAAAATTCTTGCGGTGAGAGCTAAATCTAGATCACCGGATGCAGTTCTGAGAGATTACAAATAAGCTTTTAGCTCTTGGGAAAGAGTACACTCGAAAGGAGATGTGCATGAAGATTTTAAGAGCCCTCCCAACCGAATGGGAAATGAAGTTCATGGCCCCGAGACATTCAATGGACCTCTCAAAAATATCAAATCATGAGCTATTCTCAGACCTCAAAGCCTATGAGTTTGAGCTGAGAAGAAAAGAGCAAGAGGCGACAGATGTACCCAAGACAATCTGCATTGATGGCTAGTGAAGGAAAGAAAGGCCGAGCCAAAGAAAACCATTGACCAGGAGGAAATCGCCTAATTGTAAAGAGATTTAACAAGTTCTTTAACAAGAACTATAAAAGAAACAAGGGTGAGACATCCGGAGACATTCAACACCTTCCAAAGCAAGGGATGACATACCACCCAAGAGAGTGAGCATCAAAGAGCGATAATCGAGAGCCGAGAGAGCTAATCGGAGCCGAAAACCCGTGTTTGGAATTGCGACAATCGGGACACTTTCTTGTTGATTGTTCCTATCCACCATAAACAAATACAAGAATGAAGAAGAAATAAGAGTCTTGAGGAAAGAAGACAAGAAAAGAAGAAAGCCATGTTGGGCTGCCGAGATCACGAGCCCGACCCAGTGCAAAGAAGCAAATGACTCGGATAGTAGTAAAGCGGACTACTCAAGTGATCTTGAGGAAGAGGCTATGATCTACCTCATGGCCAAAGAACAAGATCAAGAAGATGAGGTACAATCAAACTCATCTCATTCAAATTCATGTGATAGTGACTGTGATACACACACTTCATCACCCACAGATCTTTATGATTCATTAGGCAGAATGATGAAAATTTTGAGCACTTTAAAACCTCCCCACACACTTTTAAATGAGAAAAACAGCCAACTTAAAATCCAAAACTCACAACCGACTAAAGAGTTGAGTACTTTGAATTACATAGCTAATGAGAACACTAAGGTTGAAAGGCTAAAAATGCCAAGATCTTAAAGCGAGTTAGCTATAGAAAACAGAAAAAGATCTTAAAAATGTGATTGCCTCATTTACAAAAGCATTCAAATCATTGGATGAACTTATAATGAGTCAAAAAGAGTGTGGAGATAAGACACGCATATGATTCAATTCCTTTGTGCATAGTCAAACTCCCAGAGTGATTTTGGAAAAAGGATCCTCAAGCAATGAGGGAATCCAAAAGTCCAAAATACTATATGTTACACCAACACCCACACCAAAACACAATCACAATCATACGGCCTTGGTTATAAGGAAAAGGAAAGAAGCGATGGAGAGTATCTTTGAGAGGACAAGCGAAAAGAAATTTAGAAAAGTCCATCAACGGACTCTAACAAAAATACTCTGTAAAAAGCCAAACAAAGTTACCAAAAGCCCCGAGAGATTTCATCATAGAAATTCATATGATGGGAATGGTAGAAACTATCCAAGCCAAGTTGATTGGAATAACCATGTGAAATATCAAAGAAAAACCTATGGGATACAAGCCAAAGTGGCAAAGACCTCAACCTCAACAAAGATCATTCCCAAGGCAAAAGAGCTATTATCAGCACATATATACACTCAGGCACAACACCCAGAAATTTCACAACTACCCCAAGAAAGCAGTTGCTAAAACAAACACACATGCATACAGACAAAAGAGATAACTGTATGATCCTAAAACCCCCAAGCAATTTGCTAATGTGAATTATGATTATGGAACTGATAAATGGCAACCTCTTAGAGTCAGATCATCTGGCTATAGATTGGTTGGAGCATCTTATAGCACTAACCCCCAAGACCCGCACAAGTATGGGTACCTAAAAACTGATTTGCTTGATTGCAGGTTCAAGGAACAGCTGAGTGCCATGGAACCTGGTACACGGATAGTGGCTGTTCCGGACATATGACAGGAAACAAAAGAAATCTGTCAAAATTCAAGGAGATTAAAGGTGCAAAAGTCATATTTGGAGGAAATGAAGCTCCATTGGAAATCAAAGGCACAAGATCCATCAAGAATAATGGACTGGATATCACATATGCTGCATATGTTGAAGGTCTCAACTTCAACCTGTTAAGCATCAGCCAACTCTGTGACAAAGGCTACAATGTGGGATTCAACATGGGAGTATGCCAGATCAAGGATGCTGAATCAAATGAGATAGTGTTGCAAGGAATAAGACAGAAAAACATGTATGTAGTGGATTGGTCAACTGCTACACCAAGTACATGTCTGCTAGCTAAGAGTACAGCCGAATCCAGTTGGTTGTGGCACAATAAGTTGAGTCACCTAAATTTCATGACAATCAACAATGTTGGGAAATTTATTGTTTAGATTTTGATGAATGCCATGTAAAACTTAGACTAGAAAGTTGGCACCCCATTTTCCTTGCAATTTGCATTGTAATAGATAGGGCTGTATAAGCTGAGTGAAGTCAGCTATGGCTGGATATACAAGAAGTCAACTAAAGACTGAAATGAAGACTCCGCTGTGAAACAACTGAGCATGGAAAGGAGGAGAAGTCAAGAACTCGATTGAAGGAGTATCACCGGTGGGATACAAGCGTGTGAAGTGTAAGTCAAGTCAACTCAAGAAGCCAAGTCTCAAGTTGAAGTGAGCGGATGAGTCATCCATTGATTGGAGGCTAACTCGAAGTCACCTGGGAAATTAGAGAACTGCATGATCAAGTCAAGACAAGCTGAAAAGAACCCGTTGCCGCGAAGTCAAGAAGCTTACTTAAATAAGTAATACTTCCATGCTTTGCCATGTCGAAAGTGTTGATCCCGAGGAAGCGTGCAAAAGGAATAAACCATTTATGGGAAGATCGCACCTCGTGTCAGACTCTGAAAAGCTGAACATTCATTTAATATGAGGAAATGTCAACATCAAGGACTGCAACAAGATAAGCCAACGAACATAAGTGACTTTTGAAAATCAACCTATCTCTTCAATGGGCAGATTTTTAAAAGTTCACTATAAAAGGATGAGGAATCTCATCGAGAGAAGGTTGCCCGAACCACGAGCAATCAAGCATTTATTCACTCTGTAACCTGCAAAATATTCTCAAGTTATTCAAGCAAATCCTCAAGCCTAAATTTGGAAGGAAATCGATCCAACACCAAGCTGTGAAGGAAAGACAACTTCAAACTGTTGAAGAGGAAACTTTTGAAGAATCAAAAGGGTCTACATTCCAAGGAGGATTGTAGGAAAGGTTCAAGGTCAAACCAGTCTCAAGTTATTGGAGGGCTTCGTGATCAAATCCAAGAAGCTCGAGCAAGTGAGTTGAAGTAGCAAAGCAAGCAAGCGTCTGTGAAGAAGGCTCCGAGTCGGACGAGAAGCCATTTGTGTGACCAAGGCATCTCAGGATCGAGTCCCAAATGATCAAGTCACCGTGTGATCAAGACTTGTATACGGGTGATAACCACTTTGTACTCGATCAATACTTAGTGGATTCCTCCGGGAGTTGGAGAAGAGAGGAGTAGAAGAATTACCCCATCTTCAAACCTCTATAAAAATTATTGAGTCATTTACATTTCGATTTTAATTACGCATAACACTTTATATCTGCGATAATTTGCTATCAAATGATAATTAGCAAAGTGCTAAAATCAAGTGTTTAAAACAAAGTTAAACCAAATTCAAGGGTGTTAAGACTTAAGCTGAAAATCTCATTACAACCAAATTAAGGTTTAGACTAAACAAGCGAGTTATTCTATCAACAACTCAATTGAGTCATTGAGTGGCTAACTCTGTTTGGTTAATTAACTTAGTCATCCCTCGAGGACTTAGTTTGTGTATTTAACTTTGTATTATTTTAAAAGGACTAAAATCAAAAAGTTGGTAAGGTTTATTCAACCCCCCCTTCTAAACCTTACTCACACCCCTTGGGACCTACAAGTGGTATCAGAGTGGTTGGTTCATTGAGCCTTCCGCACTGGTTACTGAACTAGATCTCCAATCTTTCAAAGAAGTTTTTAACACTTGCTCTTTCAAAAGCTATTTTTATTCAGCAAAGTTATTATCATGGAAGCAAATTTGACACGCATTCCTATGTTCACTATTGAGGAATTTGATGACTGGAAAATTCGTATGCAGGCTCATCTATCAGTTTTACATGATGAAATGTGGATAGTGATAGAGGATGGGCCACCGCAAATCTTGAAAGTGAACACAATCGTCTGACAGAAGCGGCCGCAGTGAAGGAGAGGAAGGCTGCTGCTGAAAGCAAGACCAGACCCTGGTTGAGAAACCAAGAAATTTGAATGGACAAACGAGGACGAGAAGAAGATACAACCTGGACAATGTGGCCAAGGACATACTGTACAAAACCTTGGACAAAGCAATGTTCAACAAAGTCAAATCTTGTCAAACTGCAAAACAATTTGGGATAAATTAACTTTAATTTGTGAAGGATCTGAGCAAATTAAAGAAAACAAATTGTCCATTGCTGTACAAAAATTTGAAAATTTAAAAATGCTTGCAGGTGAAACCTTGGATCAGCTGGATGCTCGATTCACTGAGATTACCAATGAACGATCTGCACTTGGGAAATAATATACACAGAAGGAAATGTGTATGAAGATTCTAAGAAGTCTCCCAGCTGAATGGGAAATGAAGGTCATGGCCCTGAGACATTCAATGAACCTCACAACAACATCCAATCATGAGCTATTCTCAGACCTCAAAGCCTACGAGTTCGAGCTGAGAAGAAAAGATCAAGAGGAGAGACAATTTGTACCCAAAACAAAACAACTCATAGTAAAGGATGGGAAAATAGGCTGAGGTTAAGGAAGCCATTGACCAGGAGGAAATTGCCTTGATAGTTAAAAGATTCAACAAGTTCTTCAACAAGAACTATAAAAGAAACAAGGGTGAATCCTCCAGAGACATTGACTCCCTCCAAGTCAAGGAAGACAGGCCACCCAAGAGAGCTGAGCATCAAAAGGTTGAATATCAGAGAGCTGATAACCCAAGAACGGAAAGAGCTGATCAAAGAGATGAGAACCTGTGTTGGAACTGTAGACAACCAGGACACTTTGCTATTGACTGTCCATATCCTGTAGTCAATAAATACTGAGAATGAAGAAGAAAGAAGAGTCTTGAGAAAAGAAGACAAGAAAAGAAAAAAAAGCTATGTTGGGCGCAGAGACTATTTGAGACAATAAGTCAAAAGATACACGGACTCGAGAGAGTAGTGAAGTGACTACTCAAGTGATTCGAGGAAGAAGCAATGATCTATTTAATGGCTAAAGAACAAGATCAACCCGACCAAGAAGATGAGGTACACTATAACTCATCTCACTCGGTTCTAGTGATAGTGATTGTGACACACACACTTCATCACCCTCTTGATCTTTATAATTCATTAGGCAAAATGATGAAAGACTTTGAGCAAATTAAGTCCTCACACACACTATTAAATGAGGAAAACAACCAGCTCAAAAGCGAAAACTCACAAACTGACTAAGGAGCCGAGTACTCTAAGTCACATAGGCGATGAGAATAAAGAGTCAAGAGTTTGAGAATGCTAAACTAATAGTAGAGATAATGCTATAGTAAAGAGAGAAAATGATCTCAAAAATGTGATTGCTTTATTCACTAAGGCATCTAAATTATTGGATGACCCTATTATGAGCCAAAAAGAGTGTGGAGACAAGACAGGCATAGGATTCAATTCCTTTGTGCAGTCAAACTCCCGAGTGATCTTGGAAAAAGGATCTTCAAGTAATGAAGCATCTCAAAAACCCAAGACACCAAATGTTGCACCCACATTCACTCTAAAGCACATTCACAAACAAACTGCGGCCTTGGATATAAAGGAAAAGGAAAACGACCATTGAGTGTCTTTGAGAGGGCAAGAAAGAAATCCGGCAGAGTTCCTCAAAGAAACTCCAAGCAGAAGTACTCTGTGAAGAAGAAATAGAGCTACCAAAAACCCCGAGAAGTTCTATCAAAGGAACACATATAATGAGAATGGTAGAAATTATCCAAGCCAAGCTGATTGGAATAATATGAAATATCAGCAAAGACCTATGGAATATATGCCAAAATGGCAAAGGCCTAGAACTCAGCAAAGGTCATTCCAAAGGCAAAAGAGCTATCATCAGCACACATATGCACCCAAGCACTACACTTAGAAATATCACAATTACCCAAAGAAGGCAATTGCTAAAACACACACACAGCATACGACAAAAAGAGACAATTTGTATGAACCTAAAGCCTCCAAGCAATTTGCCAAAGCGAATTATGATTATGGCACAGATAGATGACAACCTCTTAAAGTCAGATCATTTGGCTATAGGTTGGTTGGATCATCTTACAGCACTAACCCCTCAGGACCCAGACAAATATGTGTACCTAAAAACTAATTTCCTTGATTGCAGGTTCAAGGAACAGCTGAGTGCCAAGGAACCTGGTACATGGACAGTGGCTATTCCAGACACATGACAGGAAATAAGAAAAATCTGTCAAAATTCAAGGAGATTAGAGGCGCAAAAGTCATATTTGGAGGAAATGAAGCTCCAGGGGAGATAAGAGGCACTGGATCCATCAAGAAAAATGGATTAGAAATCACATATGTTGCATATGTTGAAGGCCTCAACTTCAACCTTTTAAGCATCAGCCAACTCTGTGACAAGGGCTATAATGTTGGATTCAATATGGGAGTGTGCCAAATCAAAGACACTGAATCAAATGAAGTAGTGTTACAAGGATCCAGACAAAAGAACATGTATGTGGTAGATTGGTCGACTGCCACACCAAGCACTTGTCTGCTAGCAAAGAGTACAACCGAATCAAGTTGGCTGTGGCACAAGAAGTTGAGTCACCTGAATTTCAAGACAATTAACAAGCTTGCAAGGAGTAATCTTGTAGAAGGACTGCCAGACTCAGTGTACAAGAAGGAAAGTGTTTGTGATGCATGCTAGACGGGAAAGCAGATCAAATCATCATTCAAAGATAAGTCAAGTCCATCTTCAACAAGAATATTGCATCTGTTGCATATGGATTTATTTGGTCCAGTTGAGCCAGCTAGCATAAGTGGAAAGAAATACACTCTAGTGGTGGTGGATGAATATTCAATATATACATGGACAATCTTCATGTGTAAAAAGAAGGAAACTTTGCAGAAGTTACCCCAACTGATGAAAAGAGTTCAAAATGAGAAGAGTCAAACCATTATTAAGATAAGATCTGATAGAGGAACTGAGTTTGTCAATGGGATAATAACTCAGTATTGTGTTGAAAATGGTATTGCTCATGAATTATCTCAAACAAGGACTCCACAGCGAGAATGGAGTAGGCTGAAAGAAGAAATAGAACTCTCAAGGAAGCTGCAAGGACAATGTTAGTGAAGTTGACTTTGCTAAAGATTTTGGTGAAGCTATCAATCTTTGCATCTATACTCAAAATAGATGCATGATCAATAGACAGTGACAAAGACTCCCTATGAGATTTGAAAAGGGAGAAAGCCAAATATTGCATATTTTAGAATATTTGGATGTAAATGCTTCATCCACAACAATGGAAAGGATAATCTAAAGGCTTTTGATGCTAAAGGCGATGAAGGTATCCTTTTGGGATACTCAGTGAAAGCAAACCCTATAAGTCTTGAACAAGAGGACTATGGTCGAGAGAAGAATCTATCCATTTGGTTTTTGATGAACCTAATGTAAATGGAGAAGACATTGAAGAGTTAGGCGATAAGCTAAATCAACCAACTATCACGAGAAAGTCCTTATGTTGAAGGCTCAAGTGGAGCAATCAACCAAGATGAAGATGAGATAGTGAATCTCAAAGACACTAGAAAATCTGCAGCTAAGTGATGATGAGAGAAGGCTGCTCAAGACAACACAAATTGCAAGACGATCGAACCCAATGATTTACTCCAACCCGATGTGAGATGGGCCGAGAGACCATCCACGAGCTAGTTATTGGAGATGTAAGAGATGGTGTAAGAACCAGATCGAGCTCAACAAAGCAACGTTCACTTGTTTTATTTCTCAAATAGAGCCAAAAGATGTGTCCCAAGAATTGGATGATACACATTGGATTCAAGCCATGCAAGAAGAGGCAATCGGTTTGAAAGAAACAAGGTTTGGGAATTGGTGCAAAGACCAACCCATCAAAATGTTATTGGCACAAAATGGGTATTCAAACAAGATGAATGAGGAAGGATCTGTGGTAAGAAACAAAGCAAGATTGGTAGCCAAAGGATATCGCCAAGAAGAGAGAATAGATTTTGATGAAACATTTGCTCCTGTTGCAAGATTAGAAGCAATAAGGATGTTTCTTGCCTATGCTACACACAAGAACTTTAATATATATCAAATGGATGTGAAAAGTGCATTTTTAAATGGATTATTGGAAGAAGAAGTCTATGTTGAGCAACCTCTAGGTTTTGAGCAGAAGACTCTTGGAGATAAGGTGTACAAGCTCAAGAAAGCTCTATATGGATTGAAACAAGCACCTAGAGCATGGTATGATACATTATTTCAATTTCTGACAGATAATGGATTCACCAAAGGCAAAGTGGATAGAACACTCTTCAGAAATCAAGATGAAGAAAGTATCTTGCTTGTTCAAATATATGTGGATGATATCATTTTGGATCCACAAACAAAGAGGCTGTGATAAGTTCTCAAACCTCATGCAAGGCAAATTTGAAATGAGCATGATGGGAGAGCTGACATTCTTCTTAGGACTTCAAGTTAAACAGCTGAAGGATGAAACCTTCATAAGTTAAACAAAGTACACCAGAGACCTAATGAAGAAATTTGGTATGGAAGAGAAGTCTGCTGTGAAAATACCAATGAATACATCGGTCAAGATGGACATGGATGCAGATGGCAAGCCTGTGGATCAAACCAGATACAGAGCACTAATTGGATCACTGCTCTATTTAACAGCAAGCAGACCAGACATCACCTTTGCAGTAGGTGTATGTGCAAGATTTCAATCTGCACCAAAGGAGAGCCATATGACTGCAGCTAAGAGAATCCTAAGATATTTGAAAGGATGCCAAGAAGTTGGCTTATGGTATCCAAAGGAAGGTGGATTCAAGCTAATTGGTTACTCGGACTCGACTATCTTTGGATGTAGGGTTGATGAGGAAGAGTACTTGAGTACATATCAAATGCTTGGAAACAGATTGGTTTCTGGTTTAGCAAGAAGCAAAACTCAATAGCTACATCCACAGTGAAGGCGAGTATATAGGCTGCTATGCAATCACATTGTGCCCAAGTCTTATCGATGAGACAAAGGTGAGAGATTATGAAATTGAAGAAAAAGAGATTCCAATTATGTGTGATAACACAAGTCTATTGCAATCACTCGAAATCTGTGTTGCATTCAAGAACAAAGCACATTGATGTCGATATCATTTCATAAGAGATCACGTTGAAAAGAAAGACATCACTTTGGAATACATCTCAATCGATAAAAACAACTAGGCGACATATTCACAAAGCCATTATGTGAATCAAGATTTGAAGAACTCAAGCATGAGCTAGGGTTAATTGAGCTGAATTGACACTCAGAAGACTCATTGAGGAGAAATGAAACATGAAAAGATGAAAACAGAGCAAATTTCATAAATCAGCCAAGTGAATCAGCCGTATCGGAAAGTCAATCAGATCAAGTTAGGCGGCAATTGAGTCACTATATGAATAAAGAGAAGAAGAGCTGAGTAAGTTAAGGAGTAAGCTGAGTCATTTATGAGCTAAGTGACAAAAACGCGGTCGTTTTTAATGAGCGGGAATGTTTTTAAGGATGACGTCGGTAATAATAATGACGAATGCATCAAAAAGCTACATAGTAAGCATATGATTGGATATAAATCTTTGCCGCATTAAATGCGAAATTAAATGCAAATGAGACGTGCTAAATCTGAGCCGTTGATCTTGATCAATATTTCAAAAACCGAAAACACGTCCTTTCATACCCCTTATATACTCTTTCGTTCAGTTTTCTCTCACTTAAACTGTTCATCTTTCCAAAGCAAAGAAAGCATTTGTTTTCTCTCAAAACCCTACTTGTCTTCAAAGCAAGTTCGTCAAGTTTAGATCGGTAAAAACTCATAAAAATGGCATCAACCTATGATTTCACTAAGCTAGGCAAGCAAATCCACACCGGTTCAACAGTGGATTTTGAAGGGATTATTAAACAGGGTTCCGATGAAACCCTTGTGAAGAAGATTGTTGATAAAATCGAGAAATTTGGATTGAAACCCTTTCTCACGATGGAGTTTCAGATGACATATGTTGAAGAAGTAGCACAGTTCTACGTGAACACTGAAGTTCATGACGAGGGCATCAAATCCTCCGTTCACGGGAAGGATCTTACAATCACTGCTGAAGATCTAGCAGAGCATTGTTTGCTGCCGTCGGAAGGTGTGCCGGAGATATTTGAGGCTGATGTAAATTTGGCTGCTGCATGGAAGGAAGTGGCCAGACCAGAATGTGTTGCGAAAGTGGTATACACAGCTGACAAGAAGCTGTTGAAGGACGATTATCACAAGTTAATGATATCGTCGCAAAATGTGTGGATATGAAGTTTGGAAGCTTCAATCATCTATCCAAAACAAACTGATCGTCATGGTTGCGATCATGGAAGAGAAGAAGATTAACTAGGCTGAATTCATCTACAACAAACTTTGCCAGAACATTGGCAACAAGTCTTTCAAAGAGGATGGATCCTTTGTAGGATCACTGGGCTATGACCTAGTCATTGGCCATCTAATGGAGGTGAAGGGTGTTCCCCTTCGACATGGAAAATCATTCCATGTTAACAAGAAGATATTTTGGGCCAACTTGTGCGGAGCCCAAAGAAGAGCATACGCCAAGCGGGCGGACACGATGAAGGAATCAAGTGACCCTGAGAAAAACAATTGTTACCTCCCCTCCGAAGAAGAAAAAAGCGCCCATGCAATTTGGAAAAAAGAAAGGCTGCCCAAAGAAGAAAGAAAAATCCCCACCTGCCCCTGCGGCCGAATCACCCCCCTGCACCATGTCTCTTGCCCCTGCGGCCGCGGAGAAAGAAATCCTTCATACCTTCTCCGGAATGAAGAAGAAAGAGGATCGCGCCAAGGCGAGAAAGGCGGCTGCCTCTAAGGCAACTCAAAGGCCTTTACCTTCGAGGAACCGGAGGAAGTAGAACCAGACATTCCTCTGGTGAAAACTAAGAGAAGGAAAAGACTCACCAAGCTCTCGGAGCTTGAGAAGACGGGCTGAGTCTGCACAACTCGGTGGAGCAAATCATCGAGATCTGCGGAAGAGATGCACGGTCTCGAAGTGCTTGATGAAACGCCAAATTTGCTTTGAAAGCGTCAGCGAGGCAAGTTGAAGACCAGTATGGACGAGAACAAGCGAGAACAAAAGCGGTGAGACACAATGATATCCCATGTCGACAGGGACGTATCTCCACTGCGACGACAAGCTGGCTGAGGTGAAGAGCGGCGAGTTTGCTACCCTTCATTCACGAAAAAGAAGAAGGGCAACATGGAGAGGATGAAGATGATGATGTAATTATGTACTCTCTCTTTGTATCCGGACATCTAAAATTGTCTGAGAATGGAGAAATGGAAGTTGAGTCACTCTGGGTGCGGTTTGAACACCCGAGTTTATTGATGAGAAAGAGGAACTCTTGAGTTTCCTTGAAGTTGATCTTTGTATTGCATGCCATTGATGAGGATAATTGCATCAATATCTGCAAATTCGGAAAGAAAACGAAAAGGCTAGAAGCAACTAAGGGCGTAGAGGCTCGTGAGAAGGCCAACATTTGTCCTCTTATTGGAACCGGTGATCACACTCATCCTCACATCGATGCTCTTTCGAGAAAGTGATGAGGACATGGGTCCGGTTCTTGCAAAGGAGAAATGGATATCAGACAAGCCATCTTTGGAATCCAAAATAATGCATGAGCAACAAGCGATGGAAGGACCAGGAGAGTCTTCCAAATCATAGGTGGAAATTGATCCGTTGGGAGTGGTACAGCAAAGATCGCCCACGATCATTCTTGCCGCAATCCCCGCTAACTCGGAGGACGGATCTAGGGGACTTGGCGATGGCCCGGGAACTTGGGGACCCAAGTTGAGCCAACCCCTGTTGAAGGTGTCGTACCACCCGCCCCCGGCTGAACACTCAAAGGAAACAACCGGGTCGGGTAGAGTGACCCCAACATAAGTCACGCTGGTGCGCCCCGGTGAGGGAAACTCCTCCACTGCGGCTAGGTCGAGGATCTTGCAGATGACTCCACCATGAATCTAGGAGGCGAAGTGGAGAAGGAACAAGAAAAAAACACATCAAGTTGTCCTTGTGAAAGCTTGGACAATTGAGACTATCTCAATTGAAGTACCAAGCTGCTCTGCAGTGCGATGACGCTAACGATGCGATCGAGGCACTGAGAAGGTTACTGCACTAGGAGTTAACACTGCAGGCACTTTGAAAGTGCAATCCACGGAGTTGAGACTCCCGGATGCCACTACTGAGAAGATCCTAAGACATTCTGCGCTGTCGAAGGATTGTACAAGGCCCCACTGCGGTTGAGACCGCTGCGGGGAGGTAATGAAGGCCTAAAGGAGGTTGAGACTTCCCTAGGTAAAAATCAAGGAGATAAGAGCATTCCTCGGACCATAATTGCTGATTGAGGAGGAAATCAATGCTCTTCATGACTCCCAGGATGACCCGATACAACCTTCCCGGGATCTGCAGATGAAGTGAGTCTACCCCAACCGCACATCAAAAACACTCAGGTGAGGACTCTCTACCAAGAAATGCGAGCAAGCGGACCTCAAGGCTACTCGTCAAACATTCAATTTTGATGATGAGCCAAGCCTTCAAGACTCATCATGTTCCGATGACGCTGATGGTGCAGTTGAGGAATAGCAAATTCATTTAGCAGAATCCACTGAGGCCGAAGAAGATGTTAAGGCAGTGAGGCTCGATCACCAGCAAACCACTCACCAAGGCCTAGCTTGAAACCGAGTCGTCGTCTGCGCGAGCTCCCAAAGCTGCAAAGATACTCCACTCAACCGGGCACATCACGGAACCACGAGTAATGGTGGAATCTATACCATATGTCCGTGATGATGCATTTGAAGAAACTTTCTCTTTCTCTATTGAGCTACGTTAACTTGATGAAGAAACATCTCGAGAAAAGCGGCGCTTCAACGTCGACGACCCGATTATTCCCACCGATACTATCGTCCCGGACTTTGATTTTGATGCGGCGTGGCCGCTAGGTGAGACCGAGGTGACAAACGAGGTATGAGAGGTCTTCAAGATAATCTTTGCGAGAGATTGAGAAGATATAATGGCACCAGCCACATTGGATATCGGTGGACAACGAGGGATACCAATTTTTCACGGCCGATCTACGCGGAATAGTGGTTAGAATCGGGAGTGGTGTCAACGGCAAGTCTGATCACGCGACTAGAACAAGTCGATATTTCAAGGCATTGTACAACAAAATGTTGATCCGGAGCGATAATCTTGACATGAAGAGGAGGATGCAAGAAAATATTGACGAGAATGCATGCCTCCCACAACACCGAAATGGAACTAACTGCGAGAATTTCACAAGAAAGAACTTACAGCGCGTAGAGGAAAATATGAATAACAAATTGACCTTCTCATGGCTGAAATGAAGGCTGAGTGGCGGCCGAATCCAAAGCCACCCGCTCGAAATTTAAACAAAGATACTCCGCAGCGGACTCAAGCAAAACTCGGCTATCAACTCCTAGATTTCATGCTTCTTTGAAATGTTCCCGAGGGTTCCCTCTTCTTTGATGATGCCAAAAAGGGGAAGAGAAATACACGAAGATGTTGAAAGGGTCGGATGAGAAAGAAAAGGACGCAAATTTGTTTGAGAAAGAAGAAGAAAACGATTGAAGAAACGAAGAAGAAAGAAAAGAAAGCGATTGAGGAAGGTTCAAAAGATATGACTCTAATGTTTGCTTTGAAACCCCTCAACAAGGCCTTGTCACAAATGTGACATAATCGGCAAACTTCCAATAACTCTGCGCTCCAACACTCTGCATACCTATGTATGAGAAGA
Source organism: Rehmannia glutinosa (assembly GCA_016081115.2). Taxonomy (NCBI): domain Eukaryota; kingdom Viridiplantae; phylum Streptophyta; class Magnoliopsida; order Lamiales; family Orobanchaceae; genus Rehmannia; species Rehmannia glutinosa. Next base: position 298,732 of record JABTTQ020001985.1, on the reverse strand, counting down.
AGAAAAATCGTAGAAGCGAGGGATGAATGAGGTCGAAGGAAAAATGGATGCCCGTGTGATGGATATATTGAAACAATACGGAGGCGTTCAGCGGGAAAAAGACACGAGATGCCATTCCAGGCAGCGAGAGACGAGCCACGATCGGTGGAAGAATTCAAAACGCTCGAATCAGAGGGATACTTCAAAAATATGTCCATAGCCCAAGTCCTGGGACTTATATTGGGAGAAACTTATATTGGGAGAAGGGTCTAAATCTATGTGAAGAAGGCGATGGCGGCGGACTACAAGCGGCCATTCAAATGGCAAGAAGAAGACTCGATCAAGATATCGCCCGGAGGAAGAGGAAGGAGTGGTGGAGGCGGAGGTTTTCAACCTAGACCTCTACCCAAAAACATTGAATATGTAGATCCGGGCAAGAAGGGAATGATCTCTTTGGCCGGATATGACGAAGTTGCCAACCGGGAAGTGGTAGGAAGAATCTTGACTATGTCAAAAGGATTGAAGAAAAAACAAAAGGCAAGATCACCGTGGGAAGAAAGGCAAGAAAGAAAGCGAAGAGACGATGCAACAAAGAGAGCATACGAAAGGAAGAAGGCTCTTTGAAGAAGAAAAAAAAGAAAGAGACCAATGACGACAATGAGTGAAGAATAAAGAAGAAGCGACAAAGCGATGAAGTGTTGTTGTCCACCCCTTCATGTATTTCTTTTGTTGTAAATACATATGTATGTAAGTCTTACATGCGATGAATAAAAATTGTGTAATTTCTATATTTGCGTAGATATATACGCTATGTTTGTTATGATACACATTGTAAACGAGCTTGGTAAATGACAAGAATGTTATGATCAATAAAAAGATTGATTCTATGCATACATTCTCTGTTACTACTGTTTATCTGTATGTATCTTTGATGGTTACATTTTGTTTGTATGCTTTAAGTTTTGGCATCATCAAAAAGGGGAAATTGTTGGGAAATTTATTGTTTAGATTTTGATGAATACCATGTAAAACTTAGACTAGAAAGTTGGCACCCCATTTTCCTTGTAATTTGCATTGTAATAGATAGGGTTGTATAAGGTGAGTGAAGTCGGCTATGGTGGATATACAAGAAGTCAATCAAGATTGAAATGAAGACTCATTGTGAAACAACCGAGCATGACAAGGAGGAGAAGTCAAGAACTCGATCAAGGAGTATCGGTGGGATACAAGCGTGTGAAGTGTCGATCAAGTTAATTTAAGAAGCAAAGTCTCAAGTTGAAGTGACAAATGAGTCATCCATTGATTGGAAGCTAACTTCGAAGTCACACTGGGAAATTAGAGAAGCTATGATCAAGTCAAGACAAGCGAAAAGAACCCGTTGCCTGAAGTCAAGAAGCTTACTTAAATAAGTAATACTTCCATGCTTTGCCATGTCCGAAAGTGTTCGATCGAAGCGTGCAAAAGGAATAAACCAATGGGAAGATCGCACCTCGTGTCGGACTCGAAAAGCCGAACATTCATTTAATACGAAGAAATGTCAACATCAAGGACTGCAACAAGACAAGCCAACGAACACAAGTGACTTTTGAAAATCAGCTATCTCTTCAACGGGCAGATTTTTGAAAGTTCACTATAAAAGGCTGAGGAATCTCATTGAGAAAAGGTTACCTGAACCACGAGCAATCAAGCATTTATTCACTCTGTAACCTGCAAAATATTCTCAAGTTATTCAAGCAAATCCTCAAGCCTAAATTTCGAAGGAAATCGATCCAAAACCAAGCTGTGAAGGAAAGACAACTTCAAACTGTTGAAGAGGGAACTTTTGAAGAATCAAAAGGGGTCTACATTCCAAGGAGGATTGTAGAAAGGTTCAAGGTCGAACCAGTCTTAAGTTATTGGAGGGCTTCGTGATCAAATCCAAGAAGCTTGAGCAAGTGAATGAAGTAGCAAGCGCCCCTTTGAAGAAGGCGAGTCGGACGAGAAGCGGTTTGTGTGACCAAGGCATCTCGGGATCGAGTCCCAAAGGATCAAGTCACTGTGATCAAGACTTGTATCCGGGTGATAACCACTTTGTACTCTGATCAATACTTAGTGGATTCCTCCAGGAGTTGGAGAAGAGAGGAGTAAAGTATTACCCCATCTTCGGACCTCTATAAAAATTATTGTGTCATTTACATTTCAACCTTTTAATTACGCATAACACTATATATCTGCTCATAATTTGCTATCAACCGATAATTAACAAAGTGCTAAAATCAAGTGTTTAAAACAAAGTTAAACCAAATTCAAGGGTGTTAAGTCTTCCGCTAAAAATCTCATCACAACCAAGTTAAGGTTTAGACTAAACAAATTGAGTTATTCTATCAACGGCTCAATCGAGTGCATTGAGTGGCTAACTCTATTTGGTTAACTAACTTAGTTTGTCCCTCGAGGACTTAGTTGTGTATTTAACTCTGTAATATTTTAAAAGGATTAAAATCGAAAAGTTGGTAAGGTTTATTCAACCCCCCCTCTAAACCTTACTCACACCCCTTGGGACCTAAAAACAAGCTTGCAAGGAGTCATCTTGTGGAAGGATTGCCTGACTCAGTATACAAGAAAGAAAGCATATGTGATGCATGCCAGATGGGAAAACAAATCAAATCATTTTTCAAGGATAAGCCATGTCCTTCTTCAACAAGGATATTGCATCTGTTGCATGTAGATTTATTTGGTCATATTGAACCAACTAGCATCGGTGGAAAAAATACACCTTAGTGGTGGTGGATGATTATTCAAGATATAAATGGAAAATTTTCATGTGTAAAAAGAAAGAAACACTGCAAAAGTTGCCTTAGCTGATGAGAAGAGTTCAAAATGAGAAGTGTCAAACCATTATAAAGATTCGATCTGACAGGGGAACTGAGTTTGTCAATGGGATTATAACTCGAAGATTGTGTTAAAAATTTGTATTGCCATGAGTTATCAGCAGCAAGGACTCCACAACAGAATGAAGTAGCTGAAAGAAGGAACATAACTCCCAAGGAAGTCAGCAAGGACAATGTTAGTTGAAGTTTGGATTGCCTAAGAGATTTTGGGCAAAACCATAAATACAAACATGCTACACCCGAGAATAGATGCATGATAAACAGAGCAATTAACCAAGACTCCCTATGAGATTTGGACAGAGAGAGAAAGCCAAATGTTGGATATTTCAAGATATTTGGATGTAAATGCTTCATCCACAACAATGGCTAGGATAATTTGAAGGCTTTTGATGCTAAAGGCGATGAAGGTATCTTTTTGGGATACTCACCGAGAGTAAAGCCTATAGAGTGCTAACTAAGAGGACTATGTTCACGAAGAGTACATTCATGTGGTATTTGATGAGCCAAATGTGAATGGAGAAGACATTGATGAGTTATCGAGAAGCAGAATCAGCCAACCATGCAGAAGAGTCCTTATGTTGAAGCAGATGTGAGAGAACTCAACCCTGAAGATGATGAGATAGATGAATCTCAAAGACAGCTGGAAGGTCTGCAGCTGAATGATGATGAAGAAGCTGTTCAAGATAACTTAACTGCAAGACGGTTGAATCCAATAGACTTACTCCAACCTGATGTGAGATGGCTCGGTGACCATCCACCGAGTTAATCATTGGAAATGTTAGAGATGGCATAAGAACCGGATCTGAGCACAAAATGAAGCTATGTTCACTTGTTTTATTTCCCAAATAGAGTGTAAAAATGTGTCTCAAGCGTTGGAAGACACACATTGGATTTAGGCTATGCGAGAAGAGTTAAATCAGTTTGAAAGAAACAAAGTATGGGAATTGGTTCAAAGACCTACTTACCAAAATGTTATTGGTACTAAGTGGGTATTCAGAAACAAGATGAATGAGGAAGGATATGTTGTCAGAAACAAAGCAAGATTGATAGCCAAAGGGTATTGCCAAGAGGAAGGTATAAATGTTGATGAAACCTTTGTTCCTATTGCTATATTGGAAGCAATAAGGATGTTTCTTGCTTATCTTTGCACATAAGAATTTCACTTTGTATATCAAATGGATGTGAAATGTGCGTTTTTGAATTGACTGTTAGAGGAAGAAGTCTATGTTGAACAACCTCCAGGTTTCGAGCAGAAAACTATTGGATATAAGGTCTACAAGCTCAACAAGGCATTATATGGATTTAAACAAGCACCAACAACATAGTATGACACATTGTCTCAGTTTCTAATTGACAATGGATTCACCAAAGGCAAAGTTGACAGAACACTTCAGAATTCAAGATGGAGAGAGAATAATGCATGTTCAAATATATGTGGATGACATTATCTTTGGATCCACAAACAAAGAGCTGTGTGATAAGTTCTCAAACCACATGCAAAGCAAGTTTGAAATGAGCATGATGGGAGAGCTGACTTTCTTCTTAGGACTTCAAGTCAAGCAAATGAAGGATGGAACCTTCATAAGTCAAACCATGTATTGTCCAAGTTATATCTCTTTCGATTCTCGTTTGTCCACTCGCATCAAGGCATCTCGACCATGGCTGGTCTTAGTACAGTAGGTACAGCTGGGACGGCAGCAGCATGTGCAACACGTGCAGCAAGTGTTGCAGCAGCCTCTCCCTCAGCCGCGGGTGCAGCAATAGTAGCCTCAGGAGCAGGAGCCCTAACAATTGTGTTTACTTTCATTATATATAAAGGCCCATCCTCAATTATGAACCATATTTTATCGTGTAAAGCTGAAAGATAGGCCTACATGCATATCCTTGAATCATCAAATTCCCCGACAGTAACATAGGAATGCGAGTTAGATTTGCTTCCATGATAATAACTTGTTTTTAAAAAAAACATTTAAAACAGAAAGTGTTGTATCTTTTGAAAAAGATTGAGATCTAGTTCAGTAACCAGTGCGGAAGACTCAATGAACCAACTGCTCTGGTACCACTGGTAGGTCCCAAGGGGTGATAGTGTAAAGTCTAGAGGGGGTGTGTTGAATAGATTTTACCAAATTTTTTATTTTTGTCCTTTTAAATCAGAGTTTAGTAACAAGGTAGCTTAGTCCTTGATGGACGGCTTAGTTTGACCTTCACAATAGAGTTAACAACTCAACAGATCGATTGAGCTGTTGATAAGATAACTCAGCTGATTCAGTTAACTCCTTTTGAAATACAACAGACTTGGTTTTTTCAGTGGAATACTTTCATCCTCTGATTAAAATATGTTTTCATCACTTGTTTTTAAGTTTAGTTATTATCAGTTGACTTCGCAAATATAACAAACAGTAAATAAGATATGCAAGAATTAAGTGTTGAATGTAAAAGACACGAAAGCAATTTTTATAGTGGTTCGAGGATGGGGTAATTCCTCTAATCCACTCTTCTCCAACCCCAGCGGTAATCCATTAAGTAACGTTAACTTTGTTATAAAAGGATGGCGATTCGAGACAGCCTTGATCACACAACTGGCTTCTTTTGGGACTCAGCTTCTTCACAAGACGATTGTCCTGCTACTTTAGCTCCTTTAGACTTTTGGATTTGACCAAGTAGCCCTCCAACCAGTCCAAATCTTCTGGTTCGAACTGGAACCTCACTACACTTCCTTAAAACTTGGATGTGTAGACCCCTTGTCTTTAAACAAAGATTTCCTCTTCAACAGTTTGAAGTTGTCTTTCCTTCACTGAGTGTGTTGGATCGATTTTCCTTCGAGCTTTAGGATTGAGGATAGTATGAATGCTTGAGAGCATTTTGATAAACTCTGACTTGTGCCTAAACTCTGACCTAAAAAGGACTAAAATTGAAAATTTTGTTAAAGTCTATTCAACCCCCCTAGACTTTACACTATCACCCCTTGGGACCTTCAAGTGGTATCAGAGCGGTTGGTTCATTGAGCCTTCTGCACTGGTTACAAAACTAGATCTCAATCTTTTTCAAAAGACACAACACTTGCTGTTTCAAAAATTTTCTATCAAAAACAAGTTATTATCATGGAAGCAAATCGAACTCGCATTCCTATGTTTACTGTCGAAGAATTTGATGATTGGAAGATACACATGTAGACACAGCTTAACACGATGAGATGTGGTTCATCATTGAGGATTGGTCACTACAGATAATGAAAGTGAACACAACTATTAGGGCTCCTGCTCCTGAGGCTGCTGCTGCACCCGCAGCTAAAAGAGAGGCTTCTGCGGCTCTGCGCGTGGCTCACATCTTTGCTCGATTCTTGCCCCAATCGCACTTTTGCACCAAGACCATCTATGGCAGATAAGGCTCGATGCGAGTCGATTAACGATGATCGAAAAGGATACAACCTGGATAATGTTGCCAAGGACATTTTGTATAAAATCCTCAATAAAGCCATGTTCAACAAAGTGAAATCTTGAATAATGGCTAAAGAAATTTGGGAAAAACTGACTTTAATTTGTGAAGGATCTGATCAAATTAAATAAAACAAATTAACTGATGCCAGATTCACGGAAATTACAAATGAGCTCTCAGCACTAGGCAAAGAATACACTCAGAAAGAAATGTGTATGAAAATATTGAGGTCTCTCCCAGCTGAGTGGGAAATGAAGGTGATGGCCTTGAGACACTCCATGGACTTAACACAAACATCCAACCATGAGCTATTCTCAGATTTGAAAGCTTATGAATTCGAGCTCCGAAGGAAAGAGCAAAGAGATAGTTGTACCTTGAGACAAGCGCACTCATGGTGGAGAATCCATAAAAGATGACTCAAAGGAAGCCATTGACCAAGAGGAGATTTCCCGATGATGAAAGGTTCAACAAGTTCTTCAATTAGAACTATAAAAGGAACAAGGGTGAAACCTCCAGGAGATATTCAGCACCTTCCAAAACCAATGAAGACAGACCACCAAGGTGAGCTGACCATTAGAGAGAGCCGCATATCGAGAGTTGATAGTCAAAGAGCTAATAGAGCTAACTACCGTAAAGCGAGAACATGTGTTGGAATTGCTAGGGGTGGGCATCGGGTCGGGTAGTCGGGGTTTGGTGTCAGTCGGAGTGCAGAAATTGTCGGGTGGCAAATATAGCTACCGCCCCGAACCGATAATTATCGGTGCACCAAATAACCTGGATACCCGCCAATCGGGTGTCGTGTACCAATTTTTGCTATTTAATTCTGCTCATTGCTATTTTGAGGATGGTATTACAAATTTTGAGGAAAAAGACAAAAAAAAAAAAAAGTATGGGACGACATTGTGCACCACACCCAAGGGCCAAGTCCCAACTTTGTCTCAACTTTGTTCTCCAAAAATAATAAAATAATAAGCTTTGTCCAAACTTTACCCTCAAAACCAAAAAAATAATAAACTTTGTCAAACTTTTTTTCGTTCACATACTCACGCACAACTTTTTAATTGATGGGTATTGGATGATGGGTTAATGGAATGAATACGGTCAACAAAGGTGCCGGGTAGTATTTCTTTGCGCTTTTGTTTTTTAAAAATAAAGGGAGTACTGTCGGGTTTCGGTTCCACTTAAAGGACCCGATCCCCGACTCGTATTTTCTAAATCGGGTATCGAGTTACCCGAAACCCGAAAATATTTTAAAATACCCGACCCGATCGGGTAATTTTCGATCGGGTCGGACGGGTACCCGAAAACCCGATCCCGAATGCCCACCCCTAGGAATTGCAGACAACCAGTACATTTTGCTGTTGATTGTTCCTACCCACCAGTCAACAAGTACATAAATGGGGAGGAAAGAAAAGTCTTCAGAAAAGGAGACAGGAAAAGAAAAAAGCCATATTGGCTGCTGAAACTGACATAACCAAGTGCAAAAAAAAAACCGCAATTTGAGTCAGGCAAGAAAGAGGTTGACTATTCCTTAGATACTACCCGCCAAAGAACATGAAGATGAGGTACACTCTAACTCATCTGATTCTATTTCTGATGATAGTGATAGTGACACAAACACTTCATCACCCAAAGATCTTTATGATTCATTATGAAAAATGATGAAAGACTTTGAGCACATGAAAACCTCTCACACACTTTTAAATGAAGAAAACAGCCAGCTCAAAAGCCAAAACTCACAGCTGACTAAAGAGTTGAGTACTTAAAGTCACATAGCTGCTGAGAATAGTGAGCTGAAGGCTGAGATTGCTAAGATTAAAGCTGACTTAGCTGAAACAGAAAAGAGGGAAAAATATTTGAAAAATGTGATTGCATCATTTAGCAAGACGTCTAAATCATTGGATGTATTGATAATGATACAAAAGGAAAGTGGAGATAAAATAGGCATATGATTCAATTCCTTTGTGCATGCTTAAACTCCAAGAGTGGTTTTGGAGAAAGGATCCTCAAGTATTGGGGGAGTCCAAAAACCCAAAGCACCGTATGTTGCACCCACTCACACTCACAATCACAAACATGCTGGCCTAGGATACAAAAGCAAAGGCAAAAAACCAGCAGAGTTTGCTGACAGAACAGCTGAAACTAAATTCAGAAGAGTTCATCAGCAGACTCCCAATAGAAAGTGTTCTGTGAAATCAAAACAGAACTACCAAAAGCCCTAGAGGTTTCAGCAGAGAAATCCATATGATGGGAATGGTAGAAATTATTCTAGCCAAGCTGATTGGAACAATCAAATAATATATCAGCCAAGTCCTAAGGGATACAAGACCAAGTGGCAAAGACCTGAGACTCAAAATAGGTCAATCCCAAGGCAAAGGAACCATTATCAGCACACATATGCACCCAAGCACAATGCTCACAATGCACAAAAGTTTTATTATTATCCCAAGAAAGCAAATTCACAAGCACACCCACAGTCATACAGACAAAAGAGATAGTTGTATAAGCCTAAAGCTTCCAAGCTACTTGCAAATATTCATTTTAATTATGGAACTGATAGGTGGAAACCTCTTATAATCAGATCATTTGGCTATAGGTTGGTTGGATCACCTTATAATACTAACCCCTCAGGACCCAGACATGTTTGGGTACCTAAAAACTGATTTCCTTGATGCAGGTTCAAGGAACAACTGAGTGCCAAGGAACCTGGTACATGGATAGTGGTTGTTCCAGACATATGACAGGCCATAAGAAGAATTTATGAAACTTCAAGGAATCAAGAGGAGCAAAAGTCATATTTGGAGGAAATGAAGCTCCAGCGGAAATTAGAGGCATTGGATACATAAGGAAGAATGGATTGGAAATCACAGATGTAGCCTATGTTGAAGGGCTGGATTTTAATCTGCTGAGTATCAGCCAACTCTGCGATAAGGGCTACAATGTAGGATTCAACATGGGAATATGCCAGATCAAGGATGCTGAATCTAATAAAGTTGTGCTATTAGGATAAAAACAGAAAAACATGTATGTAGTGGATTGGTCAACTGCTACACCAAGTACATGCATACTAGCAAAGAGTACAACCGAATGAACTTGGCTATGGCACAAAAAGCTGAGTCACCTAAATTTCAAGACAATCAACAAGCTTGCAAGGAGTCATCTTGTGGAAGGATTGCCAGACCTCAGTGTAGAAGAAGGAAAGCATTTGTGATGCATGCCAGATGGGAAAACAAATCAAGTCTTCATTCAAGGATAAGCCAATTCCTTCGTCAACCAGGATATTACACTTATTGCATATGGATTTATTTGGTCCTGTTGAACAAGCCAACATAAGTGGAAGGAAATGCATCTTAGTAGTGGTAGATGATTATTCAAGATACACATGGACCATCTTTATGTGTAAAAAGAAGGAAACTTTGCAGAAGCTTCCTCAGCTGAGGAGAAAAAATCAAAATGAGAAGAGTCAAACAATTATCAAGATAAGGTTTGGCAGAGCAATTGAGTTTGTCAATGGTATTATAATTCAAAGATGTGCCTGAGAGAATGGTATTGCTCATGAGTTATTAGCTGCAAGAACTCCACGGCACAATGGAGTGGCTGAAAGAAAGAACATAACTCTCAAAGAAGTCGCAGGACCATGTTAGCGAAAAGTTGCATTGTCTCACGAGATTTTGGGTCAAGCCATTAATACTACCCGCTACACTCGAGAATAGGTGTATGATCAATAGACAACTGGCCAAAACCCCTTATGAAATTTGGACAGGGAGGAAACCAAATGTTGGATAATTTCATATCTTTGGATGTAAATGCTTCATTCACAACAATTGCAAGGACAATCTGAAAGCCTTTGATGCTAAAGCCGATGAAGGTGTCTTTTTGGATACTCGGCTAAGAGTAAAGCTTTGAGTCTTGAATAAGAGGACTATGGTCACAAAAGAGTCTATCCATGTGATTTTTTATGAACCTAATGTTAATGGAGAATACATTGATGAGTTAGTGACAAGATGAATCAACCAACTATTCAGAAGAGTCCCTATGTTGAGGCAGATATCAGAAGACTCAACCCAGATGAAGATGAGATAGTTGAATCTCAAAGACAAACAAGATATGCGGTGAATGATGATCAAGAGGAAGTTGTTCAAGATAAATTAGTTGCAAGAAGAATTAATCCAACGACTTACTCCAACCAAATACGAGATGGCCGAGAGATCATCCTACGTGTTTGTCATTGGAGATGTTAGAGAAGGAGTAAGAACCTAATCCAGGACTCAACATGAAGCCATGTTTACTTGTTTCATTTCCCAGATTGAGCCTAAAGATGTGTCACAAGCATGGGATGATATAAATTGGATTCTAGCTATGGAAGAGGAGTTGAATTAGTTTGAAAGACATAAAGTTTGGGAATTGGTTCAAATGCCTAACCACCAAAATGTTATTGGTACTAAGTGGCTAATCAGAAACAAGATGAATGAAAAAGGATCTGTAGTGAGAAACAAAGCAAGATTGGTAGCCAAAGGGTATTGCCAAGAAGAGGGTATAGATTTTGATAAAATCTTTGCACCTGTTGCTAGATTGGAAGCAATTAGGATGTTTCTTGCTTATGCAACACACAAGAACTTCACAATCAATCAGATGGATATGAAGAGTGCAATTTTTAATGGACTTTTGGAAGAAGAAGTCTATGTGGAACAACCTCCAGGTTTTGAGCAGAAAACTATTGGAGATAAAGTCTACAAGCTCAAGAAGGCATTATATGGTTTGAAGCAAGCACTAAGAGCATGGTATGACACATTGTCTCAGTTTCTTATAAACAATAGATTCACCAAAGACAAACTTGATAGAACACTCTTCAGAATTCAAGATGGAGAGAGTATACTGCTTGTTCAAATATATGTGGATGCCATTATCTTTGGATCTACACAAAAAAACCCGTGTGACAAATTCTCAAACCTTATGCAAGGAAGTTTCAGATGAGCATGATGGGAGAGCTGACATTCTTCCTAGGTTTTCAAGTCAAGCAAATGAAGGATGGAATCTTCATAAGTCAAACCAAATATACCATAGATTTGATGAAGAAATTTGGTATGGAAGAGATTTCATCTGTGAAGATTCCCATGAATACATCATCCAAGATGGATATGGATGCGAGAAGAAAAGTTGTTGATCAAACTAGATATAGAGCCCTCATTGGATCATTGCTCTATTTGACAAATTAAGCATGCCGGACATCACTTTTGCTTTGTAGGTGTATGTGCTAGATTTCAATCGCTCCATAGGAAAGTCATATGACTATAGCCAAGAGAACCCTAAGGTATTTAAAGAGATGCCAGAAAGTTGGCTTATGGTATCCAAATGAAGGAGGATTCAAGTTGGTTGGTTACTCAGACTCAGACTATGTTGGATGTAGAGTTGACAGGAAGAGTACACCTGGTACTTGTCAAATGCTTGGAAATAGGTTAGTTTCTTGGTTCAACAAGAAACAAAATTCAATAGCTACATCCACAACTGAAGCAGAGTACATTGATGTAGGCAGTTGTTGTGCCCAAGTGTTATGTATGAGGCAACATCTGAGAGATTATTGTTAGATAAATGTTTTTATCAAGATTTTGATGATTATGTTTAAATGAGTTTTTATACCAAAACAATGTTTATAAATGTTGTTCAAATACTCTTAAATGATTTAAAATGCTTTTACTAATTTTTGGAGTATTTCTTAGAGTTTATTACTCGATAAAATTGGACAACACTTTTGATGATTTTGTGTTAATTGGTTTTTACACCAAAACAATGTTGTCCAAATACTCCTAAAAGATTTGAAATGTTTTTACTAATTTCATGGAGTATTTCTTAGAGTTTATTATTCGATAAAAATGGACAACACTTTTTGATGGTTTTGTTTAAATGAGTTTACTATGTTTATAAATGTTGTCCAAATACTCCCAAGTGATTTAAAATATTTTTACTTATTTTTTGGAGTATTTCTTGAAGTTTATTTTTGATAAAAATCGGACAACATTTCAATTTGGATGTCGACCGATCGAATGAAAATTGGTCGAAAAGACACGAAGAACGCACAAAATGAAAGCGAAACAAATTCTGCGGAAAAAAAACAGGGAAGGGTGACCGGTCAAGGTGGTGAGGCGACCGTCCGCGCTGGGCGACCGGTCGAACCCCACCTTGACCGTCGCACCCCCGCAACCCCTACCTGGATCGCACTATTTTCATTCAAACGTTCAAAATCTTATACAGAGAAGCGACCGTCATACGCTTGTGCAATCTTTTGACAACAAAATTTGTACGTTGAACTCCTTGACAGCAAGATTTGCTTTTCAATTTTGTACAATATTTCTACATCTTGTGATCCTCTTTTTGTAAAACAAAAGTGAAGAAGAAGGAACCTATGTTGGGAGCCTATGTTGGTGAAGACTCTCCTATAAATAAAGGATGAATTGAAGACACAAGAGGGAACAACACAAGCAAATACACAACAAGAAATCGCAAATTTCCAAGCTTTCATATTCAACACTCTTGTTGTATTTATAGCCTAAGTATTTCACTTTCACATCTTGAGGTCTAGGCTTTATTTCTTGATTAAACTTGCACTCAAATTGTAATATTCATTATTGAGTTGTAATCTTGATTTTTGTCATCATTCAACACAAAACATCCTTGTGAGTATTCTTGTGGAAAGAATACACTTGGGTGATCTAGGTGATAGGTGTTTCAAGAGTGTGGTGCTCTTGAGGTATTGAAGAATTTGGTATTGTTCAAGGTTGAAGATTGTGGTAATCTTCACAAGGTGCCGTTGGAGATTGTGGTAATCTTCAAGAGAGATTGTGGTAATCTCAAAGGTGGTGTTGAAGAAGAGTGTGGTGCTCTTCAAGGTGAAGTTGTAAGGTGTTGTATTAATTTTGGTAATTAATAAAATCTTTTTCCTTTTGAAATCCATCCCTGAGATACTTTGGGGTGGTAGAGGATTAGGCCCTAGGTGGGTTGAACCTCTTTAAATCGACGTGTGTTGTTTACATTCCGCCCTTAATTATTGTCTTGGCGTATTTTGATTCGAAAAAGAGGGTAAAATCGAAAAGATGGAGATAATCTATTCACCCCCTCTAGATTATCGTAGCCGCTTGGACTTACAAGTGGTATCAAAGCCAAACTCTTTGGCAAGCTCGTTCCACATTGCGAGTAAAGAGAAACGATCACCGGCTACGAATGAAGTCTACCTTACCGGCGCCTCCACCACCAAGCCACCACTATTTGATTCCAAATATTATATATTTTGGAAAGAAAGAATGGAATGCTATCTACAAAGTTGCGGGTTCGATATTTGGAACACTGTCATAAATGAAGAATCCATTCCGATGATGGACACACCACACACCTCCAAAGGCCTCAAAGAGCTCAATGATGAGTATACCCGGACATTCATCGCCGTCTCGAGAGAATGGAGAGCATGGAAGATAGATCACTCAAGGGCGCGCTTTGCTCGCCCAGTACATTGAGAAGAAGAGGAGAAATTGCTGCGATTTCTTGGAGTCAATATTGTGCTTCGGCCCTGGATGAAGATAATGCGTGGATATTCTCCACATCTTCAAGGAGAAGGAAAAAGCCAAAGCGGCGGAGAGGAAGCACAAGCTGGGAGAAAGCAAAGATGTGCATGTTCACCGAACTCATGAGCATATCATGAAAATCTAGTTTGAGTACCCGAGGCATGGCGAGGATATGGATCCCACTGCTTTGCAGCGAAGTCGAAAATGCAAATGCGGCGGCTCTCGAGGAATCCATGCTAATGCACGAGCAACAACTCTTTGAAGGACCAGGAGAGTCGTCTCAATCTCTTCTGCAAATTGACCCTTTGGGAGTGGTGCATCAGATTGCCTCAGACATCACTACGATCATGTCCCTGGTGCAATCGGAGAATGGGTCCAAGGGAATTGGCAATGAAACCGGGACTTTGGGCACCCAAGTTGAGCCAACCCCGAAGAAGGTGTTTTACCATCGCGCCCGGTGGCTAAGCACTCACTCAATGAAGAATCCGCGAGATGCGGAGGAGAGTGACCCTACCCTTAGTCACTCACTCGGTGGTGTGACGGTGGGAAACTCACTCCACCACAAACGGGGTTGGAGGTTGCGTGGATGACTCAACTTTGAAGCAAGGAGGCGAAGTGGAAACTGAGATAGAACCACAGCAGATTGATATTGACGAAGCTCGAACAGTTGAGTCTATCCCAACTGAAATGTCAGCTGCTCTGAAGGCCAACGACATTGTTCTTACAGTTGAGGCAAAGGATGGAGATGCCCCAGGAGTTAACACTCTGGGCAATGAAAGTGCAATCCTAGGGGTTGAGACTCCTATGGATGCCAATGCCGAAGACCCTAAGACAGCTACGACTGTCGAAGGGAACATTGAAGGCCTTGCAGCAGTTGAGACTGTTGGAGGTATTGAAGGCCCAAGGGAGGTTGAGACTTCCTTGGGAAAAGTTCAAGAGACACAGAACATTCCTCTAGTTCAAAGCGCTGAAATAGAAGAAGAGATAAGCGCACTTCATGACTCCCAGGAGAACTTAGACACATCATTCTTGGGGTCTGAAGATGAAGTTGAGTCCACTCGATTCTGCGAGATCCAAAGGACCCGAGTATGTTCTCAAAACCACGAGTCGGCTAAGTGATAAAGTTGTTCATCAAAAATTCAATTTCGATGATGAGCCAAGCCCCAAGTCTCATCATCATCGATGATCTTGATGATGTAGTAGAGGAACTGGTTATTCACTTAGAAAAATCCACTGAGACCGAAGACGCTGTTAAGACAGTTGAGGCTCGATCACCTAAAAAAATATCTCAACGCCCCAGTGAGACACGATCCATCACGTAGGCTTCCACAAATTTCTGCAGAAACGACTATACCAACTCCATCACAGGCTCCCACAGTTGTGACCACTGCCGACGAAGCTATCACAGCTGAGGTACGAAGAGTTGAATCATCACAGGCACAACCCTCACAACCCATCCCATATGCGAGTGATGATGCCTTTCCAAAGGTATTCCCTTTCACGCCTATCCTACCTCACTTGGAAGAAGAGACCATTCTTTGAACAACGAAGATTCTTTGTAAGAGAAGATCCAATCATCCCTACTTGACACAATTGTTCCAAATGCCGTTCAACTTTCTTTGAAGAGTGGCTGCTGGTGAATCAAATGAGTCACTGAATTTGTGAGATCTTCAAGAAGATCTGTGAAGAGATTGAGAAGATCGAAAGACATCGGGCCTCACTCGACTTAAGATCGATAACAGGATGCAACACTCACATCGATTTGAGAGGGATAGTGGTGCGGATCGAAGAATGGTCTCAACAAAATCGCCATGCGAATCGAGCAAGTTCGTTATTTCAAAGCACTATAAAGCGTAATGCTTGTGCGGATGGTGACAATGCTAATATCAAGCAAATAATGCAGGCATATATTGAAAGGTTGCATGCATCTCACAAAATAGAAATGGAGCTACTGCGTGAAATTCGAGAAATGAAGTTATGTGTCTTGAGGAGACCATGAATGCTAAATTCAGCCTCCTCATGGCTGAAATAAAATTGGTGGCAGCCACTTGCTCGAGAATTCCGGTTAGCTTACGGATCAACAGACTCCAAATAGAATTCCGCTCGGCCAGACTCGACTTTATGCTCTCGGGCATGTTCCCCGAGGATCCCTCTTTCCTTTGATGATACCAAAAAGGGGAAGAGGATGCCCTAAGGAAGTTGAAAGAAGAAAAGTTGGGGAATCAAGATGAGAAGAAGGTAAAAGCGGGGGAACGTTCAAAGGATTTGGCGTTAATGATTCTTTGAAACCCCCAGGCGGGTCAAATTCTGACATTGAGCACTATGTTGGGAAAATGTCGGAGAAAAGTTGAATCATTGAAGAAGGGATGGTGGAGTTTGACAAGAAGACGGATGCTCGCATCGAAGAAGTGATGAAACAATATGGCAGCATTCGAGCAGGGAAAGATCAAGATGCTATTCATGACAATGGATCCGAGCCAAGATCAGTTGAAGAATTCAAGACGCTCGAATCCGAAGGCTATTTCCAAGGGATGTCACTAGCCCAAGCCTGGGATCTGTACTGGGAGAAGGGTCTTACATTGTGCGAAGAAGGCGATAAGCGGCGGACTACAGCTGACCATTCAATCGGTAAGAAGAAGACTCCGTGAAGTATACACCCGGAGGAGGAGAAAAAGTGGTGGAGGAAGAGGTTCTCAACTTCGTCCAAGACCCAAGAATATCGAATTTGTAGATCCCGGAAAGAAGGGGAGGATCTACTGGGTTGGGTATGATGAAGTGGCAAATCTGGAAGTGGCAAGGAAGAATGCTGAGGCCGTGAAAAGACAGAAGAGAGGAAAATGAAAGACAAACTCAACTATGGCTCGAGAAGAAGCGAAAGGATGATCTTTGCGAAGAGAGCCTATGAGAAAAAAAAAAAAAAAGAGAGCCGAGGAAGAAGAAAAAAAAGGAAGAGAGCCGATGACTTTGTGAGTGAAGAAGAAAGAAAAAAGCGATGAAGGCGTTGAAGTGTTGTTGCGAACCCTTCATGTACTTTACTTGTGTAAATAAACTTTTGTAAGTCATCTGTATACTTAGTGAAGTTTTCTGAAATTTTTCACTTTGTACTTATTCTAGTATCTTAGCATAGATGTGTATTTTTGCTTTGATATAGAATGCTCTGATACCAAATGTAAACAGCTGTGTAAAGGACAAGAATGTTATGATCAATAAAATGATCTATACCATGCATACATTCTTTGTACTGCATTGTCTGTATGTATCTTTGATGTTTATATGTTGTTTAATGTTTTTAAGTTTTGGCATCATCAAAAGGGAGGAAATTGTTGGGAAATTTATTTTATAGACTTTGATGAATGCCATGTAAAACTTAAACTAGAAAGTTGGCACCCCATTTTCCTTGTAATTTGCAATGTAATAGTTAGGGCTGGAAAAGTTGAGTCAAGTCAACTACGCCTGGAAATACAAGAAGTCAACTGAAGACTGAAGTGAAGACTCTGATGTGGAACAGCTGAGTATGGCCAAGAAAAAAGATCAAGAACTCGACTGAAGATGTATCAGCTGAGGAACAACTTTGTGAAGAGCCAATAGAGTCAACTCAAGAAGCCAAGTCTCAGGTTGAGGTGACAGATGAGTCATCCAATGATTAGAGCAGACTCAAGTCACCTGGGAAAAAGGACAGCAGCCAAGAGGAGTTAACTGAAATGAATCCGTTGCACAAAAGTCAAGAACATTACTTAAATAAGTAATACTTCCATGCTGCCAGATCTTAAAGTGCTCGTCCTAGAAGCGTGCAAAAGGAATAAACCAATGGGAAGCACTGCACCTCGTGTCAGAACCTGAAAAGCTACACATTCATTTAATACGAGGAAGTGTCTACATCTCAAGATTGAGGACCAAGAAAATACAAGCCAACGAACACAAGTGACTTTTGAAATCAACCTATCTCTTCAACGTGCAGATTTTCGAAAGTTAACTATAAAAGGCTGAGGAAAATCCTTGAGAAAAGGTAACCTTGACAATCCCGAACCCGCGAACAAGCAAGCAATATTCAAGTCAGAAACCCGAAATATTCTCAAGTACATTCAATCAAATCCTCAAGCCTAAAACTCGAAGAAAATCGATCCAACACAAGTTTGTGAAGGAAAGACAACTTCAAACTTGTTGAAGAGGAAACTTTTGAAGAATCAAAAGGGGTCTACGTTCAAGGAGGATTCTAGGAAGGTTCATGGTCGAACCAAGATATCAAGTTATTGGAGGGCTTCGTGATCAAATCCAAGAGCTTGAGAAAGTGGTGAGTAAGTAGCAAAGCGCCGCCTGTGAAGAAGCTGAGTCGGAAGAGAACCCAACTGTGTGACCAAGGCTGTCTCTAGACTGTTGACCACTTTGCAAACAGATCTTTTACATTGTGGATTCCTCCAGGAGTTGGAGAAGAGAGGATTAGAAGAATTACCCCATCTTCGAACCACTATAAAAATCAACTGTGTCATTTATTTTTCAGCACATATACATTTCTGCATATTTACATTATAACTGCTTATAAACGTATTTGCTATCCAACTGATTAATAACCAAGTGCTAAAATCAAGTGCTAAAACAAGTTCAAAACAATTCAAAGGGTGTTAAGTCTTCCACTGATAAAACCAACACCACCAAGTTAAGGTTCAGGTTAAACAACTGAGTTATTCTATCAACAGCTTTATCGAGTCTGTTGAGTGGCTAACTCTGCTGAATAACCAACTTAGCTGTCCCTCAAGGACGCAGCTATTTGAGTTAACTCTGTAATATTTTAAAAGGACTAAAATTGAAACGTTGGTAAGGTTTATTCAACCCCCCCTTCTAAACCTTACTCACACCCCTTTGGACCTACAACAGATTTTGATCATACCATGTAAAACTTACATTAGGAAGTTGACACCCAATTTTGATGTAGATCAACTTGTAATAGAGAGGGTTTTATTAGATGAATCAAAGCAGCTAAGTTGAAGATTGCAGAAGTAGACTGGAGACCAAGATGGAAAATCAGCTGAGTGGCAGCTGAGTGAAGTGAAGTCAAGTCTCGATCAAAGTTGCAGAAAATTTGTCTCGGTTAAGCGGTAGATCGACAAAAGTCACTCATGAGATAAGTGGAGACGATCAGTTTGTCTAAGGGGTTATGCAGCAAAAAAGACTCAAGAAAGCTGAAGAGATTCGTTGTCAAGTAAAGTCAAATGTTTCTTTGAAAGAGGAAAGTGTCGGTATACACAATAAAGTTGTTTCTTTGAAAAAGTGCGTAAAAGCTATGAACCAATAGGATGTTCCCGCAAACTGCGAGAGAATCGGACAAGGTGCGAGCATTAATACGGACCATTCTACATCAAATGCTTTGCAAGATAAGACAAGCCAACGACCTCAAAGTGTAGTTTGAAAAATACATCTATCTCTTCAACGAATATATTTTTCAAACAAGCATTATAAAAGGCCGAGGAATACAAGAGAGAAGACACTTATGCAATCCGAGATACCCAAGAGAAATCAAGCAATGCGGGCATAATACTCTCAAGCATTCAATACTATCCTCAAGCCTAAAACTCGAAAGAAATCAATCCAAAGACACTCGGTAAAGGAAAGACAACTTCAAACTGTTGAAGAGGAAATATTGTTTAAAGACAAGGGGTGTACACATCCAAGATTGAAGGAAGTATAGTAAGGTTCCAGTTTGAACCAGAAGCTTTGGATTTGTTGGAGGGCTCAGTGAACAAATCCAAGAGTCGAAGGAGTGAAGCGGAGAACAACCGCTTACAAAAAGTGAGTCCTAGGAGAAGCCAACTGTGTGATCAAGGTTGTCTCGGACTGCCATCCTATTGTAACAAAGTCAACGTTACTTAGTTAGTTTTCTTGAGTGGTTGTGTAGGAGGCATCACGATAAACTCCCGGTTATAGAAAAAAATGAAATTATCCCACATGGGCGTGTGAGACAACACGATCGGGCCGTGCGAGAGGACGCAACGCCGAGCATCACACGGCCAAGCGTGTGGCCATCACACGGCCGTGTGGATGAGACCATGAATGCAAAATGGCGGCAATGCCCCCGGGCCACCACTGGCCAGCGATCCGTGTGGCACCACACGGCCGTGTGGCATAGCGAGCAAAAATGGGCGAACAACAAACCCCCTATTTTTATCCCAAAACTTTACTTTTTCTCCCACTTTATCCTACCCAAACCCTAACACACGAAAATTCTCTCCATAAATTCCCAAACTTCTATCCAAATCTCTCAAAATTCACCATAAATCTTAACCCAAAATCACAAATCCTTCATCCTCTCAAGAAACCCACCACCAAAAGCCTTCAAATTTCCAACTTCTCCAAGTTCTACACTAAATTTGGGGTACTCCAAAACTCAAAATTTCAGATTTTTCACCTCAAAATCTTGAAATTCATGGCTTCTAGAAATGAAAGAGAACTATGAGAAATACGGGGAAGAAGAAGGGAGCCGACACCGGAGCCCAAACCCGAGCCTCAACCAATATTGGACCCCAAAGAGCCCGAAGCTTCAAATGTCATCTTGTCAAATGACACACACCGGCTAGATAGACAATACTCTACTTTCATCTATGCTTTAACACAAGATATCCCGATGAACCTATTCTTACTAATTTAGGTTTATTGGAGGATTTTAGAGCTATGTGTGGTAGAATTGATTGGCATGAATTTTTAAATGGGCATTGGGCCACTTATTCAGTTATCACACTTGAATTTTTGAGTAGCTTTGAATAGGTGGTTCAAAAAAGAAACTTGATGGGAATTAGGTTTCGACTGGGGAATGAGTCGAGGGAACTAAGTATTGATGATTTAAATGAAATATACAAAACTCCGGCTTATGGGGTTGAGGAGCGCGAGGAGTTTGATAAGGATAGGTTTTGGAGAAAGATAACTGGGAAATGAATCTACACGCCAGGTACCTCAAAGGCGTCTAGTATTTGAAACCCAGTATTCCTCTATGTTCAGCGAGTCTTAGCTGAAACAATTTTTGCGAGGGAGGAGAGGAGAGTAGAGGGTGTTGAGGGTAGATGAATTATTCATCATATGGTGTATGGCATCGGGGACTGAAATTGTGCCAAACGCCGGGGCTATGATAGCCCGACAATTTGATAGGATAAGAAAATCTGAGAGGGGTGGAATATGCATTGGGGGGATGATTACCCTTATTGCTGAATATTTCAATATTAACTTGGAGGGGTATGAAGAGGCCGCGGGACCTAAATTGATTGATCTGACTGTTCTAACTGCTATGAAAATGATAAAATTTGATGGGCGTGATTACTGGCTCAATCAAGCTGATAGAACAACGGTTAAGCTTCCTAACCCCGAAGCGACATCCATTAGAAATATGGGTAATTGGCTGCTTAGAGAGGAACAAGGCGTTCTGTTGCTCAAGAAGAGCAGGATGAGCCAATGAGGGAGATGCCAGAATCCTCTAAAAGAGGGGGTAACCGGCCATTTACTATGAGTGAGAGGCTCGAAAGGGTAGAAGCTGACGTGGGCAAATTGATAGATGACACATATCAGTTGACAGCTACAACTGATGAGTACCACTAGGAGTACTTACAGCGATTCGATGCCATCACCCAGCAGCAGCAGCATATGTACGAGATGATGTCTCGTATGGATCAGTGGCATATCTCACAGGGCCACTGCCCTCCACCTCCACCACCACAGTGAGCTATGTAAGTACTTATTACGCATTCCTCTTTCCTTTGATAATTTTCTCATATTTTCGGGACGAAGCATATTTTAAGTTTGGGGAGGGGTTGTCAAGAATGTGTAATCTAGTACTTTCTTGCATTTTGCATTGCATGTAGAGCATTTTGCATCAAAAAAATCGAATATTCGATTTTTCTTTAATTTTCGATTTATTTATTTATTTTCATTTAGCATGTTTAATTGCTTTTGTGTGTGATTTTTAATCAAGGTTTTTGAAAATGCCCAACTTCCGTGTGATTTTAATATGAACATCTTATAGAATGAGATAACATACTTTTAGGGAATAATGTGATAAATTATTGTGAAGATGTCATTTATTTGCTTAGCATTAGTTGAGAAAATTGGGTATTTGAGCATCTTGAGGCGTCATTCATGATTGATAGAACTCTAGAACTTGCTCTTGTATCTTCATTGAAGCCATGTGTGTGTGCAATTTTTACAAATAATTTAAGGCCATCTTTGTTTAGCCAACTATGCCTAAAAAGCCTACCTATGAACTCATGATTCCCTAGTTAGCCAATTTTGAGCCAAAACTTTTATTCTGAGCCACATTGATCTTTAAAGTTGCAAAATGACTTTATCCCTGAAATTTCTTGAGCTTATAAAAAATGAATAAGCTTGGGGAGATATGGTGAAAATTTATGAAAAAAAGAGAAGTTGGCAAAAGAAAGAAGGATGAGCGATAAGTTGGCAAAAGAAAGAAGGATGAGCGATCCTGGGTAAATGGAAAAAAATACATGAAGCTCGAAAAAAAAACGAAAAAATATATATCTCTTAAAAAAGAAAAAAAATCGAGCAAAACAAAATAAAAATTCGAAAAATTATGAAAAAAATGAGAGCTTGAACGCTAGAAAAAAAAAAGAGGCAAAAAGGCCTACGAATGAAAAAGAAAAATAATGGTGGAATCGAGTTGACAAAAAAAATGAACAAATATCTTGAGAATGAATTTTATGATAAAATTGGATTAGTGAATTGCAAGTCTTGCG
This sequence comes from Rehmannia glutinosa, assembly GCA_016081115.2. NCBI lineage: Eukaryota > Viridiplantae > Streptophyta > Magnoliopsida > Lamiales > Orobanchaceae > Rehmannia > Rehmannia glutinosa. Next base: position 276,169 of record JABTTQ020001985.1, on the reverse strand, counting down.
CTTAAATTCTATTTGCTCAAGTCAAGTCACTTAATCCAAATTTTCCATACCCTTACCAAAGAGTCTACATTACAACCAAATGAAAAATCCTTTTTGATTCTTAGATTGTGCACACAAAAGTGGTCGAGATGTTAGACGATTTGCAAGCATGTGGTAGTTCTACATTCACTGAATTGAATTTGAGCGTAAACACTAGCCATACACTTTTGAGAGTCGAGTGATACACTACCTACTTGTGAGTCGCAATGTCAAGTACCCAAGAGAGTATTAACTATGTCGAGTTTATGAATAATGACTTCTTGATTATGAATTACATGGTTTTCTTAAGTATGGATTCAATTGCTATTTAATGTTCATAGTGTTCTTAGGTGTTCATTTTTACTCCTTGATATTATTTTGCTTAAATTTCTCGAGGACGAGCAATGCTTTAAGTTTGGGGGATTTTAATGTGTGTAAAATACACGTGCATTTTGGGGCTTAAAATAATATATATTTGATACATTTGCACGCATATTTAGTATGTTTTGACTTGGTTTCCTAAGAAGGGCATGATACTACGTACTCTTGTAACCTTTTACATGAAACAAAGCTTAAATATCAGTTGGAATGCCCGGATAGGACTGACGAATGCAAAGAGAGGATCAAAACGACAAAGAAAATGGACAAAACACTTTACACGGTCATACCATGTGGTGTCACACGGCCGTGTGAAAATGCCAGTGTGGAATGACACAACCATGTGGAGAAGGGAAAGAAACAGGGGACAAAACCTTGCCGCACGGCCAGACCGTGTGAGCCCACACGGGCGTGTGGGAAAGGGCAATGCAATACACCACACAGCCATCTGATGCCACACGGCCAGGCCGTGTGGGACTCTGCCAAACGCATTTTTTGGAGTTCTTTTTCCATTCCAACTCTACAAGTGATCTCTCCAAGCATCTATAAAAGGGACCCAAGGCTTGCACGAAAAATGAATCACATCAATACAGCATACAACACATCAAATTACACAGGAACAGAAGATTTGAAGTATTCTGAGAGAGGAGGGCTAGGTCGCGAAGAACACCACAAGGCCTTTCGCATATACGGGAACACAAGAGCTTCGAAGGCTTAGGAGGGGAATCCATCCAGACAAGAAGGGGTTTTCTTTCTTTGTCTAGGTCTCTTGTTTGTGCTTAAACGATGTCATAATGTTGATTTTGAGTTTTTCTATGAATTTATTATCAATGTTTGGCTAATCTTTCGGATCTTAGGGGCATAATCAAAATTGTGGATTTATGTTAAATCTTGATTAATTGCTTTCTTAATTGATTCATGTTTTCTATTTTATGAATTTGAGTGCTTATTCTTAATTGCTTATTATTTGGCCGGGAATAATTTTCATGGCATATTTGTTAGTGCGAGATTCGGGAGATGCGTTCTAACAAAGACGGAAATCGAATTGAGATATAAACGTGTGTAACGAGTCGGAGACCTACAATTGTTTGTGGGGAGTCATTCAATTCATAAATCTTTTGGGAGTTAATAATAGTTGTAACGCATCGGAGATCTACAATTTTTATTAATCTACTATTTATTTATCACCGGGAGAATTAAACCCATAGAATTGCATGAATTGGTTTTGAAACTTTAATTGGATTTGATATTGAAGAAACATGTTAAGATTATATGCCTAAGGGTGCTCCTGTAGTTGTTGAAAATACTTGTGGGGTTCGCAAATTTATTTATTTTTATGTTATTTTCGATTTTGACTTAAATTGGATATTCGGTCGCTTCAATAAAATTGGAATACGATGTTATTATAGCCTAAGTATTTCACAAATCAATCTCTGAGGAATACGACCTTGCTTGCCATTATTTTATAAACTACATTGTACACTTGCAGTTGTATGATCCAAATATTTTTGGCGAATACTGCGGAGGGATGAAGCAGTGCGGGAGCTAATCCGGTGTAAAAAATATCAGGTTAGGCTTGTAGTATATGTTGTCTTGTCTTTGGAGAATCTTTGACCACTTTGCATAAGGACATTTTGAAGTGGAGGCTAGTGACTGTTTCTTCCAAATGTAAATTCTCTCTCTACCTCTCAACTTTTGAAATGTTTTGCTTTGTCAATATTTAGTAAATTTCTTACAAGTGAGAGGTTAGAAGAGACTTGAGGTGAGAGTTGAGGTGAGACTTGAGTTGAGACTTGAGTTAAGAGTTGATGGATAGGTAGAGTGCATCGTGCAGAGAAGGAAATGAGAGCCCTAGAGGGCGCCCTAAGGCGCTTCTCTAGATCGGGCATGTGTGCCCTATTGGCGCCCTCCCCGGGCGATCACAAGGGCGCGCCTGCAGGGGGTGTTCCGAGCCCCTCGGTTCATTTTTCTTTCTATTTTCTCTATCTTCCCGCGAATTTTCGTATGTTTCGAGCCATGCCCGAATTTCGATTTCTTCCACTCCGCTTGGAGGTCAAGGTGTTCTGGGAGATCTATTTATGGTTCAGTTATTCCGTGTCCACTTTCCCACAGAGTTTGATATTCCTCCACTTTCTCCAGACTTGTATTTCGATGGTGATGAGGAGGTAGATCTTGAGTTGGGTTTGGGCTCAAGTGACGATTCTTTTGAGGCGGAGTCCGAACGTGATAGTCCTAAAAAGGTCTGTGCCACCAAGTATCAGCATAGGCCACCTCCCAGGAATCAAGAAGTTGTCCCAAGAGAGTTGGTCAGTCGAGTGACTTCCACTTATCTTCGTAGGCTGCACAAGCGGTTTGAGCTTTCTCTGACCTTTTTTATGCTAGCCCCGAGTCCAAGAAACAGGCTCGCTCATCCACCTGAGGCCTTCTTCACAACATATCTCTATAGATTCTCAGTTGGCTACACACTTTCTCCAGATGTTTTCCTTATCTCGATCCTCAGGTCGTTAGGAGCGTGTGTAAGTCGGTTCATTCCACAGGCCTATGCAAGTCTCCGAGTTTATCAGCACTCTATGCAGAAGTTGGACTTGACTACGGCAAGACGGATTCCATTCCTTGGTCTACAACCAGAAGTCTCCGGATGACCTCTTCTTCCACTTTTTCCCATGTACTCGGTGCAAATTCCTTGATGGACTTCCTTCTCCTGGTGGGCTATGGAAGGAGGATTTCTTTTAAGTGTGGAATTATGGTTGGGAGCTTCCTCACGAGTGGGTTTCTGAGATTTAGGTTTCCTAAGGCACTCCGCCTCCCAAAAGGAGTTGGCGGAGGCTTACAGGTCTCGGGGCTTGTTTAAAAATCTTCTGAATGTTAGAGAGTTCTTGGGTATTCTGCCTTGATTTACTTCTTTACATTGCTTCCCGATTTACTTCTATATTCAGACTGCTTCCTTTTCAGATGTTGCTTCTACTTGCTTTTCAGGTAAGGAGAGCTATAGCATCTTGGAGTTTATGGCTTTTAAAAAGAAGGAGAAGGAGAAGGCTAAGGGGAAGTCTGCTACCAATGGGAGCTCGAGTGTCCCACCTCGGAGTGATAGGCTATGCCCTTCTCCCCAGGAGAGTGAGAGGCGCCCTTCCCGCCAGGAGGGTGATAGGTGACCTGGTTCTCTGGCTCCTCATCCTTCTGTCGGCTCATCGGGAGGGAATATGCCGAGGCTGAGCCGAGGTTGATGTTCTTTGAGTGTTGGTCCCGAGCTCTCTTCTCCGGTGAAGTGAACCGTCGCGAGGGGATCCAGTCCCATTAGGACTACACTGATTCGGCTTTGGCTATGCTAGTACCCGAGGCGCCCTTTCTGCTGACGACCAGTCCAACCTTGGGTATTTGTCCTTCAGGGACATTAATACTCACCTTTGCAGGGACCTTGCTTGGGTAAGAAGGTAAGATTCCATAATCTCTTCGTCTTTCCATTCTTCTTGAGTTATCTCTTTACTTGGCTAAGACTTGTACTAATTTTGTTGTAGGCACTAAACCTAGCAGCGGCCTCGAACCACTTAAAGGCGAGGTGACCGAGGTGGAGAACTGCAAACCGAGGTGAGGTGAAGGCACTCAAGGCCCGGCTAGCCATCACAAGTGCGAGATGTCGATTTGTCAAAGTAGTGTGTCGGGCTAAGAGTTAGCTTGCCCACGAGTGAGATGGGTAAATTGTTCTTCCAGTCTCCCTCTGGAGTTGAGTTGCTGGGTAAGGAGAGGTCTAGTTCTATTGAGGCTTACAGAGGTTCCTTATCTTATTGCTCCGACATGATGAGAGAGTTTTGCTCTTATTGTGATAAGGCGGTGCGCCACTGTCGGAAACTTCTACAGCAGAGTGAGCTGATCGCCATCTTGGACTGTGGTGTTTCTGAGGAGGAGGATGAAGAGGTCGAGGCTTTGGAAGATCTTCCCGACGATGTTGACGGCGACGGAGATGAACATACGGAGACTATTGTCAGAGATGGTGTGCCTCCTTCTTGATCGATGATAGTTTTCTTCATGCCCACCTATTTAGGGCTTGCTTTACGTCTCGAGATGTTTCTTCTATGTGCTTGAATATTTCCGCCTCCTCTTGACCTTGAGATGTTTTGTTTGCCCGATGGGTGGGATGATTCTCCATTTTCTTCATGTCTTTTAGCTTCTGCTGTCATGTTTTACTTGTGAAATCAGTGTTTGACTTCTTGCGGGAGATCAAAATTTTCATTACATTTTAACATCACAGGGCGCCCTTCCGAACTCTCGGAGGGCCCCCACGGGATACGTGGGGGCCCTTCCTAACTCGGAGGAGGGCGCCCACTTTGGATTTTCCCCAAGTCATTGTTTTATTTGGTGATTTAACATAACTCCTTTCTATAGAAGACTTGTTTATTTTCTACGTCGAGATGGACCTTCCCTTTGGAGGGGGGTCTTAATTCTTTCAAAACAGTCGGGAATACTCATGTTCAAGGTTAATGCGTGCCATCCCGTGAGTCCTTGAGGGCGCCCTTATATAGCCCAATGGGCGCATGTTAAGTTGGTTTTATACCAATGTATTAAGTATTCTAGACTAGGATTTTGTGTTCTTTTTAAGTCATTAGTTGTCATTAGAGAGTTGATCCAGGTTTTGGTAGGCGAAATTGGTCAAAAACGATGAAAAAACGTGGCTAAAAGGAAAAAGGGCGTGTTTGAGGAAGAGAAAATGGAGAAACAGAGATTTAAGGCGGAGCACCGCAGCGCTACCACCCCCGCGCCACAGTGCGGGAGTCTAAATTGGTACAGGCTCGCGGACATGGCAGTGCCACGGCGCTCAACATGGGTGCTGCAACGCGCAACTAGGTGATGCGCAACAACATGCGGCGCGCAACAATGCGATTCTTCCGCGCCACAGCACGCGTCTGGGTGGAAAGAGGTTATATTTTATTCTTTTTGGGCTTTTGACAGATTTTGGGCCTATAAATACAACAAATGACAAACGAAACAAGTGTTGGACATTTTTGGGAGCACACAGGACAACTTTGAGGAAGGAGAAAGAGTTTGGGACGAGATTTGAAGGCATTTATCTTCTGGAAACAGAGATGATTGTTTCTTTGATTATTCTGAATCATTTTTCCATTATCTTTGTTGAACCCTTGCGATGTATAATTACTTTTTCATGAGTTTTTGTAAATCTAATATGAGCTAAACCTATCTTTCTAGGGTATTAATGTAACTTACGTTTGAACCTATGTTTTGATTTCGATTTATTAGGTTCGCATGTTATTTAATCTATATGTGCTATTTGAATAGATTGCATTTGGATTATCTGATCAATAATTTAGATTGTTGGGCATGTTTGATATGACACTCGAGAGGGGTAATTGAACACCTGGCCATAAAATATGATATCCTAGGGTTTCATAGAACAGCGAAGTTTATGAATCTTTTGAAACCTGTGATAGAATATTCATTGAGCGCATTAGAGTTTAATTTATGATTTTTATAGAGATATCAAAATCAGGATTGAAACCTAAGATCACTTGGCACTCGAGAGAGGAAGTGATAAATGGTAGAAATATTGGTCTTATATATTAATAACGTGTGATTAATAAACCGGATTGAGAACATATGGGATAACTAGGTGAATAAACCCTCGAGAATGCATCTCTTAAGTGTTGATAATTTGTCTAAACCAACTCGTTAGTTTAATTTAAGTTTTCTTTTTAGTTTAACAAAAATACATCTCTTTTCAATTATCTAGATAGAATTAAGCTATTATAATTACAATACTTAGTATAAAATTCGATACCAATCCATGTGGGGACGATAACCCCACTTTCAAAATTATACTAAAACTTGGCACCACACGCTTGTGGTAAGAATTTCACGATCAAGTTTTTGGCGCCATTACCGGGGATTGTTTATCCTATTTTACGCTAATCTTTACCAAGTAGCCTTAATACTAATCTAGATTAGTTAGAAATATAAGTTCGTGTTTCTCATTGACTTGTCTGTTTATACGAGATTCTAAAGATACTAATGTTCTTTCTTTTGATGCGAGAGATTGAAAGGACACTTCAAGTCGAGCGAAAAAAGCGAAAGAGAAAGCAAGCAATGGCGGCAGAGACAAGGAAAATGAGAACAAAGGAAACTTGGTTACGAATGTGCCACCACACTGAGGCACGAAAGGGCCATCCGGGATTGTTTCCGGCCGATCATGAACCAAAACTACTCCGGAATTGTGCGCCAGCCCATAAATGCAAATAATTTTGAACTGAAGCCGGGCCTAATAAGCATGGTTCAGCAGAATCAGTGTGGGAGGAGTCTAGTGGATGATCCGAATACACATCTTGCTATATTCTTGGAGATTTACGACACCATCAAGATGAATGATGTGTCTGATGAGGCTACTAGATTGAGGCTTTTCCAGTTCTCACTCTGGAATAAAGCCAAACAGTGGTTGCAGACGTTCGCACCTGGGAGTACCACTAGATGGGATGATCTGGCGGAAAAATTCTTGGCAAAGTTCTTCCCTCCCAGCAAGATGCTCCAACTGAAAAGTGAGATAGCTCAATTCCAACAAATCGATTTTAAGCCAATGGATGAAGCTTGGGAACGATTTAAGAATCTATTGAGAAGATGCCCACAGCATGGTTATGCGGATTGGCAGAGGGTCCAATACTTTTACAATGGTTTGAACGGGCATACGAGGACAATACCGATCGATGCGGCCGGAGGGGGCACTTTGATGGCTAAAACTCCGGCCGAGGCATTACTTACGCTTGAAGAAATGGCCACAAACAGCTATCAATGGCCCTCTGAAAGATCAGTACCAAGGAAAGTTGTCGGTGTTCTTGAGCTGGATCATATGTCGGTGTTAGTAGCTCAAATATCATCTTTGTCGAAACAACTGGCCATCATGAATTTGGGTGGAACACCGCAGCAGATCGAGGCACCACTAGCGGCCATTCAGGAAGCCACCACATTCGATGCCGAGCAAGCTAATTATGTGAATAACCGGGTTTTAACAATCAAGTCTTGAATTACCGACTCATTATCGGTTTTAACAATCAAGGTACTCAATTACCGACTCATTATCACCCGGACTTTGCAATCATGAGAATCTCTCCTGCAATAATAATAGAAATGTGTTGAACCTGCCTCTGTGTTATTCCAACCCATCTAGCTCTAATGCACCCGTAGGTGAGAAGAAACAGTCGCTTGAAGAGATACTTGGTATGTATATTGGAGAGACCAAGAATTGGCTTAACAGGAGTGATGCACAGATTGACAATTTGGGCACAAAAATGTCTATCATGGAGGCACATCTTAGATCATTGGAGACCCAAATGGGACAGTTGCTACTGCCATAAGCTCTAAGCAGAAGAAAGAAAATTTTCCAATTAATACTGAGGTGAATCTGAGAGAACATTGTAATGCCATTCAATTGAGGAGTGGTACTGTATATGATGGTCCTAAGCTTCCCTCGCATGCCACCCAATAGAAGCTTCCGATTATGATTTTATTAAGGAGAAGTCAAAATAAGAAGAAGATAAGCGGAGCAACGAGCGGATGAAGGCTAACAAGCCTAAATCGCTCCCGCTCTTGATTCTCGCAGTTCTAATGCCTAATTCACTCCCCTTTTCCTCAAAGATTTGAGAAAAAGAAGCTAGATTCTCAATTCTCGAAATTCTTGGAAATTTTTAAGAAAATTCACATCAACATCCCGTTTGCTGATGTACTCGAGCAAATGCCTAATTATGCTAAATTCATGAAGGATGTGATGTCGAAAAAGAGAAAGTTGGGCGAGTTTGAAACTGTAAATCTTACAGAGGAATGCAGTGCTATTTTTGCAAAGGAAGCTACAACAGAAGTTGAAAGATCCATGGAGTTTCCTTATACTATTGGTGATTCTATTTTTAATAAAGCCCTTTGCGATCTCGGTGCTAGCATTAACCTTATGCTTTTGTCTATTTTCAGGAAATTGGGTTTTGGGGAGGTGAAGCCATCCACCATCACCCTACAATTGGCGGACATATTGCTTACATATCCGCGAGGCGTAATCAATGATGTTTTGGTGAAGGTGGACAAGTTCATATTTCTGGCAGACTTTGTTGTACTGGATATGGAGGAGGATCGAGAGGTTCCATTGATTCTAGGGAGGCCATTTTTGCCTACTGGTCGCGCACTGATCGGTGTCCAACGTGGTGAACTGACTCTGCGAGTTAATGAAGAAGATGTGATGTTCAACATTTATAATGCGATGAAGTTTCAAGAAGAACAAAACACTTGTCATTTCATAGATGTAGTGGAGCAGTGTGCCCGCTCGGAAGTAGCTCGACATGCTACTGTTGATCCATTGGTAAGATGTCTCACCCAATCCCTAGTGCAAGGTATGGATTATGATTTCGATGATACTGATTTATTAGATTACCTGTTTTCTCTTGATGCCACATAGGTTGTCACAAGCAATGGTTTGAAGGATATTTTGGGAGATACAGTCATTGAGGAAATCCCGGAGGTCACGTCGAAATTGAAAGAAATTTCCTGCACATCTCCGGTATGCATTTTTGGGTGAGAACGATACACATCCGGTAATAGTCTCTGCATCTCTATCCTCTTCAGAGTTAGATAAATTATTGCGCATTTTGAGAAAACATAAGTCTGCACTGGCGTGGTCCATAGTCAATTTGAAGGGAATCAGCCCTTCTATAGTGATGGATAAAATCCTCATGGAGGACTCTTACAATCCCTCTATTGAGCACCAAAGACGGCTTAATCCGCAATGAAAAAAGAAAGTAGTTAAGGCGGAGGTTTTTAAGTGGCTTAAGGATGGCATCATTTATGCCATATCTGATAGCTCATGGGTAAGTTCAGTTCAAGTAGTTACGAAAAAAGGGGGATGACTGTGGTAAAAAATTCCAATAATGAATTAATTTCTACACGTACGGTGACTGGGTGGAGATCGCATAGATTATAGAAAACTGAACAAAGCCACTCGCAAAGACCATTTTCCCTGACCTTTTATTGATCAGAAGTTGGATAGGTTGGCTAGATATGACCACTACTGCTTTCTAGATGGATATTCGGGTTATAATCAAATTGTGATTGCTCCAGAGGATCAAGAGAAGACCACATTCACATGTCCTTATGGTACCTTTGCATTTCGCAAGATGCCTTTCGGGTTGTATAATGCACCAGCCACATTTTAGAGATGTGTGATGTCTATTTTTATGGCATGGTGGAGGAAATTATGGAGGTTTTTATGGATGATTTCTCAGTATTTGGTAATTCTTTTGATCAATGCCTCCATAATTTATCTTTGGTTTCACAAAGGTGCCAAGACACTAATTTAGTGCTTAATTGGGAAAAATGTCACTTCATGGTGAAAGAGGGCATTGTGTTTGGTCATAGGGTGTCTGCAGATTGCGGGTGGATCGAAACTAAAATAGTGGCGATTAAAAAATTACCACCACTGGAAAATATAAAAGGGATTAGGAGTTTCTTAGGGCATCTTTGGTTTTTATCGCGAGTTTATTTAAGATTTTTCAAAAATTACCAAGCTCTTATGTAATCTTCTTGAAAAAGATGTGTCTCTTTGTTTTGATGATCTTTGTTTGCGGCTTTTGATCACATTAAGAAGGCACTTATTTCTCGCTCCCATTATGGTGGTACCGGATTGATGCCAGAGCCTTTTGAGCTTATGTGTCTTTGCTAGTGATTATGCGAAGGGGGTTGTGTTGGGGAAAAGACGAGATAAAATTTTCAAGGCCATATATTATGCAAGTCGGACATTGGATGACGCCTTGTGAGAACTACACTATCACGGAAAAAGAGATGCTAGCAGTAGTATTTGCATTTGACAAGTTCTGGGCTTACTTATTGGGTACCAAGGTTATTGTTTACTGATCATGGTGCTATTCGGTACCTCTTTGCAAAGAAAGATGTGAAACCATGACTGATTAGATGGATTCTCCTCCAAGAATTTGGATATTGAGATCCCGGGATAAGAAGGGTAATGAGAATGTGGTAGCCGACCACCTATCAAGGTTGGAATAGCCTGGCAAGCTAAATGAAGCTCCTATTCATGAGTCCTTCCCGGATGAGCGTATTTTGGCATTAGAGACTCATCTCCCATGGTATCTTTGATTTTGTGAACTATCCGGTGGTGGAGGATTTGACTTCCCACCGAAGAGGAAATTTTTGTATGATGTTAAATCATATCTTTGGGATGATCCACTTTTGTTCAAGAGGTGTGCGGATTCAATTATTCACCGGTGTGTGCCTCGAGAGAAAGTGGAAGAGATTCTACAACATTGCCACTCTGCCCTTATGATGGTCATTTTGGGACCCGCACAACCGCTAAGGTATTACAATCTGGATTTTATTGGCCTTCTTTATTCAAATATTGTTATACTTTTGTGCGGACTTGTGATAGAGGCCAGCGAGTTGGCAACATCTCTCGACGCCATGAGTTGCCTTTCACCAACATGATGAAGGTAGAATTGTTTGATGTTTGGGGATTGACTTCACGGGTCCATTCCCCCTTCATTTGGACATGCCTATATCCTTCTTGCGGTTGATTATGTCTCAAATGGGTGGAGGCAATTGCTACATCTACTAATGATGCAAAGGTAGTGTTGAAATTTTTACACAAGCACATATTCACTCGTTTAGAGAAAAATTTCCGAAGCATATATTCACTCGTTTTGCACTCCTAGGGCTATTGTTAGTTATGAAGGTACTCATTTTTGCAAAAGAAACTGTTTAATAACCTTCTCTCTAAGTTTGGTGTAAGGCATAATGTTGCTTTAGGTTACCACCCGCAATCGAATGGACTGGCTGAAATTTAAAATCATGAGGTGAAGCAAATCTTTGAGAAGACTGTGAGTTGTAATCGCAATGACTGGGCTCATAAGTTGGATGATGCGCTTTGGGCATATCGAACGGCCTTTAAACCGACTATTGGTATGTCCCCATATCGTTTGGTGTTTGGGAAGGCATGTCACTTGCCGGTAGAGCTTGAGCATCGTGCATATTGGGCCGTGAAGAAGCTGAATTTTGACTTGAAGGATGTGGGTGAGAATAGACTATTGCAACTTGATGAGATGGAGGAATTCCAAAATGAGGCCTATGAGAATGCCAAAATATACAAGGAAAAGACCAAGAAATGGCATGATAAAATGATCTTGAGGCGCGAATTTCTTCCGGGCTAACATGTATTATTATTCAATTCACGGTTGAAATTATTCCCGGCAAATTGAAATTGAGATGGTCTGACCATTTGTCATCGGCGTGTTTCGCCGTTTGGTGCTATAGAGTTGCGGTGTAAAAATGGCGGCGTTTCAGGTTAATGGGCGAGGTTAAAATACTATTTTTGTGATGACGCCCGTAAAATCCTAAATCTCCCACTTGGAGATGCAGAGTCGTGATAACTGACAGTCCTATCAAGACTCAGTAAATTTAGCGCTTCTTGGGAGGCAACTCAAGCCCTTTTATTGCTTTAGTAGTATTAATATAGTTGAGTAGTTGTTTTTCGTTTTACTGCATCATAGTGGATTTTTTGCATTTGTATGATTAGCGAGTTGCATCATATCCCGACCGCTTGTTTTTACATGTGAGCGAAGCATTATAATGGAAAACCGGGCGGCGAGGGCTCCCTAAATCCTCTGCTACAACGTGCAACAGTGTAAAGTTGATTTAGGCCTACCAAAGTCGTCGTAGTCTTGGCCTTGGGGTGCCGTAGCACGCCCCGATTAGGACAGCCCACTTTTTGTGGCGCTGCATTTGCACCTCTCTCGCCCAAGACAAATTAAAACCCGCCCCAATCCCTCATTTGTTTTAAAACACAACACTCTCCTTGCTTGCTTGGAACTCGATGGGATACCACATTTTCACCACCACAACTCCCACAAATCCCACTCCATCTTCCCAAAGAAGCACGCTAACACCACACACATCATCTTCCTCTTCCCCACTCATTATTTGGTAAGTTTGCTACTTCTAAACCCTAACCCATGGTTTTCCCCCATTTCTCTATTTTGTGTGATTGGATTGTAGTAGTGTTGGGATCATTGTTGTTGAAATGTGGATTGTGGATTGACTGCTCATGCTAGAACTAGGTTTGGGTGTTGAAATTTTGGGATTTAATTGTACTATAATTGCATTTATCATCTTATCCAAATTCACGCATACAAGGTGTTTGATTAAACGTCCCAATGATACATTCACATTATTGAGTGCAATCTTGCATGCTCATGCTTGTCGTATCGACATGATGCTACTTCGTACACTTGGGTGCATTTTATAACTACCTTGATTGTTGATTTTTCACCCCTCACCGAGTTTCATGTTTCCACGGGCTTAGTTTTGGTGTTTATTTTGCTAGGTGCTAAACATGGGAAGGAGCAATAGCAAAGGCAAGCAAAAAGTGTCTACCTCTGAGGAATACAACACCGCGAGGTTTGTTAGTGAGGAGGCACAAAAATGCTTCTATAGAAAATTAATAACTCACCGGATCAATGTCGAACGAGGATTTCAACCTGGCCGCAAGACAGGCATATCCAACGCATGATCCGTGAGTGATGTTGGCAAAAGTTGTGTGCCCCGCCTCCAACATTCACACCGGTGCTTGTTAAGGAATTCTATGCAAACGCTAGTGATCCCGATGAGGACCCGACAGAGCTCTTCCTATACGGAGAGCGTGTCACTTGTAACCCCGAGGCTATTCAACAGTATTATTCCTTACCAAAGGTCGACAAAGTTTACTTCAAGCTAGCCAGATCCAGATATGATCGTCTAGGCCCTCTGTCACCCCGGCACCAAATGGCACCCTGCTCGAGCCGGTGGTGGTGCCCTGGTTTTCTCCCACAAGACACGGAGCCGCTATGGTCGTGTATGGTATCAGTTTTTATGCCATAACTCGATCTTTGAAACGATCATCTTGGTGACGTCACGCCAGCTCGAGCATGTCTTCTCTATGCTATCATACACGGCATCTAGTTTGACCCAGCCGTGATTATCGCTACTTCCATCCACCAGGCCATTCGCCACCGCAGTACGGGGGGATTGTGCATGCCAGCATTGATTTGTGGCTTGAGCCAGGGAGAGGGTATTACTTGGGGGATGGATGAGCCGTTGGAATGCCCTAAGGCGCCAATTGATTCGGCCACCATTGCGGCATATGAGGATATAGCCGACGGCATACCTGAGCCTCGGGGAGAGGGATACATTATTGACCCCGCTCACACCCTGCCCACAGCTGCACAGTATGCATCAGCACAGTCACACCATGATGAGGGTCTTTCTTCTTTGGCTAACGTGCAGTCTCATCCTTCCGCATTCCAGGCTGATCCTATGCATGAATATTATCTACAGATGTGGCGGGCGTATTGCCGTTTAGCAGTTGCATTTCAGGCCGAGCAGCGCCATCGAGCTTTGCGGGTCCTAGCTCAGATTTATGGTCAGATGTACCTGTAGTTTCCCTTTCCACCACCACCACCTCCGAGACCAGTCACATTCCTTCCACCACATGACTCTGATGAGGAGCCTTAGCTCCTCGGCCACCAGGAAAGTCCTCTTCTCACCTCTCCATCGGGGACAATGTCGTTATAAGTTTGAGGGGTAGTCTATTTTTGTTCATTGAGTCGAGTCTATTTTTGTTCATTGAGTCGAGTCTTAAGTAAAAAAAACAAAAAAATAAAGTCAGTCGAGTCGTTTGTGTAACTGTAAAACTGCATGACTAAGTGAAGTTGTTGAATATGAGTTGAACGGTCAAAAGAGCATGTGTTTGAGATGTGATCTATTCTTCGTCCCATTTATTTTATCTATGTGATTAACTCTGTTGATTTATTTGGAGATGATTTATGCGGTTGAGTGTTGATGAATGAATCCCACCGGATTCTAGAACTTGTCCGAACACTAGTCGAGGCGAAATCTAGGTGAAGTAACATTAAGGAAGTGATTTAGGCCATCTTTGAACAAGCTAGAGCCAAAAATGCCTACCTTTATATTATATATTTTCCCTAGTGTCCCACTTTGAGTCTTGTAAACCCGTTTCTTTGGCGACCAATCTAATACCCGGAGCGTACATGGAAAATCCCAATTTTCCCTCACTCATACACACAAGTTATGGAAACATGTTGAAGGTTGAGGAGGGTATGATGAATAGGGTATATGTTTAATTGCATGAAGTTTCACGAGAAGTAAAAATATTAAACCCCGTATAAAGTATGCAAAAGATTAAGTTTGGGGTTTCGTCAAAAAAATTGAGAAAAGAATACACACCGGATCAAGGTCCATGAAGTGAGAATAATGGGAATTTCAAAAAGTGAAGGGTGGTTATTAATTGGTGATTTGAAAGAGTTGATAATTGTGTGTTTGGAGGATTTGAGCCACATAATCCTATATTTTCCTACCTTACCAACATTACAAGCTTTGAAAGCCCTATAGATCCTTGTGTTACATTAGCGTACATTAGTGAAGATTAGTGTGAAAAACAAGCCTATGGAGACCGGTAAGCATCTCACCGTTATATTCAGAAAGTGGATCACCTTGAAAACACTTGATTTCATGAATCTATTCGGATAATGAAAATGGAGTTCGCATGAACATTCCACACTCATGATCACATTGTTAAAACGTGTGCATGATTGATAGTGAAACAAATTTTGAGACGAATGAGCTTGGTTGTGAAGTTTTGCAGTTGGTCTGTTCATGTCAGTTGTTGATATTTATGTTTCCTTTGTGTCTTTTGTTTTTCAAGAGTCTGTAATTGCTTGAGGACAAGCAAACATCTAAATTTTGGGGTATTTGTTAAGTTGGTTTTATACCAATGTATTAAGTAATCTAAACTAGGATTTTGTATTGTTTTTGGGTGTTTTAGTGTCGTTTGAGTCTCTTTTATGTCATTAGTTGTCATTAGAGAGTCGATACAGGTTTTGGTAGCCGAAATTGGTCAAAAACAATGAAAAAATATGGCTAGAAGGAAAAAGGGCGTGTTTGAAGAAGAGAAAACAGAGATGATATGCCTCCTACTTGATCAATGATAGTTTTTCTTCACACCCACCTGTTTAAGGCTTGCTTTACGTATTAGATGTTTTTTCTATGTACTTGAATATTTACGCCCTCCTCTTGACCTTGAGATGTTTTGTTTGCCCGATGGGGCTAGATGATTCCTCCATTTTTTTCATGTCTTTTAGCTTCCCATGTCATGTTTTACTTGTGATATCAGTGTGTGACTTCTTGTGGGAGATCAATTTTTCATTACATTTTAACATCACATGGCGCCCTTCCGATTTCGAGATGAGGCGTCCCCTTAGGGTTCCCAGGGGCGTCCTTTCGGAGCTCGGAGGAGGCGCGCCCACTTTGGATTTTCCCAAGTCATTGTTTTATCGGGTGATTTAACATAACTCATTTCTATAGAAGACTTGTTTATTTTCTACGTCGAGGTGGACCTTCCCTTCAGAGGGGGGTCTTGATTCTTCGAATGTGGCAAAAATACTCGTGTTCAAGGTTAATGCACGCCATCCCGTGAGTCCTTGAGGGCGCCCTTCCATAGCCCAATAGGCGCTGTTAAGTTGGTTTTATACCAATGTATTAAGTATTTTAGACTAGGATGTTGCGTTGTTTTGGGGTGTTTTAGTGTCGTTTTAGTCTATTTTATGTCATTAGTTGTCATTAGAGAGTCGATCCAGGTTTTGGTAGGCGAAATTGGTCAAAAACGATGAAAAAATGTGGCTAGAAGGAAAAAGGGCGTGTTTGAAGAAGAAAAAATGGAGAAACGGAGGTTTAAGGTGGAGCACCCGCAGCGGGGTCCAAATAGGCTGAGCTCGTGCACATGGCGTCTTTGCAACGCTCAACGTGAAAGCCGCAGCGCGCGACTGGGTGATGCGCAACAACGTGCAGGGCGCACGACAACACGATTCTTCAACGCCACAGTGCGTGTCCGGGTGGAAAAAGGTTATATTTTATTCTTTTTGGGCTTTTGACGGATTTTAGGCCAATCAATACAACGAATGACACACGGAACCAGTGTTGGATATTTTCGGGAGCACATGGGACGACTTTGAGGAAGGAGAAAGAGTTTGGGACGAGATTTGAAGGCATCTATCTTCTGGAAACAAAGATGATTGTTTCTTTGATTATTCTGAATCATTTTTCCATTATCTTTGTTGAACCCTTGCGATGTATAATTACTTTTTCATGAGTTTTTGTACATCTAATATGAGCTAAACCTATCTTTTTAGGGTATTAATGTAACTTACGTTTGAACCTATGTTTTGATTTCCAGTTTATTAGATTCGCATGTTATTTAATCTATATGTGCTATTTGAAAAGATTGCATTTGGATTATCTGATCAATAATTTAGAATGTTTGGCGTGTTTGATTTGACATTCGAGAGGGGTAATTGAACACATGGCCATAGAATAGCATAACTTAGGGTATCATAGATTTGCAAAGTTTATGAATCTTTTGAAGCCTGTGATAGAATATTCATTGAGCACATTAGGGTTTAATTTATGATTTTTATAGAGATATTGAAATTAGGATTGAAACCTAAGATCACTTGGCATTCGAGAGAAGAAGTGATAAACGGTAGGAATCTTTGGGTTTATAGATTAATTACGTGTGATTAATAAACTAAATTGAGAACATAAGGGATAACTAGGTGAATCAACCCTCTAGAATTCATCTCTTAAGTGTTTGATAATTTGTCTGAACCAACTTGTTAGTTTAATTTTAGTTTTCTTTTTAGTTTAACAAAAATACATCTCTTTTCGATTTTCTAGATAGAATTAAGCTATTATAATTGAGTGCTTAGTATAAAATTCGATACCAATCCCTGTGGAGACGACAACCCCACTTTTAAAACTATACTAAAACTTGACACCGGACGCTTGCGGTGAGAATTTCATGATCAGTGCCCTTCCAAAACTCAGAGAGGGCGCCCTTCCGGGGCTTCCTTCTGGAACTCTTCTCTTGCCTCGCTTTTGATGTCATCCCCAGGTGTTAGAGTTTTTCTTTCTTCTTTCGCCGGGGAGTAATATTTTGAAGGATGTCCTTCCAGAGCCCGGAGTGGGCGCCCTCTTGGAGTTCACAAGGTGCCTTTCCTAAGTGATGTGAATCGTAGCAAATGACATGCATACGACCCAAACAACAATATGTTGTTAACCCAAGATCTTCACTAGTTCGGTTAAAGATGGTGAAAACCTCGACCCGTTACTTAGCAAAGCAAAAACCTCGGTATGCGTAGATGCCACAAACAAATGGAGAAGTTTGTTTGATCGGTCGGGATTCGCAACAAGATGAACAATCTTGAAGCTCTTGGAAGAACCCAAAGGTTTGAAGAGAAAATCTCAATTCAATATTCAATATCAAAGTTCTTCTCAAAAATAAACAAGCATTTGCCTTATATAGGCGACTCAAAACACACCCTAAACCAAGTAGGAAATAACGTAAAAATCAAAAAAGAAACAAAACAAGATAAAAACCTAAAACATGACCGTTGAACATGGCCATGTTCTTTAACACGGCCAGCCGTGTTCCACACCTCTCGAGCCAAAACTTAAGTCGAGCACGGCCGTGCTTGTGGACACAAATAGGCCGTGTTGGCCTCTATTTCATCCGTTTGAGTCTCGAATTAGCTCATGGAGGTTTCATGAAAGTTGTAGCCCTTTCTCTTATCTTTCCATAGAATCTTGAATTAGCTCCATATCAATTTTTTAACACAACCTCTTGTTGTTCGATTGTCAATGCTTCCTTTCCACACATGATTAACTAACATGATTGTAGACTCAATATACTTGGCCTCTAACATCAACTTGGCCACTCAAATGACTCAAAACTACGAAAATAAACACCTAACCTATGATAAACAAATACAAGAACTCAATTACATAGTCTTCAAGAACTCGAGATAACTTGCATTTGATGTTGCCCGGATCCTTCGTGAATCGGATTCACATCACTACGCTTGGAAGGGGATCTCTTCGGAGCTTCCACCATAACTTTTGCTTTAGGCTTTTGATCATTTCTCCACATGCGTTAGCATTTGTTACCTTCTTTTTCTTGCACATTTTCATCGTGGAGAAGAATTCACCGAGACTATTGTGAGGAGGCCCCTTCCTCCGGGGTTTTAGCCGGAGGAAAAGAATTTTTACTAGGACCTACTTGTAAGGAGGCCCCTCCTATCCGGGGTTTAGCCGGAAAGGGTCATCTACCCGGCTCTTAGCCGGGTAAGGCCATCCCCTCCGGTCTTAGCCGGGAGGAGGTAAATTACTAGGACCTCTTATGATGAGGCCCCTCTTATCCAAGGTCTTAGCGAGAATGGGTGTTAGGAAATTTATTGTTTAGATTTTGATGAATGCCATGTAAAACTTAGAATAGGAAGTTGGCACCCCATTCTTGTTGTAAAATGCATTGTAATAAATAGGGCTGGTCAAGTTAAGTCGGCCTACGCCTAAACATGCAAGAGGACAACCGGAGACTAGAAGGAAGACTCATTGCGAGACAATTTGAGTATGGCAAAGAAGAGTAGACGAGAACTCTCTTGAAGAAGCGGTGAGATGCTGGTGAGTGGAGCATCGGTCAAGTCAACTCAAGAAAAGCCAAGTCTCAAGTTGAAGTGACGAAAGAGTCATCCAATGATTGGAAGGCGACTCTAAGTCACCTGGGAAAGCAAAGAAATGCGATCAAGTCGAGATAATCGAAAAAGATCATTTGCCAAATCAAGAGAATTACCTAAACAAGTAATATCTCCATACCACCTTTCTCGAAGTGCTCATCCCGAGAAGCGTGCAAAAGGAACAAACCAATGGGAAGCACTACACCGTGTCGAACTACGAAAAGGTGAATAACAATTCATGCGAGGAAATGGCAATTCCAAGGATCGCAACAAGACAAGCCAACGATCGCAAGTGACTTTCAAAAATAAGCCTATCTCTTCAACGGGCAAATTTTTGAAAGATCACTATAAAAGGCCGAGAAATGATTTTGAAAAAAAAAAAAAAAAAGAGGACGGAACCAAAAACGTTCAAGCAATTATTAGAACTGAAACTCTGAAATATTCTCAATCCTCAAGCCTACACTACGAAGAACATCAATCCAACACTCACCCGTGAAGGAAAGACAACTTCAATCGGTTGAAGAGGAAAATACTTGAAAAATCAAGGGGTCTACATTCCACGAAGGATTGTAGGAAGGTTCAAGTCGAACCAAGTCTTGAGCTTTTGGAGGGCTTCGTGATCAAATCCAAAGAGCTTGAGCAAGTGAGTGTAGTAGCAAAGCAAAACCCTGTGAAGAAGCCGAGTCGTCGAGAAGCCACCGAGTGATCAAGGCGTCTCAGATCGAGTCCCAAAGGATCAAGTCACCGTTGTGTGATCAAGACTTGTATCCGGACTGCTTACCACTTTGTATCTTGATCAATACCTAGTGGATTCCTCCGGGAGTTGGAGAGAAGAGAGGAGTAGAAGAATTACCCCATCTTCGAACCTCTATAAAAATTTCATTGTGTCATTTACATTTCAAAGACTTTAATTCTCGCATCTTAATTGTTTAAATCTCTTGATAAATTTGCTATCCACTTGATAATTTCTAAGTACTAAACCAAGCACTAAATCCTTGCTTAACTAAACTTAAGGGTGTTAAGTCTTCCGCTGAAAATAAACCACAATTGAGTTAATTTAGACCCAACAAATTTGAGTTATTCCATCAACGCTCGATTGAGTCCGTTGAGAGACTAACTGTCTTGATCAACTAAATTGGTTGTCCACCTGAGACACAAATATGTAGTATCAACTCGAATATTTAAAAGGACTAAATCGAAAATTTGGTAAGGTTTATTCAACCCCCAATCTAAACCTTACACTTACACCCCTTGGGACCAACAAGTGGTATCGAGCGGTTGGTTCATTGACCCTTCCGCACCGTTCTTGAACTAGATCTCCAAACTTTTCAAAGTCTGCTTTAGTACTTAAACTTTCAAAACTCTTTTTATCATCAAAAGTTATTATCATGGAAGCAAATTTGACACGCATCCCTATGTTCACTATTGAAGAATTTGATGATTGGAAAATTCGTATGCGGACTCATCTATCGGATTACATGATGAGATGTGGATAGTGATAGAGGATGGGCCACTGCAAATCTTAAAGGTGAACACAATCTGTAAGAAGAAGAGGCTGCAACAAGGAGAAGAGGATGTTGCTCCCGGACTATCATGGTTGAAAAAACAAGAACCCGAATGGACAAATGATGACAGAAAAAGATACAACCTGGGCAATGTAGCCAAGGACATCCTTTACAAAACCTTGGACAAAGCCATGTTCAATAAAGTCAAATCATGCAAAACGGCTAAAGAAATGGACAAGCTAACATTGATTTGTGAAGGCTCGGAGCAAATCAAAGAAAACAAATTGTCGGTGGTATCTGAAATTTGAGAACTTCAAAATGATCTCGGGAGAAAACCTGGATCAATCGGATGCTCGATTTTCACGAAATCACCAACAAGTTATCTCGCACTTGGAAAGGAATATACACGAAAGAAATGTGTATGAAAATTCTAAAAAGTCTTCCAAATGAATGGGAAATGAAGGTCATGGCACTAAGACATTCCATGGACCTATCAAAGACATCCAACCATGAACTATTCTCGGACCTCAAAGCCTACGAGTTTGAGCCGAGAAGAAAAGACCAGGAAGAGACAGGATGTACCCAAAACAAATTTGCTCTAATTGTTAAAGATGGGAAGAGAGTTGAGGTCAAAGAAGTCATTGATCCGGAAGAAATAGCCCTGATGGTTAAAAGGTTCAACAAGTTCTTCAATAAGAACTACAAGAGAGGAAAGAGCGAATCTTCCGAGAAGACACTCGGCTCCCTCCAAATCAAGGAAGATAGGCCAACCAAGAGAACAGATCATCAAAAACTGAATATCAAAGGGTGACAATCCAAGAATGGAAAGATTTGATCAAAAGGCTAAATATCTATCTTTGAATCTGAGACAACCTGGTCACTATGCCATTGATCGCCCATATCCTGTAGTCAACAAATACGGGGAATGAAGAAGAAAGAAAGATCTTGAGAGAAAAGAAGACAAGAAAAGAGAAAGGCAATGTTGGCTGCGAGAGATCGCTAAAACAAACAAGTCAAAAGACATAGCTGATTGAGAGCAAGAAGCTGACTATTCAAGTGACTCAAAGAAGAAGCCCGATGCGCTTGATGGACAAGGAACAAGATCAACCTGACCAAGAAGATGAGGTACACTCTAACTCATCAAACTCGATTCTAGTGATAGTGATCGTGACACACACACTTCATCACCCACTGATCTTTATGATTCATTAGGCAAAATGATGAAAGATTTTGAACACATTAAATCCTCACACACACTATTAAATGAGGAAAACACCTACTCAAGAGCCAAAACTCAAAGTGACTAAGGAGCCGAGTACTCTAAGTCAAATAGTGATGAGAATGAAAGTTTAAAAGCCGAAAGTGCTAAGTTAATAGCGAAAATAGTTGCCATAGAAAAGAGGGAGAATGACCTCAAAAATGTTATTGCCTCATTCACTAAGGCATCTAAATCATTGGATGATCTCATTATGAGTCAAAGAGAATGTGGAGACAAGACATGCTTAGGATTTAATTCCTCTCGTCTTTGTGTCAAACCTCAAAAGTAATTTTGGAAAAAGGATCTTCAAGCCATGAAGAGTCTAAAAATCCAAAACTCTAAATGTTGCACACACATTCACTCAAAAGCACAATTACAAGCAAACTGGCCTTGGCTATAAAGGAAAAAAAACAATGACCCGATTGAGTGCGGCTGAAAGGGCAGTGAGAAGAGATTCACCGAGTTCCTCAAAGAAAACTCCAAACAGAAAATACTCAGAAAGAAGAAGCGGCGCTACCAAAAACCCCAGAAAATCTATAAAAGAAACACATATGATAGGAATGGTAGAAAATATCCAAGCCAAGCTGATTGGAATAATGTGAACCATCGGCATGAAGACTTATGGAATATAAGCCCAAATGGCAAAGGCCTATAACTCAAAAAAGGCCATTCCAAAAGTATAAGAGCTTTTATCGAAGACACATATGCACCTAGGCACTACATTCAAAGACACCACAATTACCCAAAGAAGGCGATTGCCAAAACACATATGCAGGTTGTCAGACAAAAGAGACAAGCTGTATGAACCTAAAATCCCCAAGCAATTTGCCAAGATTAATTATGATTATGGCATCGATAGATGGCAACCCCTTAGAGTCAAATCATTTGGCTATAAGTTGGTTGGATCATCTTACAATTCTAACCCCTCGGGACCCGACAAGTATGGGTACCTAAAACTTAATTTTCTTGATTGCGAGTTCAAGGAACAGTGAGTGCCAAGGAACCTGGTATATGGATAGTGGTACATTCCCGGACATATGACAGAAATAAGAAAAATCTGTCAAAATTCAAGGAAGTTAAAGGAGCAAAAAGTCATATTTGGAGGAAATGAAGCTCCAGGTGAAATAAGAGGCATTGGATCCGTAAAGAGGAACGGATTAGAAATCACAGATGTTTCATATGTCGAAGGACTCAACTTCAACTTGCTAAGCATAAGTCAACTCTGTGACAAGGGCTATAATGTTGGATTCAACATGGGTGTATGCCAAATCAAGGATCTTGAATCGAATGAAGTTGTGTTGCAAGGATGCGAGACAAAAGAACATGTATGTAGTAGATTGGTCAACCGCTACACACATCACTGTCTATTAGCAAAAGCACAATTTGAATCAAGTTGGTTGTGACACAAAAAGGTGAGTCACCCGAATTTCAAAACGATTAACAAACTTGCGAAGTAGTCTTGTGGAAGGACTTCCCGGACTCGATATACAAGAAG
The DNA here is from genome assembly GCA_016081115.2 of Rehmannia glutinosa. Taxonomy (NCBI): domain Eukaryota; kingdom Viridiplantae; phylum Streptophyta; class Magnoliopsida; order Lamiales; family Orobanchaceae; genus Rehmannia; species Rehmannia glutinosa. The sequence continues at coordinate 252,910 of JABTTQ020001985.1, read as the reverse complement.
GAGAGTATATGTGATGCATGTCGAAGGAAAAACAAATCAAATCTTCATTCAAAGAAAAGACATGTTCATCTTCAACAAGAATATTGCATCTGCTACATATGGATCTATTTGGCCCAATGGAACCAACCAAAGATAAGTGGAAAGAAATACACCTTGGTGGTAGTAGATGACTAATCAAGATATACATGGACAATATTCATGTGTAAGAAGAAAGAAACTCTGACGAAACTACCACAAATGATGAAGAGGATTCAAAACGAGAAGAGCCAAACCATTATCAAAATAAGATCGACATTTAGGAACCGAGTTTGTCAATGGAATAATAACTCGATATTGTATTGAAAATGGTATTGGTCATGAACTATCAGTACGCAAGGACTCCACAACGAATGAATGGAGTTGCGAGAAAGAAGGAAACGAACTCTCAAAGAAGCGGCAAGGACCATGTTAGGCTGACGGGGTTACCAAAAAGATTTTGGGTCAAGCAATCAACACAAACTAGCTACACTCAAAACAGATGTATGATAAACAGACAAATGACAAAGACACCCTATGAGATTTGGTGGAAGAAAACCAAATGTTGCATATTTTAGAATATTTGGATGTAAATGCTTCATCCACAACAATGGCAAAGACAATCTAAAGGCTTTCGATGCTAAAGGCGATGAAGGTATCTTCTTGGGATACTCGGTGAAAGCAAAGCCTCAGTACTCAACAAAAGGACTATGGTTGCGGAAGAATCCATTCATGTGGTATTCGATGAGCCAAATGTAAATGGAGAAGACATTGAAGAGTCGGTGATAAGTTGAATCATCCAACCATCGAAGAAGTCCCTATCTTTGAAGTCAAGTTGAAAAATTTGGATTATAAACTCGAAAGAAGATGAGATAGTGAATCTCAAAAACAATTTGGAAAATTTGCGGCTAAGTGATTACGAGAGAGCGAACACAACAACACGTGCAAGACGATCAATCCGGCTAACGTACTCCAACCGATGTAAGATGGCCGAGAGACCATCCACGAACTTGTCATTGGAGATATAAGAGAAGGTGTCAAAACAAGATCGAACTCAACAAGAAGCCATGTTCACATGCTTTATCTCGCAAATAGAGCCCAAAGATGTGTTACAAGCATTGGACAACACATATTGGATTCAAGCTATGCAAGAAGAGTCAATCGGTTTGAAAGAAATAAAGTATGGGAATTAGTTCAAAGACCCACACATCAAAATGTTATTGGTACTAAATGGGTGTTCGAAATAAGATGAACGAGGAAGGTTACGTGGTAAGAAACAAGGCAAGACTAGTAGCCAAAGGATATTGCCAAGAAGAAGGAATAGATTTTGATGAAACATTTGCTCCTGTAGCAAGATTGGAAGCTATAAGGATGTTTCTTGCCTATGACTCACAAGAATTTCATTGTGTATCGAGATGGATGTAAAAGTGCATTCCTAAATGGTTTATTGGAAGAAGAAGTGTATGTTGAACAACCTCCGAGGATTTGAGCGAGAAGACTCTTGGAGATAAGGTATACAAACTCAAGAAAGCCTTGTATGGATTGAAACAGGCACCCGAGCATGGTATGATACTTTGTCACAATTCCTAATCGAAAATGGATTCACAAAAGGAAAAGTAGATAGAACAATTTTCAGAATTCAAGACAAAAAGAGTATCTTGCTTGTTCAAATATATGTGGATGACATCATTTTGGATCCACAAACAAAGAGTCGTGTGAAAAATTTTCAAACCTCATGCAAAGTAAATTTGAAATGAGCATGATGGGAGAGCTAACATTCTTCCTTGGACTCCAAGTGAAACAAGCTGAAGGATGGAACCTTCATAAGTCAAACAAAATACACCGAGATTTAATGAAGAAATTTGGTATGGAGGAGAAGTCTTACGTGAAAATACCAATGAATACATCGATCAAAATGGACATGGATGCGGATGGCAAGCACAGATCAAACAAGATCTGAGCACTTATTGGATCATTGCTCTATCTTACGGCAAGTAGGCGGACATCACCTTTCTTTGTAGGTGTATGTGCAAGATTTCAATCTGCTCCAAAAGAGAGCCATATGACAAAGGCTAAGAGGATATTGAGATACTTGAAAGGAAGCGAAGAAGTTGGCTTATGGTATCCAAAGGAAGGTGGATTCAAGCTAATTGGCTAATCGGACTCGACTATCTTTGGATGCGAGAGTTGACGAAAAAGCACCTCGAGCACATGTCAAATGCTAGGAAACAGTGATTTCTGGTTTAGCAAGAAGCAAAATTCAATAGACACCTCTACACTCTGGTGAGCGAGAATACATAGGCTGGGCAAAACATTGTTGTGCCCAAGTCCTATGGATGAGACAAAGACTAAGAGACTATGAAGTTGAGGAAAAAGAAATTCCAATCATGTGTGATAACACAAGTGCAATTGCAATCACTCAAAATCTGTGTTGCACTCAAGAACAAAGCATATCGATGTCGAGATAGCACTTCATAAGAGATCATGTTGAAAAGAAGGACATCATCTTGGAATATATCTCAACCGATAAACAATTGGTGACATCTTCACAAAACCATTATGTGAGTCAAGATTTGAAGAACTCAAACATGAGTTAGGGTTAATTGAGCTGAGCGACACTCGGAAGAATCAAAGAAAAGAAATGGAACACTAAAAGGAAAAGAGAGCTGAACCCACAAATCGGCTAAGTAAATCACCAGTATTGGAAAGACAAATTATACCAAGTCATTGTTAGTTGAGTCACTAAGAGAACTGTGAGAAGAAGAGTTAAATCGGCTAAGGGATAAGTTTGAGTCACTTATGAGCAAAGTGACAAAAACGCGATCGTTTTGCGAAGCGGGAATGTTTTTAAGAATGACGTCAGCATAATGATGATGTGTACAGACATAAAGCTGCACACCAAGCTTATGATTGGATATAAATCTGCCGCATTAAATACGAGACATTAAATGCTAAATAGGCGTGCAAAATCTAAACCGTTGATTTCGATCACATTTCAAAAATCACCCGCACGTCCTTTCATAAACCATACTTAAACCATTTTCGTCCGTTTCTCTCACACACTACCAAAACTGTTCATTTCTCTCTCTCTCAGAAGCAAAGGCAAAAATCTTCTCAAAACCCTACCTATCTTCAAATCAATCTCTAAGTTTTCTTGATAAAATCTGAAAAATGGCACCAACCTATGATTTTGTCAAGTTAGGAAAGCAAATCCACACCGGGTCTCTTGTGGATTTCGACGGCATGGTGAAACAGGGTCCGATAACACCCTAGTGAAGAAAATCGGCCGAAATTGGAAACGTCCGGGAAATCGTTTACGATCTTTGGAATATCGATGACCTATGTGGAGGAGGTCGCACGAGTTCTACGTGAATGCTTTGAGATTCACGATGAAGGGATAAAGTCATCTGTTCACGGAAAAGCGGCTCACCATCTCTGCCAAGGATTTGGGCTGAACACCGCTCACTACCAACGGAAGGAGCATCGAAAATTAGCGAAGGCGATGTAAACCTGGCCTTTGCTTGGAAGGAAATAGCCAAGCCCGACTATCTTTGATAAAATAGTTTACACAACAAAACAAGAGGTCTTGTGAAGGAGGATTATCACAAGTCATTGGACATAGTTGCCAAATGTATCGACATCAAATTTGGCGACTTTGACCAATCACAAAAGCAAAGTTGATCGTAATGGCTGCGATCATTGAAGAAAGGAAAATAAACTGGCCGAGTTTGTCTGACAAGGACTATGCGAGAATGTAGGAACAAATCCTTCAAGGAAGATGACACATTTGGAGGATCCCTAGGATATGGCCTGTGATTGGCCGGATGATGGAGGTGAAAGGTGTCCCTCTTGGACATGGAAAGGCGTTCCATGTTAACAAGAGGATGTTCAGATCAAACCTCTTTGGCGCCTGAGAAGAGAGCCTACGCCAAGAGAGCGACACGAGTGAGGGAATCACCGACCACTGAAGATACAAATGTTTCCTCTCCACCAAAGAAGAAAGCTGCCCTGCAGCTGCTAAGAAAAAGAAGATCTTTGCTCTGCGCAAAAAGAAAGTCAAACCTGCTCTGCCCCGCCAAAGCAGCGGTCGAGAAGGACTCTCAAATACCTTCTCCGATCGTCAAAAAGAGGAGAAGCGATAAGCCAAGACGGCGCTCCTCGAAAGAAAACACTACTAGCACGCCCCCGCCCAAGACTCGAAGAAATCGTCTCGAACCAAAATCCCTCGGTACAAACTAGAAGACGAAGAAGAATCATCAAGTGCTCAGCTTGAAAAGCCGGTGAGTCGACCACTCACCGAGCAGATCTGGGAGACTGCTGGAGAAGTAGAGTCTCCAGATACTATAGATGAAACAACTAAGTCTGTTGGCGAAAGCGTCAGAGAGCAAATCAAGAAATAGTTGTAGTCCGCGGCAGAGAGACACAAGAAGCTAAGCTAATAAGTGATGATGTGATGATCATATCCCCACTTTACCCGGACATTCAAAATCGTCTGCGTGAGTGGAGGAAATGGAAATTGAGTAAATCAAGGAATAGTTCCAACGGCCCGAGTTTATAGAAGAAGAAGAGGAAGCTGTTAAACTTCCTTGCCTAACCACCGTGATCCCAAAGATCGATGAAGACAAGCGCACGGATATCCTGCAGATCTTCAAGGACAAGGAGAAGGAAAGAAAAGCGAGAGAAAGCCGAAGAGGCACGTGAGAAGGCCAGCATCCGCCCTATCTCCTACACCACGAACACACACATCCTCTCCTTGATGTCTTATCGGCGATGATGAGGATCCAGGACTCTTCCGGCTTTGCCACGAAAGAGTTGCAAATCGGCAAGCATTGCACGAATCGAGAATCCTTCACGAGCAAAGATTGATGGAGGGACCAGGAGAGTCCTCGAACACACGCCTGAAATTGATCCAATGGGAGTGGTTCAACAAATCGCCATTGTTGTTGCTTGCCACCACTTCCCACTCACTCGGAAGAAGGCAATAAGGGAATTGGTGATGAAATCGGGATAGTGGGGACCCCATCGAGCCAACCCCTATTGAAGGTGTCTTACCACATGCCCCAACGGTTGAACACTCAATAGAAACTGCCGGGAGTGCGGAGACGAGTGACCCCATTCAAGTCACTCACCCGTGCGCCACCGAGTGGGAAAAACTCCCTCCACCGCGGCAAGGTCGGAGAATCTGCGAGATGACTCAACAACGAATCCGGGAGGCGAAGAGGAGGAAGTACAAACACTAAATGAACAGCAAGTTGTCATCAACAAAGCTCGAGGCTTGAGATCTGTTTGGTGAGGTGCCAACCGCTCTGAAAAGGCTAATGACGCCTGATGCGATCGAGGCACGGAAGGAACAGCCACGGGAGTTAACACTGGGCGATGAAAGTGCAATCCATGGGGTTGAGACTCCAATGGATGCCACCACGAGAAGACCCTAAGACAAGCGACACCGACACTCGAAAGGGAGGTCCAAGGCCTCGCACGGGAGGTAATGAAGGCCCACGATAGGTTGAGACTTCCCGGGTAAAGAAGTCAAGTAGAGAACATCCCTCCTGCTATCATTGACCCATCCGAAAAGGAGATAAGCGCTTCATGATTCCCAGGATAATCTGATGTAACCTTTCTCGGGATCGGAAAAGCGACGAAGAAGCCGAGTCATCCCCGTGATGACTCAAAAGACTTCAGTGCGGATGTTCCAAGCACGAGCAAGTCGATCCCAAGACTACTCATCAAACCTTTACTTTTGATGATGAGCCACCAATGGAAATCTCATCATCGTCCGATGATGCTTCGATAAGGCCGAGGACCACCACTCAATTGGAGAAACCAAATTGAGACCAACGAAGGCGTTGAGACAGTGAGGCTCGCAAGTCGGGTCCACTTCACAAAAGACCCCACCAGACAAAGTCCACCGCAGCTCCCCACGCTGCGCCAGGTTCGACTCAAAAGGAACATCACGCGCACCTCTCATCATTGAACAAATACTAGTTGGCCGTGATGATTCCTTTATAGAATCTTTTCCTTTCTCCCTGGAGGTACCCGACCTCACCGAAGAATCGAGAACGAACGCAGCAAGACGCTTCCATAGACCACTCTTGTCATTCCATCAGTACCATTGTTCGGTGATTATGACTTTGACGCCGCATGGCCATCACCGCAACGGAAGAATCACCAAGTCCGCGAAGTGTTCAAGGCATTATTTGCTGAGATTGAACGGATGGAGAGGCATCGAGGCCTCTATGGACATGCGACCGACAACAAAGATGCCAATCTTACTCTTGACTTAAGAGGCATAACAGATCCGGATTAGGGAATGGTGGCAACAAGAAGAAAACAATGCGTGTGGAACAAGTTAGATACTTCAGACATTGTTCAACAAGTCTGCTTGGTATGGAGAGTCGAGAATGCTTGATGCAAAAACGAAGTTGAGAGAACACATTGAGCACATGCATGAAGCTCACACTGCCGAGATAAAGGCTGCTGCGTGAGCAAAATAAGAGTGGCCTCAGCGTTTGGAAGAAAACATGAATAGCAAATTCAGCCTTCTCATGGCTAAGATGAAGCTAATTTCAGTGAGTCCAACGCTACTCGATCCGAATTTCATCTTTGCATACTCCGCAGCAGACTTCGAACAGAACTTGACTATCGCCAGAGCTCGACTTCACGCTTGCCAAGATGTTTCGAGCGTTCCTCTCTCCTTTGATGATGCCAAAAAGGGGAAGAGGAATACCTTAAAGCATAGAAAAGATCTGGCCGAAAAAGAGGATCACATTTGCGAAGGAAAGAAATTGTGAGGAAGCTGAAACAAAAAAAAGGAAAATCTGTTGAGGGGAAGGATCGAAAGATGTGACCTTGATGATTGCACAAACCCCCAACAAGGTCTTGTCACACGGACATTATCGGAAAACTCCCCAATGACTCGCCACTCCAACACTCGCTATATCTATGGTGAAAAGAGAAAGACAATTGAAGCGGGGATGGAGGAAGTGGAAGGAAGAATGGATGCCCGGTTATGAACATCTTGAAACAACATGGAGGCATTCGGTGAGAGAGACACTTATGCCATCTCGGATGTCGGGACGAGCCACGATCGATTGATGAATTTAAAACGCTACATCTCGAAGGATACTTTACAAATATGTCTATGGCTCAAGCTTGGGACTTGTCTTGGGAAAAAGGTCTCACGTTATGTGAAGAAGGCGACAGGCAGCGAGACTACCGCGATCACTCTGCTTGGTCACTCCGTGGAAAGAAGAAGACCCCAGTACAATACACGCCCGAGAGGTAGAGGAAGAAGCGTGGTGGAGGAAGAGGTTTGAGGACCTGGGCCTCTGCCCAAAAACATTGAATACGTAGATCCGGAGGCAAGAAAGGAGGGATCTCTTTGGGGTCTTGACCAAATAGCAAATTTGCAAGTGGCTAAAAGTAATCTTTGAGTATGCGAAAAGAATAGAAGAAGAAAACAAGAGACAAACTCGGCTATGGGAGGAAAGACAAGAGAGATTAAGAAGAGATGAAGCTGCCAGGAAGGCATATGAAAAGAAAGAAGAAAGCGGTGACGATGAGAAAAAGAGAAGAAGAAGCGAGAAGATCTTGAACAAGATGAAAGAAGGAGACAATGAAGGAGATGAAGTGTTCTTTGTCCACCCCTTCATATATTTTATGATGTAAATACATACTATGTAAGTTTTACGCAATAAAAAGCTATAAATTCTTTATTTTACTCGTGTAGACAAATGGTTGCTCGATACACCTTGTAAACATTGTGTAAAAGAACAAGAATGTTATGATCAATAAAAAGATTGATTCTACGCATACATTCTATGTGAATACACTATCTGTATGTATCTTTGCTATTTGCATTTTTGAATGGTTTAAGTTTTGGCATCATCAAAAAGGGGAAATTGTTAGGAAATTTATTGTTTAGATTTTGATGAATGCCATGTAAAACTTAGAATAGGAAGTTGGCACCCCATTCTTGTTGTAAAATGCATTGTAATAAATAGGGCTGGTCAAGCCGAGTTAAGTCGGCCCTACGCCCAAACATGCAAGAGGACAACTGGAAACTAGAAGGAAGGCTCATTGCGAGATAGCTGAGTATGGCAAAGAAGAGTAGACGAGAACTCTATCAAGAAGCGGTGAGATGCAACAGTGGAGCATCGATCAAGTCAACTCAAGAAAAGCCAAGTCTCAAGTTGAAGTGACCAGAAGAGTCATCCAATGATTGGAAGTCGACTCTAAGTCACCTGGTGAAAGCAAAGAAATGCGGTCAAGTCGAGATAAGCTCGAAAAAGATCCGTTGCCGTAAATCAAGAGAATTACCTAAACAAGTAATATCTCCATACCACCTTTCTCGAAGTGCTCGATCGCGAAGCGTGCAAAAGGAACAAACCAATGGGAAGCACTACACCGTGTCGAACTACGAAAAGGTGAATAACAATTCATACGAGGAAATGGCAATTCCAAGAACTCGCAACAAGACAAGCCAACGATCGCAAGTGACTTTAAAAAATAAGCCTATCTCTTCAACGGGCAAATTTTTGAAAGATCACTATAAAAGGCCGAGAAATGATTTTGAAAAAAAAAAGAGGACCGGAACCAAAAACGTTCAAGCAATTATTAGAACTGAAACCTGAAATATTCTCAATCCTCAAGCCTACACTACGAAGAACATCAATCCAACACTCACCTGTGAAGGAAAGACAACTTCAATCGGTTGAAGAGGAAAATCTTGAAAAATCAAGGGGCTACATTCCACGAAGGATTGTAGGAAGGTTCAAGTCGAACCAAGTCTTAAGCTTTTGGAGGGCTTCGTGATCAAATCCAAAGAGCTTGAGCAAGTGAGTTGTAGTAGCAAAGCAATTGCCCTGTGAAGAAGGCTGAGTCGTCGAGAAGCTTGGTGAGTGATCAAGGCGTCTCAGGATCGAGTCCCAAAGTATCAAGTCACCGTGTTATCAAGACTTGTATGTGGTATTACCACTTTGTATATCTTGATCAATACCTAGTGGATTCCTCCAGGAGTTGAAGAAGAGAGGAGTAGAAGAATTACCCCATCTTGAACCTCTATAAAAATTTCATTGTGTCATTTACATTTAAAGACTTTAATTCCTGCATCTTAATTGTTTAAATCTGTGATAAATTTGCTATCCACTTGATAATTTCTAAGTACTAAACCAAGCACTAAATCCTTGCTTAACCAAACTTAAGGGTGTTAAGTCTTCCGCGAAAACAAACCACGTTAAGTTAATTTAGACCAACAAATGAGTTATTCCATCAACATTTCGATTGAGTGTTGAGAGACTAACTCTAGTGATCAACTAAATTGGTTGTCCACCTAGGACACGGTGTGTAGTAAGTATCAACTCGAATATTTAAAAGGACTAAATCGAAAATTTGGTAAGGTTTATTCAACCCCCTTCTAAACCTTACACTTACACCCCTTGGGACCTACAATGGGTCATCCTACCCGGGGTCTTGGTCGGTGACGCCATCCCCTTAAGGGTCTTAGCGGGAGGAGGTTATTTATGAGGACCCCTTTGAGGAGGCCCCTCCCATCTGGGGCCGTAGCGGAAAGATGTGGTTTGTTAAGGAGAGCGTCTAACGGTCATTGACCCCAACCATATGTAGCCATTAATTGTGCCACGACCATGTGTGGCCGTTAAGCGCATTCATCACATCAAAGTAGAAAATGTGAAAGCACTTTTATTCATTACAATGAAAATCTTTACTCCCCGTGTGGGTAGAAACATGACCGAAATATAAATAAATGTTTAACGCCTCTTGGCGAAACCAATGAAAATGACGAAATAAAATAAAATATATTAAGGCCTTTGTGAGGTGATAAAAGCTGTGTAGACGGAAGCTAAGGAGAATTCACTTTATCTTCAGTGTCGTCAGTCAGTGTCTCTGGATAATCCATATGTCCCCAGTAGTGGCGTCTATCTCTGTCTTCTTGACGAGTCCTGGCCAAAGTGGAACTGTTGGTGAGGTGATCCGAAGCCAACACAGGAGGTGATATTTGGAGCTCACATCGCGTGGGCAGAGTATTTTCAGAGTGATAAGTCGGACATTGATTTTCGATTTCAATTGTTATGTCAGCTCCAGGTTTTTTGGGCGGCCATCCGGTTAGTTCAGCTATCACTGCTGGAAACCCCTGCGGTTGTTCGGCTTGTGTACTACCCATCTGCCTATCTCACACTCCCAAATTTTGATTTCATATATCATATTTCATTTTCCTTTCCGCATCTTTCTTTCTATCCATAGGTCAGCTCCTTGAGGTATGCTTTTCCGGTGGGTTGTTCCTTTAGCTGTTTTTTCCATCCAGTGCCCGCACTGTGTCAGAAAATGTTAGGAAATTTATTAAGTAGATTTTTATGATACCATCTAAAACTTAAACAAGGAAGTTCGCGCCCCATTTTCCTTGTAATTTGTATTATAATAGATAAGGCTGAAGAAGCTGAGTCAAGTCAGATATGCCAAGGAATACAAGAAGTTAACTGCGGACTGGATTGAAGACTCTGCTGTGTGTCAGCTGAATATAGCCAGGAAGGAAGTCAAGGACTCGACTGAAGGAGTGTCAGCTGAGGAACAGTTGTGAGAAGTGTCAGTCAAGTCAACTCAAGAAGCCAAGTCTCAAAGTTGAAGTGATAGTTGAGTTATCCAATACCGAGCGACTCAAGTCACACAGGGTAAAGACAACGATCTAGTCAAGACATCTGACTTAGATCCGTTGATTAATGTCAAGCATATTACTCAATATAGTAATATGTCTAAGCTGTCAGGTCTAAAGTGTTAGTCCCAGAATTGTGCAAAAGAAATAAATCAATATGAAACACTGCACCTTGTGTCGAGGCACCTCACGATGTTTCGATGACATTTAATACGAGAAAATGTCAACATCAAGGACTCGCAACAAGACAAGGCAACAACAAAAGTGACATTTGAAATTAGCCTATCTCTTCAACGGCAAAATTTCTAACGTGCATTATTATAAAAAGGTGAGGAAATTCGAGGAAAGGTTATTTGAACCACGAACAAGCAAGCATTATTCAACCACCAGCCATTTGGCCTAGTGGTATCACTCCCTCCAATGTGTTGGGAGGTCGGGGGTTCAATCCCGTGAAGTGTGTGTGCGTAACTCAAAAAAGCAAGCATTATTCAAGCAATTAGCCTACAATATTCTCAAGTATATTCAAGCAAATCCTCAAGCACGAAACTCGAAGGAAATCGATCCAACACTAGCCGTGAAGGAAAGACAACTTCAAATCTTGAAGAGAAACTTTTGAAGAATCAAAAAGGGCCTACTTTCCAAGTCGGGATTGTAGAAAGGTTCAAGTCGAACCGAGATCAAGTTTGTTGGAGGGCTTCGTGATCAAATCCAAGAACTTGAGAAGTGAGCGGAAGTAGCAAGGCAGCTGCCCTGTGAAGAAGCTGAGTCACAAGAGAAGCCGACTATGTGATCAAGGTTGTCTCAAGACTGTTCACCACTTTGTAAACGATCATTACTTAGTGGATTCCTCCAGGAGTTGGAGAATAGAGGATTAGAAGAATTACCCCATCTTCGAACCTCTATAAAAACATTTGTGTGATTTACTTTCAGCACATTTATCTTCCTGCATATTTACATTATATTTGTTGATAGAATCTTATTTGCTATCCAACTGATTAATAACCAATTGTTAAAAATCGAGTGTTTAAAACAAGCTAAAATCTAATCAAAGGGTGTTAAGTCTTCCGCTGATAAAACCAAACCAGCCAAGTTAAGTTTAGGTTAAACAGCGAGTTATTCTATCAAACAACTCTATCGAGTCTGTTGAGTGGCTAACTTAGCTGAATAACCAACTTAGTTGTCCCTCAAGGACATAGTTGTTTAGTCAACTCTGTTGTAATTTTAAAAGGACTAAAATCGAAAATTTGGTAAGGTTTATTCAACCCCCTCTTCTAACCCTTACTCACACCCCTTGGGACCTACAAGTGGTATCAGAGTGGTTGGTTCATTGAGCCTTCCGCACTGGTTACTGAACTAGATCTCTATCTTTTCAAAAAGGTTTTAAACACTTGTACTTTCAAAATCTTTCCTTTTAAGCAAAGTTATTATCATGGAAGCAAATCTGACACGTATTCCTATGTTCACTGTTGAAGAATTTGATGATTGGAAAATTCGTATATAGGCTCATCTATCTGCATTACATGATGAAGTGTGGCTTGTGATAGAGGATGGGCCACTGCAAATACTAAAAGTGAACACGGCTGTAAGAAGAGCAGCTGCAGCTGAAGGAGAAGAAGTTGTTGCTGAAGAAAGACCAGCCATGGTTGAAAACCAAGGACTGAGTGGACACATGAACATAGGAAGAGATACAACTTGGACAATGTGGCCAATGACATACTCTACAAGACATTGGACAAAGTCATGTTCAATAAAGTCAAATCTTGCAAATCTGCAAAAGAAATCTGGAATAAACTAACTTTAATTTGTGAAGGATCGAACAAATTAAAGAAAATAAATCAATATGTTCTTTGTTCAAAAATTTGAAAATTTCAAAATGCTTGCGGTGAAACCATGGATCAGCTGGATGCCAAATTCACTGAAATCACAAATGAGCTTTCAGCTCTTGGGAAAGAATATACACGAAAGGAAATGTGTATGAAGATCTTAAGGAGCCTCCCGGTGAATGGAAAATGAAGACTATGGCCCCGAGACATTCAATGGACCTCTCAAGCCCTAAGACATTCAATGGACCTCTCAAGGACATCTAACCATGATGTTGGACCTCCAGCGTTACTCGGATTGACGATTGTCCCCATAAACCAACACGAGTCTTTTCCAAAGACGCTTTGTCCTCACTCACGCGCACCCTGGAAAACTTCCCGGGGGTCACCCATCCCATGTCAACTCCGGGACAAGCACGCTTAACCTCGAGTTTCTTTGTAATGGGCACGAGAAAAGAAGATGCATCTGTTGGTATAGGTAGTCCAAATCATATCCTTTAAGCTATCCTTTAACTATGCAATCCAGCACACGAGTTCAAACCGCGGGCGCGCCTCGCGCCTCTTTTAAAGCCCATTGCGGCGGAGATCTTTGGACCAAATCCCAACACATGAGCTATTCTCGGACCTCAAAGCTTATGAGTTTGAGTGAGAAGAAAAAGCAAGAAGGAGACGCAGTTGTACCCAAGTGCACCGATAGCCAAGGATGGAAAGACAGCTGAACCCAAGGAAGCCATAGACCAGGAAGAATTGCCCTAATGGTTAAAAGATTCAACAAGTTCTTCAATAATAACTATAAAAGAAACAAGGGTGAAACCTCTAGGAGACATTCAGCTCCCTCCAAGTCAAGGGAAGATAGGCCACCCAAGAGAGCTGAACATCAAAGGGTTGAATATCAGAGAGCTGATAATCCAAGAACAGAAAGAGCTGATCAAAGAGCTGAGAACCTGTGTTAGAACTGCAGACAACCAGGACACTTTGCAGTTGATTGTTCCTATCCACCAGTCAACAAATATAGTAATGAAGAAGAAATGAAAGTCTTCAGAGCAAGAAGACAGGAAAAGAAGAAAGCCATGTTAGCTGCTGAGACTACTGAGACAGTCAAGTCCAAGGAAGCAGCAGACTCAGAGAGTAGTGAAGCTGGCTACTCAAGTGACTCTGAGAAAGAGGCTATGATTTGCCTTATGGCTAAAGAACAAGATCAACCAGGACAAGAAGATGAGGTACACTCTAACTCATCTCAGTCAGATTCAAGTGATTGTGATACACACACTTCATCACCCACTGATCTTTATGATTCATTAGGCAAAATGATGAAAGACTTTGAACACATAAAATCCTCACACACAATTCTAAATGAGGAAAATAGCCAGCTTAAAAGCCAAAAGTCACAGCTGACTAAAGAGTTGAGTACTCTGAGTCACATAGCTGATGAGAACACTAAGCTGAAGGCTGAAAATTCCAAGATCATAGCAGAGTTAGCTGCTATAGAGAAGAGGGAAAAAGATCTCAAAAATGTGATTACCTCATTTACAAAGGCATCCAAATCTTTGGATGATCTTATCATGAGTCAAAAAGAATGTGGAGATAAAACAGGCATATGATTTAATTCCTTTGTGCACAGTCAAACTCCAAGAGTGATTTTGGAAAAAAGGATCTTCAAGTAATGAAGCATCTTAGAAATCCAAAACACCAAATGTTGCACCCACATTCACTCCAAAGCACAAAAACAGAGCTATCGAAACCCCGAAAGTTTCATTAGAGAAACACACATATAGGAATGGTCGAAACTATCCAAACTATGTTGATTGGAATAATGTGAAACATCGTGAAAGGCCCACGAACACTAGCCTATATGGCAAAGACCTAAAACTCAAAGAAAGGTCATTCCAAAGGGAAAAGAGCTATTATCAGCACACATACGCACCCAAGCACTACACTCAGAAATTTCACAACTATACCAAGAAAGCAATTGCTAAAACACACACACAGGCATACAGACAAAAGAGACAGTTGTATGAACCTAAAAACCCCAAGCAATTTGCTAATGTGCGCTATGATTATGGAACTGATAGATGGCAACCTCTTAGAGTCAAGTCTTTTGGCTATATGTTGGTTAGATCATCTTATAGCACTAACCCCTCAGGACCCAGGCAAGTATGGGTACCTAAAAACTGATTTCCTTGATTGCGGGTTCAAGGAACAGTTGAGTTCAAGGAACCTGGTACATGGATAGTGGTTGTTCCAGGACATATGACAGAAACAAGAAAAACTGTCAAGATTCGAGGAGATTAGAGGTGCAAAAGTTATATTTGGAGGAAATGAAGCTCGGGGAGAAATCAAAGGCACATGATCCATCAAGAAGAATGGATTGGAAATCACGAGATGTTGTTTATGTTGAGGGCCTTAACTTCAACTTGTTAAGCATCGGCCGACTCTATGATAAAGGCTACAATGTTGGATTCAACATGGGAGTGTGCCGGATCAAAGATGTTGAATCAAATGAAATAGTCTTTTTTGGATCAAGACAGAAGAATATGTATGTGGTAGATTGGTCTCTCTACTCCAAGCACTTGTCTGCTGGCAAAGAGCACAAAGAATCAAGTTGGTTGTGGCACAAGAAGTTGAGTCATCTAAATTTCAAGACAATCAACAAGCTTGCAAGGAGTCCTCTTGTAGAAGGATTGTTAGACTCGTGTACAAAAGAGAGGGTATGTGATGCATGCCGGATGGGAAAGCAAATAAAATCTTCATTCAAGGATAGCCAAGTCCCTCTTCAACAAGGATATTACATCATTTGCATATGCCCGATTGAGCCACCAAAGATAAGTGGAAAGAAATACACCTTGGTAGTGGTAGATGACTACTCAAGATATACATGGGCAATCTTCATGTGTAAAAAGAAGATACTTTGTAGAAGTTACCTCAGCTAATGAAAAGAGTTCAAAATGAAAAGAGCCAAACCATTATAAAGATAAGATCTGACAGAGGAACTGAGTGTGTTAATGGGATAATAACTCAATATTGTGTTGAAAATGGAATTGCTCATGAGTTATCACAGAAAGAACTCCACAACATAATGGAGTAGCGAGAAAGTAGGAATATAACTCTCAAGGAACTTGCAAGGACCATGTTAGTCAAAATTTGGATTGCTAAGGGATTTTGGGTGAAGCCATTAACACAAAGATGTTATACTCAAAATAGATGCATGATCAACGAAATTGACCAAGACTCTCTATGAGATTTGGACAAGGAGAAAGCCAAATGTTGGATACTTCAGGATATTTGGATGTAAATGTTTCATCCATAACAATGGCAAAGATAATTTAAAGGCTTTTGATGCTAAAGTCGATGAAGGTATCTTTTTGAGATACTCAAATGAGAGTAAAGCCTATCTGATCTTGAACAAGAGGACTATGGTAATGAAGAGTTTATCCATGTGGTTTTTGATGAACCTAATGTGAATGGAGAAGACATTGAAGAGTGAGTTGATAAGTGAATCAAAAACAATACGAAAAGCCCTTATGTTGAAGTCAAGTAAGTAAGAGCAAGCAACCCGGATGAAGATGAGATAGTTGAATCTCAAAGACAGTTGGAAAGTCCGCAACTAAATGAAGATGAAAGATCTTTTCAAGACAACTTAGTTGCGAGACAGCTGAATCCAACAGACTTACTTCAACCTCGATGTGAGATGGGTGAGAGACCATCCACGAGTTAGTTATTGGAGATGTTAGAGATGGCATAAGAACAAGATCCGAGCACGCATGAAGCAATGTTCACTTGTTTTATTTCCCAGATAGAGCCTAAGATTTGTCTCAAGCATTAGTTGACACACATTAGATTCAAGCCATGCAAGAAGAGTTGAATCGGTTTGAAAGAAACAAAGTATGGGAATTGGTGCGAGAGGCCAACCCATCAAAATGTCATTGGCAAAAAATGGGTTTTCGAAATTAAGATGAATGAGGAAGGATCTCATTGTAAGAAACAAAGCAAGACTGTAGCCAAAGGGTATGGCCAAAAAGAAGGTATAGATTTTGATGAAACCTTTGCTCTGTTGCAAGATTATTAAGCAATAAGGATGTTTCTTGCCTATCTTTGCACATAAGAACTTCACTTTGTGTATCAAATGGATGTGAAGAGTGCATTTCTAAATGGACTGTTAGAGGAAGAAGTCTATGTTGAACAACCTCCAGGTTTTGAGCAGAAAACTATTGGAGATAAAGTTTATAAGCTCAAGAAAGCATTATATGGATTGAAACAAACACCAAGAGCATGGTATGATACATTGTCTCAATTTCTAACTAACAATGGATTCACCAAAGGCAAAGTTGATAGAACTCAAGATGGAGAAAGTATACTGCTTGTTCAAATACATGTGGATGACATCATTTTTGGTTCAATAAAGAGCTATGTGACAAGTTCTCAAACCTCATGCAACGCAAATTTGAGATGAGCATGATGGGAGAGCTGACTTTCTTCCTAGGACTTCAAGTCAAGCAATTGAAGGATGGAACCTTCATAAGTCAAACAAAATATACCAGAGATTTGATGAAGAAATTTGGTATGGAAGAGAAGTCTTCTGTGAAAATTCCAATGAATACATCAGTCAAGATGGACATAGATGCAGATGGGAAAGTTGTAGATCAAACCAGATATAGAGCTCTCATTTGATCACTACTCTATCTAACAGCAAGCAGGCCAGACATCACCTTTGCTGTAGGTGTATGTGCAAGATTTCAATCTGCACCAAAGGAGAGCCACATGATTTGCGGCAAGAGAATCCTAAGATATTTGAAGGGATGCCAGGAAGTTGGCTTATGGTATCCAAAGGAAGGTGGATTCAAGCTAATTGGTTACTCGGACTCGACTATCTTTGGATGTAGAGTTGACGAGAAGAGTACTTGTACATGTCAAATGCTTGGAAATAGATTGGTTTCTTGGTTGAAGAAAAACAAAACTCAATAGCCACATCCACAAAATGGCTGAGTACATAGTTGCGGGCGCTTTGTTGTGCCCAAGTCTTATGGATGAGACAACAGCTGAGAGATTATGATGTTGAAGTAAAAGAGATTCCATTTATGTGTGATAACACTAGTGCTATTGCAATCACTCAGAATCCAATGTTGCATTCAAGAACAAAGCACATTGATGTCAGATATCATTTTATAAGAAATCCTATTGAAAAGAAAGACATCACCTTGGAATACATCTCAACTAATAAACAGTTAGCTGATGTATTCACAAAGCCTTTATGTGAATTAAGATTTGAAGAGCTCAAGAATGAGTTAGGGTTAATTGAGCTGAGTTGAAACTCAGAAGACTCAATCAGCAGAAAAAGAAGATGAGAAAATCAAAGCAGAGCAAGTTTCACGTTTCAGCCAAGTGAAACAGCCTTGTCGGGAAGTCGGTTGTATCGAGTTAACTCGACAAATGAGTTACATCATGGGAAGAGAAAAACGAGTTAAGTCACTTTGGATATAAGTCGTATCATTTATGAGCTAAGTGACAAAAACACGATTGTTTTAAATGAGCGGAATATTTTTAAGGATGACGTCGTAATAATAATGACGATCCACAGATAAAAGTTAAAGATGCCATATGATTGGATATAAATGTTGATGCATTTAATGTGGGGAATTAAATGCGGTTTTGACGTTTTAATCTTAGTCGTTGATCTTGATCAAAAATTTCAAAATCCCAAATGTGTTCTTTCATGACCTTTATATACGAACTCTTGCATTTCTCTCACCTTACGCGAATCGTTCATCTTCAAAGCGAAGGAAATTTTCTCTCGAGACCCTAAGTTCTCTCAAAGCAAGTCCTTTGTTTTTTGTTCGGTAAAGGTCTCTAAAATGGCCCCAAAGTTTGATTATGTGAAGCTTTGAAGCAAATCCACTCTGGTTCCTCAGTAGATTTCGATGGGATGATTAAACATGGTATTGATGAAACCCTGGTTCTGAAGATAGCTGAAATGTTGGAGAAGTCCGGTCTAAAGGCTTTTCTAACGATGGAATACTCTCATACCTACCTTGAAGAGGTAGCGATGTTCTATGTAAATGCTGAAGTGCAGGACGATGAAATCAAATCTTCCGTCCACACCAAGGTCATCAAACTAAGTGCAAAAGACCTTGTTGAGCATTGTTTGTTGCCCGCGGAGGGCTTGAAGGACATCTCGGAGGCAGATGTCGACTTAGCTGCGGCTTGGAAGGAAGTTGCCAAGCCCGAGTGTGCTGCGAAAGTGGTTTTCACAGCCGACAAGAAGCTGCTAAAGGACGACTATCACAAGCTGATGGTCGTCGTCTCCAAATGTGTTGACATGAAATTTGGAAGCTTTAATCACCGTCCAAACTAAACCGATCGTCATGGTTGCGATCATTCAGGAAAGAAGGTCAATTGTCTTTGAGTTTGTTTACTGGTTCTGCCGAAATGTCTTTGAACAGACCTACAAGAAGGGCGGGTCCTTTGGATGTTCTTTGGGTTATGGCCTTGTAATTGGCCATCTCATGGACGTGAAAGCCATTGCTCTACGCCACGGCAAGCCCTTTCACGTGAATAAGAAGATGTTCAGGGCAAACCTTTCCTGCCCAAAAGAGAGCTCATACAAAGAGAGCTGATACAAGTGAGGGGAATCGGTTGATCTGAAGAATCTCGAGAGCCCTCCTCCGAAGAAGAAAGTTGCCCGTGCGGCTAAGCCCAAGAAAGCTCGACCTGCAGAGACTCCACGCCCTGCAGCAGAGATTGAGAAGAACCCTTAGTCCCTTCTCAAGTCGCAAAAGAAGAAGAGGATCGCGCCAAGTCGAGGAAGGACTCCCTCTAAGAAGAGTACCCAAGCCTCCACCACATGATGAATCTATTGAATCAACTAGAAGTCCCTCTGGTTCGTCCAAGAAAGAGAAGGTTGGTCAGGCATTCTGACCTTAAGAAGACGGCTGAGTCTGCTACTCAGCTGGAGAAGGAAGCTGAGACTACTGGTGATCAAGAAGCGCGATCTCCTGGTTATTAATGAATCGCTAAAGTCGATAATGGTGACAAGCGAGATATCGATCAAAGACCCAAATTATTAGGAAGACAAAGAGAGAAAAAAGCGATTGAGACAATCAAATCGATGTTGAAAAAGTTGTCTCCCGCCTTTACAATCGATCTTTTGCTACTTACGAGGAAGAGCAAGGTCTATTACCTCCCATTCCGGAAACTGGAGGAGAAGGTGAAGTTGTTGATGATGATATAATCATGTATTCTCCAGTCTATCCAAATATTCAACGACGCTTGAGGGAATGGAGAGCATAGAAGCTAGATCACTCAAGGGTGCAGTTCACTCGCCCAGAGTTTATTGAAGAAGAAGAAGAGCTTCTCTAATTCCTCCTCATTAAGGATGTTCGATCTGCTCTAATGAAGACAAGCGCATAGATATCCTCTCGAATCTTGAAAGAGGAAGAAAAGTAGAGAGTCGAGCAAGCCCGAGCTTTGGAGAAATCAAAGATGTGCCATTTCCGGGCTCTCACGAGCATACTCACTCACATCTTGATTCTCTCGAAAAAGTGATTAGGATATGGATCTTGCTGCTGTAGCTGAGAAGTTGGAGATGCATCAAGCCTTGCAGAATCCAAAGCCATGCCGAGCAAAGAAGCGATTACTCGAAGGTCTAGGAGTGTCATCCCAAACTCTTACAAAAATCGATCCTCCGGGAGTGGCACAACACATTGCATCCGTTATTGCTGCAGCCACGTCCACGGTGTATTCAGAGGATGGATCCAAGGGAAATGGTGATGAAGCTGGGAAGTTTGGCACCCAAGTTGAGCCAACCCCTGAAGGGCAGTGGCTGAGCACTCAACGGATAAAGCCGCGTCTCTGGAGAAGAGTGACCCCACAATCGATCCTCGGTTGGTGTGCCACCGGTGGGGAAACTCTCTCCACCACACCGGGTTGGAGGTTATTGTGGGAGACTCATCTATGAAGCAAGGAGGCAGAGTGACATTGAACATCAAAGGCTTGATTTAAGCCGGACGATTAGTTGTCCCACCAAGTCACCGCTGAAGGCCAATGACGCTGTTATCACAGTTGAGGCACGGGATGGTGAAGCCCCAGGAGTTAACACTCTGGGCATAGAAAGTTCAATCCAAGGGGTTGAGACTCCTCTGGATGCCATCGTCCAAGACCCTAAGACAACTGAGTCTGTCAAAAGGAATATAGAAGACCCTAAGACAGTTGAGACTGTCGGAGGGAACACTGGAGGCCTCGCAACAGTTGAGTCTGCTGGGGGTGTTGAAGGCCCAAGGGAGGTTGAGACTTCCCTGGGTAAGGGTCAAGATGCACAGAACATTCCTCCACTAAACAGCGCTGATGCAGAAAAAGAGATAAGCGCCCTTCATGACTCCCAAGAGCACATAGATACATCCTTTTTAGGGTCAGAAGATGAAGTTGAGTCCACTCCGCTTGCAAATCCTACAGACACAGCTGAGGATGTTCTCAAAACTAAGAGCCAGATCAGTGAGAAAACGGCTCGCATGAAGTTTAATTTTGATGATGAGCCAACCATACAAGTCTCATCATCATCCGATGATGTTGATGATACAAAGAGAGGACCAGGTAATTCATTTAGAAAAATCTCTTCGAGACCGAGGAAGGCGCTCGATACCGGGCAAAACACCACAAATACCCCAACTGAACCGAAAGTCATTTGCGCATGCTCCCTGGCTACAACTCTGATGAGTAACGACTCCACCACTCGATCCACAGCTCCCACAAAAGCGTGACAATCGCCAATGAAAGCCGCATCGAGGCACGTAGAGCGAGTCATCGTGAGGCACAAAATCAACAAGTTATTCCGTATGTGCGCGATGATGTCTTTCAAGACATGTTTCCCTTCTCCCAGAAACTGCCTGAATTAGAGGAAGAAACAGATGTTGAACAAAGGAGATACATTGTCCGAGAAGATCCCATCATTCCCACCAACACAATTATTCCAAAGAAACTTTAATTTTGATGCGGAATGGTCGGCTTGAATCGGGCGACAAAATAAAATTCGTGAAGTCTTCAAGAAGATCTGTGAGGAGATTGAGAAGATAGAAAGACATCGGCCTCTCTCTGGTTTACGTCTGGACAATCGTGATGCCACTCTCACAGCTGATTTGAGAGGGATCGTGGTGCGGATTAGGGAATGGACTCAACAGCAGACTGCCATGAGACTCGAGCAAGTTTGCTTTTTCAAAGCCTTATATGGAAGAATGCTCGTATGGAGTGCTGATAACTCCATGATCAGGCAAATGATGAAGGAGTATAATGAAAGGTTAAACCAGTCTCATAAGACAGATATGGAGATGCTGCAACAATTTCACAAGAATGAAATTCAAAGACTCGAGAATGCCATGAATGACAAATTTAGCCTTCTCATGGCTGAAATGAAGCTAGTCACAACCGAGGCTAAGGCAACTCGCTCAGAATTTCGGGCCGCATATGACTCAGCAGACTCCAAGCACAACTCCACGATCAGCAGACTGGATTTTATCCTTAGCGGTATGTTCCCTAGGGTTCCTCTCTCTTTTGATGATGCCAAAAAGGGGGAAGAGGAGCTCCTCAAGGGACTAAAAGAACAGAAGCTAAAGAAAAATGCAGCTGAGAAGAAAGACATAACTGTTAAGAAAGATACAGTTAAGGGGGAAGGAAGTTCAAAGCAATTGCAATTGATGTACGCTGAAACCCCTCAGCAAGGTCACGTTACTGCCTCCATCCTCAGCAAACTCCCTGTGACCCTACCAATCGAGCACGCTATTGTATCAATGGCAGACAAAAGAAAGATCATTGAAGCAGGGTTCGAGGAGTTAACTCAAAAGCAGGATGCTCGTGTTGAAGAAATCATGAAACAATACGGTGGTCTTCCCGCTGGAAAGGATCAGGATGCGATACCTGATGATGGATCTGAGCCAAGATCAATTGAAGAGTTTAAGACTCTTGAATCAGAAGGCTATTTCCAAGGAATGGCTCTGGCTCAAGCCTGGGATTTGTACTGGGAGAAAGGTCTTTGCAACAATTTTCCAAAGATCGCTCACCGAGTTGAAAGCGAAGACCCTAGACAAGACACACCCGAGGTATAGGAAGAAGAGTCGAGTCGGGTAGAGGAAGAAGTGGTGGTGGTGGAAGAGGTTCCCTACCTCGACCAAAACCCAAGGACATAGAATATGTAGATCCCGACAAAGAAAGGTTTGATCAACTAAATTTGATATGATCACCTTGCCAACCGTGAGGTGGAAAGAAAGAAACGCCGATAAAAAAAAAGAAGAAGAAGAGAATAAAAGCGCAGACTTCGAGAGTGGCTCTTGAGGAAGCAAAGGGATGATGCTTCCAAACGGCCTATGAAAAGAAGAAAAAAGGAAGGAAGAAGAAGAGAAAAAGAAAAGAGAGCTAATGACGATGAAGAGCGCAAGAGAGAGAGAAGAAGAAAGAGAGGAAGGAAGCGAAAAAGCGTTGAAGTGTTCTTTGCAAACCCCTTCATGTATTACTATTGTAAATACATTCATGTAAGTTTTCTATAATAAACTTAGTGAATTTCCATGTAATCTCTCTCTGAATGCATCCTCAGATCTTAGCTTAGATATACTATGTTTTGACATGTATACTTGTATATTGCTCGATACCAAATGTAAACAAATTTGTGTAAAGGACAAGAATGCTCGATCAATAAAAGATCTATTTTAAGCATACATTCTTTGTTATTGCATTGTCTGTATGTATCTTTGTTGTTTACTTTCTTTGAATGTTTTAAGTTTTGGCATCATCAAAAAGGGGGAAATTGTTAGGAAATTTATTGAGTAGATTTTGATGATATCATGTAAAACTTAAACTAGGAAGTTGGCACCCCATTTTCCTTGTAATTTGTATTATAATAGATAGGGTCAAGAAGGTAGTCAAGTCGAGATATGCCAAGGAATACAAGAAGTCAATCTATGCGGATGGATTGAAGACTCTCTTGTGTCGGTTGAGTATGGCCAAGAAGGAAGTCAAGAACTCGATTGAATGAGTGTCGGTGAAACGATTGTGAGAAGTGTCGATAACGTCAACTCAAGAAGCCAAGTCTCAAAGTTGAAGTGATAGTTGAGTTATCCAATGACTCAAGCTGACTCAAGTCACCTGGGGTAAAGACAGCAGTCTAGTCAAGACAACTGACTTAGATCCATTGATTAAAGTCAAGAATATTACTCAATATAGTAATATGTCTAAGTTGTCAGGTCTAAAGTGTTAGTCCCAGAATTGTGCAAAAGAGAATAAACCAATGGGAAACATTGTACCTTGTGTCTGGCACCTGCGATGTTGCGAAGACATTTAATATGAGAAAATGTCAACATCAAGGACTGCAACAAGACAAGCCAACGAACAAAAGTGACATTTGAAATTAGCCTATCTCTTCAACGGGCAAAATTTCAAATGTACACTATAAAAGGCTAAGGAAATTACTGAGAAAAGGTTACCTGAACCACGAACAAGCAAGCATTATTCAAGCAATTAACCTGCAATATTATCAAGTATATTCAAGCAAATCCTCAAGCCTGAAACTCGAAGGAAATCGATCCAACACAAGCCATGAAGGAAAGACAACTTCAAATCTGTTGAAGAGAAAACTTTTGAAGAATCAAAAGGGGTCTACTTTTCAAGTCAGGATTGTAGGAAGGTTCAAGGTCGAACCAGTATCAAGTTTGTTGAAGGGCTTCGTGATCAAATCCAAGAACTTGAAAAGTAAGCTGAAGTAGCAAGGCAGTTGCCCTGTGAAGAAGCTGAGTCGCAAGAGAAGCCAGTTGTGTGATCAAGGTTGTCTCTAGACTGTTCATCACTTTGTAAATTGATCTCATTACTTAGTGGATTCCTCCAGGAGTTGGAGAAGAGAGGATTAGAAAAATTACCCCATCTTCGAACCTCTATAAAAACATTTGTGTCATTTACTTTCAGTACATTTATCTTCTTGCATATTTACATTATATCTGATGATAGAATCTTATTTGTTATCCAACTGATTAATAACCAAGTGTTAAAAATCGAGTGTTTAAAACAAGCTAAAGTTTAATCAAAGGGTGTTAAGTCTTCCGATGATAAAACCAAACCAGCCAAGTTAAGTTTAGTTTAAACAGCCGTTATTCTATCAACAAATTTCTATTGAGTCTGTTGAGTGGCTAACTTAGCTGAATAACCAACTTAGCTATCCCTCAAGGACATAGTTGTTTGAGTCAACTCTGTTGTAATTTTAAAAGGACTAAAATCGAAAATTTGGTAAGGTTAATTCAACCCCCCTCCCCTTCTAAACCTTACTCACACCCCTTGGAACCTACGAAAATCTTCATCTTCGATCTCTCTTTGCAACACAATAAAGAAATCTAAATGTTTACGTGATGTAGGGCCTCACCAATAGCGCCTTCCGTATCCGATCATGGCCTGGTAATCCACGTACTCTTGAAGGTGGCATTTCCGAATCAACTTTTCGATGGAGACTTTTAACGGATGCAAGCCTCCGTGGTGTGTCCTCTGTCATGATGGAAGTAACATAAATGCTTGGACTTTCGCCGCCCGTAGTGTCTCTCATCTCCCGCGGAGGTTCTATGATTTTTATCTCCGAGCGAAAGGCGATATTTCCAATAGCGGTGCGTTCAATGGAATTATTATTTCCTCTCACGGCTTCTAGGCTGACTCTGGAGATCTTCTTCGGCCTTTTGCTTGTTCCTCAAGGGTGGCCTTAATACTTCATCTCCCTCGTCGGGTGCTCTTCTGGAGTGGGTGCCTCTTCCTAGATTAGGGAGATTTCCTTCCTTTGAGACGCTCTCGGATGGAGATATGTCGTTGCATCCTTGTCAATGACTCTTGCTGGACGTTGGTTACTTCATTTACAATCTCCATGAGTTGTCCCACGAGATTGCGTAATGGTGCTTCCACCTCTCACTGGAGTAGGTTTGTGATGGTCTCATGGCTCTTTATGTTGGCGGAAAATTGTTGTATGAAAGCCTCCGCGAATCGGTGCATCATGATAATGGAGTCCTCCGGGAGGACGAACCAAGCCAAGCCCGGGCTTGCTTGGTCAAGTGCTTAGAAAGGCTTTGCAATAACCGCATCCATCATCTCATAGGTCTACCTCCGCATAAAACTTGTTCATACGCTCCCGAGGATCTCGGTTCCATCTTACTCCGGAGGTTAGATGTCCGAATTCCGGGGTAGCGCTCACAAGATGTCGGGGATCAATGGACTCCCCTTCTCTCTAAAGCGGTAGCTTGTGGATGAACATGGATGGATGGTGTTGCTTGAGTTCCCTTCATCGCAGCGTCACTTCTTGTTTTTGCCGCGTCCTTTTGGGTCAAGTCTTCATTGGTCGGCGGTGCTTGGGATAGCTCTTCCTTAGCTCCAACCACAAGATAATGCCTCAATGCGTTACGTGCAACTTCTTAACAGATTTGAAGAGTTTCCTTGGTCACCAAATTTCTTCAATGGGTGGAGCACCTCCGGGGAGGAAGCGGCGAGTGGCGACCCTCCCGGTGGAATGGTCGCCGGCCTCTCACCATCTTGATGGTCTTCCTTCATGTTGGTCTCTTGCTCCCTAGCCGCATCTTGAGTCCGACTTTTTGTCTTTGGTGATTGAGTTCGCATCTTCATGTACTTTGGTTGTTCTCACAGACGGCGACAAAATGATGTTGCTTTTTCTAAAGCAGATCACCCAAGCAACCGAGTTGAACAAAATCTTCTTCTCGAGGGAAAGTCTTGAGCTAGTCCTCTTCCTAAGGAGGAAGTCTTCTCGTCTTACGCTCCTGGAACTACTAACTCCTTCGATTGGGAACTTGTCCGCACACATGCGCAAATGTTGGAGGCCCCTGGGGTTGTCTGGGGAGGCCCCTCCGACGCTCAAGTCGGCCACGGTGAACGAGAGAGAAATTAAGACATGAAACGAATCTCGAATGCATAGGAGAATAATTAATTATGAGTTAATTATTTACGATTAATAAGAAAGACCTTTTTATACCCGGGAGATGGGACCCATGGGCCATGTAAGACAATTTGGCATATAGGCGATCCACGTAGGAGAAAAAACGACCTCTTGGGCGGTTTAATTATCAAGAGCCCATTGGATAATTAATATTAAATAAATAAAATATAAAATAAATTATATTTAATTAAATTATGAAATACTATTTTTGTCCCCAAAAGAAAATTAATCCCGAGGATTTAGGAAAATTAATCACCATAATTTAAGGAATAAATCAACGCTTACTATAGTTCATTGATTTTGTATTTACTTATTGTGTTAAAAATAAACGATCCAACATTCTCCCAATTGAAGAAATCACCTATGTATCACTTCTCCTAAATTCTCCCACTTGAATCACTTAACTAATATGTATTAAATTATAAATGAAGCATGTATAAATTTTCCAAATCCATGTCTCAACTATTACATTATTATAATAAAATAATAAATAATTTTAAATAATAATAAATAAAATAATATTATACTTATATCAATACGAGCTAAGATAAAACCTTGTTTCTATGACACATCAAACATTGTGGAGTGGAGGTCAGGGGTTCAAATCCCCGCTCCATCAAATTGTTTGTGGGGTGGAGGTCGGGGTTTTTATCCTTGCTCCATCAAATCGCTCCTCGGGGGGCATATGCGGTTAGTGAAGATTTGGTGGGAACTCATCTTGAATAGCATCCGTGTGGGTTCGATTCGGGAGAAGATCGTTATTAGTAGATTGGGGTCGAACATAATTGTTCTCTTTACCCTTTAGGAGGATCTGGTTGTCGTCGGTGAACCCGTCGAACACTTTGGTGTGTGTGTGCACATCCATGATTTACCTTTGCGGCAAATGAATGGCGAAATGTTGTCTCGCCGAGCGTAGTCGTCGTAAGGCGCAACCAAGTTATCAAAAAAAAAAAAAAAAAAATCAAACATTGGATTGAACAAAATCTCATAGGCATCATCTTTAAAACATAGATTGCCTTGAAACATTAAAAAGGCTAGCCCTGTGGCCCCTGTCATAACTTTGTGGGGACAAAAATGACAAGATTTGTGGCCTTAAATTATCCCAAAAGTGCAAAGGGGGGTGACTCAGATTTGGATATTCTTCAAAACTTAGACCTTATCCTCTTGTACAATGGGAAAAGTAATAAAATTCAAAACGACATGAAAATGACCAATCTTCTTTAAGAGGATAACAGCAAACACTTGGAAAACGAATATTAAAACGTAAACAAATCGTGACCTAAAATCCGTCGATTAATAACCACACTTTTACTTTCAATTTTCATATATTATTTGAACATTATCTCCATATTTATATTAATGTAAAATAAAATAGTCCAGCAAATACGTATACATATGCTCCCTCCAGTAAGGCCTCTTGGGACACAACCATATTAGGAAGACTAATTTTCAAACTTAGATCTCTCTCTCTGTTACGTCTGTTTTTTCCATCGTTGAGTTTTGTTGCTGTGGGTTTTAGTTATCTTTTCGAGAAATGGGGTTCAAGGACACAAGGCAGGTGAGTTGGGCAGCAGCTATAAAGAATGATGGAAAGTGTGAATCAATAGAATCAATTTCCATTAATATTGATTCAGAAGCATCATCAATTTCTTCATCGTTATCAGCAGACTTGGCAGATGATGCATCATCTTCTTCTACTTCATCTAATTCTTCATCTGGGCCTCTTTTTGAATTGTCTGAACTCCTGGCTCAACTTCCCATCAAGTAAGTACACATGATATATAGGATTTAATTAAAAATATTACCCAGTTGTTTAGCCTAATTACAAAAATACTCAATTATCTTTTGAATTTAAAAAAAAAAATCATGAAGTTTCCAACCTCAAAGAGAAGGTATTTGTTATGTAAATTCAAAGGTCAAAGGGTGTTTGTAACAGTATTTGAAATTTTAAAAGATAACTGTAGCTTTTTGTACTTAGGCTAAACCTCAGGGTAATTTTTATAATTGTCCCTAGTATATATTTTACATTTAAGGATCAGTATTTTGTTAGAGGGATAGACAGTGTATATATATATTATTATATATAGTGTATTCTAATGTGATGATGTAATTGTACAGGAGGGGTCTTTCAAAGTATTATAATGGCAAGTCACAGACTTTTGCATCTTTGACAAGTGTGAAGAGTGTTGAAGATCTATCAAAGAAGGAGACTTGTTATAGTATGAGAATGAAATCATGCAAAAGCTATGGGGGGAATTTGAATCACCACAAATTTGGTCCAAAGGCTACCATAGCAAAGAGGTCTCCCAAAAGTTCATTTTCACCACCTCTAACTACTAAGGGTGCATTGGTGGTCAATTCAAGAAACCTCATTCTTCAATTGTAGGAATTTTTTTTTTTTAATTTTCTTCTTTTGTGTTTTACTGCAACTAGAAAGCCTTTTTGGTAATTGTACTGAGTTTTTGGGGATGACAGAAGAAATACTCGAGCTTTGATCTACATGTCTATTGGTCAACTTCCAATGTTTTTGGTGAGAAATTAATTTTTGATCAGCTATTCAATTTAACATTGCAAGATAATTAATCCGTCGTCTTGGGCAAAAGAACAAAATCGGTTCGGCAATATTGAGGCAATATATGATATAGTCTTCACACAATTTTAGTTTCTCTGTCAAATTCCTAGACACCAAGGGTAATAATATTTGAAATAGAAGATGAAAATTCAAATATAGTACAGGCTTTCTTATGCCACAGAATTTCCTACCATGTACTCGAGAATCGAGATGCCATCTATCTAATATTCTTATTATTACAAAAGAAAAGAAAAACCTGAAGTTTTCCAGCTAATTATAGAAAAAAACATATATTCTGGAAAATTATAAAAACAACCATCGAGATTTGATTTTGTCTTTATATTTTCCCCTTGTAAAAATTTTTTGACAAACTCCTTTGAGTTTTATAGAAATACTACAACTTATCTCTTGTAATTTAAAATAGAATCAAATCTTAAGGGTTTTTGTAATTTTCAAGAACTTCTGATTTTTTTAATAATTAGCCTAATGAGGGGAATTTTTTAACTATCCCTCATTTTTTTGAAGCGTTAACTATCCCTCTTAATTACTCCAAGAATCGGTCAGCCGTAGCTTATACTATGTTTACGGTCTAATATATGCGGTATGTAATATGTTACCATGCATTGATCCAAGGGTGTGACCTATTATATTATATATAAAATTAAGTACATAAAAATTACATTATATATCATATATAATATATATAAATTATATATTAAATATATTAAAAACCGAAAATACTATTCGGTCACAAGGTAGAGCGGCCCAAATGAGGTGGGAAATGATAGGTCGTGAATGGTGCAGATCAAATCTTCCCATCCCTAGATACGAATTCAAATGCCTCCTTTATCAAGTTTATCTTTTGGTTGTAGATACTGAAATAAAATCTTATGGAATTTATATCTAATTTCTTTTAGGAATAAGTAATATTGATGAATTATTCTTTACAAATTTTTGAAAAGAAATATTTCTAGGAAGAGAGAAATTAAAAAGAAGAAATATATCTTATATATTTTATGAAATTGTCTGATTCTTATCTATCCTTTTGAAACCTACCGACCACTCAACTATAAAGGGCTAGTGGTTGATGGCCACTTCTAAAGCTGTAACATGAGTCGAGTCGGGCCAAGGAAAAAAATTGGGTGGGTCGGGCTGAAAATCTATTAGGCTACTATTTTTGAAGCCTAGGTCCGACCTATAAATTAAAACTACGGGAAATTACATAAAATATCCTCTTTCCTAAAACATACCACAAAATATGTTCCTATTATTTTTATACCTATTTTTTTCCTTTTTACGCTCTTGCATATTTTTTTGATTATTTTTACGTTTTTTTCATTTTTTTGTTCTTGTATTGCTTTACATGTTATATATGTTGTTTCAATTTTGTTTAAATTTATTTCTTTGTTGTTTCTATATGTTGTTTCTTTGTTGTTTGGATGATTCAAAAATAATTTTTACCTAATTTTTAATGTTGTTTTTTGTTCATGTACTGTTTTGTACATTGTTTCTATTGTTTCTGTGTTGTTCTATAATATTTTTAATGTTGTTCTAATAATATTTTTTGTTGTTTCCATGTAGTGTTCAATGTGTAAATACAGTTTTTACCTATTTTTAAGCTCTTTTTATTCATGTGGTGTTTTTAATATTTTTTACGTTGTTTCCATACCATTTTTAATGTTGTCCTGATGTTTCTTTGTTGTTTCCACGGAGTGTTCGATGTTTAAATAAAATTTTTATTTATTTTTAACTCGTTTTTGCTCATATGGTGTTTTCTATATTGTTTCTGGTTTGTTTCTATATTGTTTCTTGGTTGTTTCCATGTTATTTTATGTTTTCATGTATTTGATCAAAAATTGAATTGTGTTTTTTTATTCATGTTGTTTCTATAATATTTTTAACTTGTTTGGTTTTTATATGTGTTGTTTTATGTGTATATTTCTTGATTTTTATAAGATTTCGAGTATAAAATGGATTATTTAACGGGGCAAAATTTATTTTTCGCTAAAATTTTATTAGAAGAAATATGTTTGAAAGATGTTCGAAATAATCTTGAAATAACAACGTAAGAACGTCCGGAAATAATGGCGGGAGCGTAAATTTGTGTAAAAAAAGGCGGGAGCGTAATTTTGTCCAAAAAAGTACCGAAAAGCATAAAAAGTTATTATTGTCTCCAAAAAGTGGGGCAATTGTGTCAAAAGCCCTTAAAACTACATGGCAAATGTGTCGGGTCGGCCCAGTCTTTCGGACCAAATAGGCTCAATTCCTTTCGAACTTATAAAATTACAAATCGGCAACCCGACTCTATTAGAGGATAATTGGGACAACCCAACGGCAATTTTTATAGCTCTAGCCACCTCAACCGTAAGAGCTAGTGGTTGATACTTGGAAGATTCTTATCTCGAATCCTTGCCACTATCCTAAAATCAAGAGGTATGGCTGATCCATTTTTACTCCATCAATCGGCCACTTAATGTCCAAAATACATATATAAGTATTTTTGTTATGTCTTGGATAATCTTTATTATGTAAAACAACCTAGTTAGGGATGTCAATGGGTCGGGTCGGTCAAGACCCAGACCCATCCCGTGCCTTGAACGGGGCGGGGGCGAGTCGACCCGCACGGATCGGAGGGCGGGACGGTCGACCCATTCTCGCCCCCATTTTATATTAAAATAAATAAAAAAATGAAAAATATATATATTTATAAAATATTATTTATAAAATTTATTATTATCAATTTATAAATATTAGATATAATATAAGAATACATAAAAAAATTACATTATAATATATAGGGAGAGGGTTATATGAGACCACCTCATACGGTGAGTCCATAGGGACCAATCTTACCCACATATCTAGATTTTTCAGTGGCTGTGATTTTAGAGCTAAAATTTCAGATTAAATGCTGGTAATTAGAGAAAGGGGTAAATTAGTCATCCTACAAAAATACCCAATATTCACGGGATTCTGTTCACATTATGATCACACAATCTCTCCAAATCTCACAGCAAATTCAGCGTGAACAAATCTCATCCTCCTTCTTCTTCGAACGTTGTTCATGAGAGAATGAGAACCAGTCACCTTCTTGAATAGAAGACATGCAATCCTTCCAAGTCTCGTAGCAAATTCAACGTGAACAATCCTCCTCCTTCTTCTTCAATGCACTACTGTGACAAATCCTTCCCCCATCTTCTTTAATGCACTACTGTGTGAAAAAATGCAGACAATTCGCCATAGTTGCCCCGGTGACGAGGGCGAGGGCAAAGAAGTTCAATGATGCACTAAATGGGCTGATTCAAGTCATTCAGAACGAGGCCGAGAGTGCATTGTCGAAGGAGGAAGATGATCGGATGGTCGATTGATTAAGCGTCGTCAACGGTCCGTAGTCCACCTCGACCGAGCAACTAAAGGATGCCAAGAATACAAGCCACCTAGCTTCTTGAAGACCTCATAATCAAGTGCTCGATGGTGTTGTATTCATTTATCATAGTTAGTTGTAGTTTAGTTTTTATTTTGAGTGATGTTAGTGTTTTGAGGCCAAATAAACCTTTAAGGTCGCGTTTGAGTTGTTATTTCGAGTTTAGGATAAGCGGGGATAAAGATCAAGAAGTCGAAGGGGAAAAAGTCGAAAAAAAAAGTCGTGGAAAGCACGGCCTCGCCGTTTCTTCCGAGCACCGCGGCTGGCCGTGTGTGGGAAGAGGAGCTCGTGGGTTCGTGGAAAGCACGACCTAGCCGTGTGCTTGGGAACACGGCCGTGTTCGAAATTCCTTCGCGAACACGGCCTGGCCGTGGCGCGAACACGGCCCCGCTGCTCTTCTGCACACGGCCGTGTGGCCGGAATCCGAGCGACATGTGAAGTACGGCTTGGCGTGTTTCTCCCACGGGTGTGCTTTTACCGGACTTTCAAAAATTTTCATGTTTTTTTTCCTTTTCTTTTAAAGTTGTTTCTTGGTAGGTTAGGGTTTGGACCCTTTATAAGGGTGAACACTTGTTATTTTCATTAAGTTATCAATACAATTAATCTTTTACTCTCAAATTTGAGTGTTTCTCCAAGTGCTTCAAGATTTACGTTTCTTCTTGCAATTATCGACTTATCGTGCAATAATCCATAATTGCTTGTGGCGTCTTCGCATACCGAGGTTCTTGTTTTGCTAAACAACGGGTCGATGTTTCCACCAAATTAACCAAACTAGTAAAGATCTTGGGTTAACAACATATTGTTGTTGGGTCGTTGTCGATCGTTCTTGCGGTTCACATCGATTGGTAATCGAGCCATCTAGCAAGGTTAAGTCTATCCTTGTTTTTAATTTTTGCTATTTTCCGAGAATTTCTCATAAACCCTAGTTCTTGAAGGGTACAAAAAACGAATAGCACAAAAAAATCAATCGGTAAAGAATCATAAACCGCATGCAAAAAAAAAAAAAATTCTGGGAAATTCAAAACTTAAACCCTAGTCTTCTATTTCATCTTTTACGATCATATGATTGGCTTGGTAATTTCTTGGTGTGTTGAGGCATATTTGCGACTGTCTGATTGGTTTATAATCATGACAAGTGCGGGTACTTGGGGATTGTGAGTTGAGTGATACACGAGTGTATACACGTGAGGGAGTGACTTAAACATGACAGACGAAAACCGACAACCATTGGAGAAGTTTGATATGGAGGCACTTGCAAGCCTCATGAAGAAAGTAATGATCGAAACATACGGGGATCTCAGGGAGGCGCCGAAAATAGAAGAGCCTGCTACTAGGGCGCGGAGGCCGAGGAGGTTCGAGTTAGAAGAGTTGGCAGATGATATTGATGATTTTGATTTCGAAAGGGAGCAAAATTACAATCCGGGCAGAGATCGGTGCGAGATAGGGGTGATCGGGGCGTGAGGATAGCAATTTGAGTAACATCAAAATGCAAATCCCCTCGTTCCCGGACGCCTTGGATTGGGAGAGGAAAATCGAGAATGTGTTTGATTGCCAAAACTTTCCGAGTTGAAAAAGGTGAAATTGGCATCAACTGAATTCTCAGATTATGCAAGTGTGTGGTGGGATCAATTAATAGTCTCAAGGAGGAGAAACGGTGAGCGGCCCGTTTCCACATGGGAAGAGATGAGGAGTCTGATGCGACGTCGTTTTTTGTACTAAACCACTATTATAGGGTCTATCGAGGGTTGCAAAGGTTTACTCGGGGGTCAAAGAGTGTGGAGGATTACCACAAGGAGATGGAGATGCTTATGGCAAGGGCAAACATCGATGATGACCCGGAGGTGACTATGGCCAGGTTCGTCGCGGGATTGAATACTCCCATTGCGGATGACGTCGACCTACATCACTGTGTCGATCTCGAGGAGATGGTACACATGGCGTGAAAGTTGAGCAAGAGGAGGGGTTTCTCAAGAGGAGGGGTTTCAAAGGCAACAAAGACCGCTCTAACTCCAATACAAGGTGTTTTATCAATGGAAAGGTGTGTAGTGTCATCATCGATGGGGGAGTTGCACTAATGTAGCAAGTGCAAAGATGGTGGATATCCCGGTTAGGAATCCCAACGATAAAACACCCACAACCGTATTTCAAGTTGTTTTATCAATGGAAAGGTGGTTGTCATCATCGATGGGGGAGAAATGCGGATCGATGGTGGATAGGTTAGGAATCCTAACGATAAAACATTTCAAATAGGGGATATAAAGATGAGGTGATGTGCGATGTGGTGCCGATATAAAGATGAGGTGATGTGCGATGTGGGCACATCTGTTAGATAAATGTTTTTATCATGATTTTGATGATTTTGTTCAAATGGGTTTTTAAACCAAAACAATGTCCCTAAATGTTGTCTAAATACTTCCGATCGTTTTAAAATGTTTTTACTATTTTTCTGGAGTTTATTTTCGATAAAAAAATTGGACAACACATTTATTTCAGTTTCGACTCGACGGTCGCCTATAGGGCAACCCGCACTGAGCCGAGTTGAGTTTTGAAACAGAAAATGGGATGTAGAAAAAAATAAGAGAGGGCGACCGATCGACCGGTGGTGGTCGATCGGTGAGGGCGACCGGTCGACCCACGGGCGACCGCACAGGAGTGCCCTCTTGAAGCCTGTCTTCTCTCATTTTCGTATTTTAAATACCCCCAACCGGTCATGGTCTAGGGCGACCGGTCACACCCCCTCCGACCAGTCCCCCCTCGTAAAAATCGCAAATTCAATTTCAATCTTATCTCTGTGACGACCGCGTCGCACTGCTTTTATCAAAAAACTATCCGTTGCATTTTTCGACATGCTTTTCCCTATTTTGTGGGATTGATTTCTAACAGCTATTTTGATGATTTTAAATGGTTTCTTTTGCAGAAATCACTCCCCAAGGAGGAGCCTATGTCCGAAATCAAAACCAAGACCTCTCCTATAATAGAGGCTTCATTCAAGCAACAAGACACAACACTCTACACAAGCAAAGAGCAAACAAGCAAACAACTTTCATATATCTTGTTGTATTAGCCTAAGCACTTTCACTTGCACACATTTGAGGTCTAGGCTTTTAATTCTTGATTACACTTGTACTCATATTGTATCATTCATCATTGAGTTGTAATCTTGATTTTTGGTCATCATTCAACACAAGACATCCTTGTGAGTATTCTTGTGGTAAGAATACACTTGGGTGATCTAGGTGATAGGTGTTTGAAGGTTGTGGTAATCTTAAAAGGTGTTGTAAGAGGGTTGTGGTAATCCTCAAGGTGGTGTAAGAGGATTATGGTAATCCTCAAGGTGGTGTAAGAGGGTTGTGGTAATCCTCAAGGTGGTGTAAGAGGGTTGTGGTAATCCTCAAGGTGTTGCAAGAGGGTTGTGGTAATCCTCA
This sequence comes from Rehmannia glutinosa, assembly GCA_016081115.2. Classification (NCBI taxonomy): domain Eukaryota; kingdom Viridiplantae; phylum Streptophyta; class Magnoliopsida; order Lamiales; family Orobanchaceae; genus Rehmannia; species Rehmannia glutinosa. The sequence goes on along the minus strand of JABTTQ020001985.1, from coordinate 217,040 downwards.
AGGTGTTGTATTATTAATTTTGGTAATTAATAAAATCTTTTTTTCTTTTTTGAAATCCATCCCGGATATACTGGGGTGGTAGAGGATTAGGCCCTAGGTGGGTTGAACCTCTTTAAATCGAAGTGTGCTATTTATTTTCCACACTTAGCATTTCGTCTTTGCTTGATTTTTCGAAAAAGAGGGCAAAATCTGAAAAACCGAGATAATCTATTCACCCCCTCTAGATTATCGTAGCCACTTGGACTAACAAGTGGTATCAAAGCCAAACTCTTTGGCTAGCTCGTTCTGAGTAAAGAGGAAAGATCCATGGCTACAAATGATTCTTTTCTCACCACCGCCTCCACCAACAAGCCACCACTATTCGACGCCAACAACTACGCATTTTGGAAAGACCGTATGGAGTGCTTCCTACAAGGGTGCGGGTTCGACATTTGGAATGTGGTCATTGAAGGAGTTGATCAACCAACCAAGAAATCGGAGGATGGCACCTCGGCTCCTAAACCTTTCAAGGAGTTCGATGAAAACGACAAAAAGGCTTTCTCTCTAAACGGTAAGGCCTTAAATATTTTGCATTGTTCTCTTACCGCAATCGAGTACAATCGCATAAGAGGCATAAGATCGGCACATGAGGTTTGGGAAAAATTGGAGACAATCTATGAAGGGACCAAGAAGGTCAGGAAAGCAAGAAAGACCATGCTTGTTAAAGACTTTGAAAACTTTAACATGCATGATGGTGAAAGTATCTCCAAGATGGTGGAAATGCTTGACAATATTGTCAATCCTCTTGTGGCCCTCGGTAAAGTCATCTCCAAAGAAGACAAGGTGACTAAGGTATTGAATGTTCTTCCCGGCTCATGGTTCGAAAAGGTGACGGCAATCACGGAGGTACAAAATCTTGACACACTCAAATTTGACGAGCTCATCGGAACCTCCTCATATATGAAGTCTATCTCAAGGAGAGGAAAAATTCCAAACCAACCATCAATCAATCGGGTATGCAACATATTCCTAAAGGTCTTGCTTCTTCTTCTAATAATGCATACTATTATAATGATGATGATGATGAAGAGACGACCGCACTTGTTCGAAAATTTGCAATATTTGTGAATAAAAATAAAGCAAGAAAACCGAGAGATAATGCTTGCTTTAAATGCGGAAAACCCGGGCACTTCATTGCCGATTGCCCAAAACTCGATGAAGAGGAACAAAAGAAAAAGAAGCCTTTCACGAAAAAGAAGGCTCTAAATGCGGAGGTCAAAACATGGGATGAACTACTCGAAACAACCGACGAGGAAGGAGAGACCGAACATGGTCTCATGGCCATAGACGATGAAAATAATGAGGTACGCTCTAATTCTTCTACTTCTTCCATAGTTGATGATTTGCAATGTGATTTTGATGAATTGCAAATTGAGTTTCAAAATTTAATTGTTAAATACAAAAATTTGAAAAAGGAGCATAAAGAGCTTAAGGTTGAAAAAGAAAAATTATTTACCTCTTATGAATCTCTAGACAAAGCTCATACACTTACTCTTACTAGAGTTCACTCTCTTGAAACCGAAAAGGAATTGCTCACAAAAGATATTGAATGTTTGAAAAATGATGTGCATCGTTTCAACATAAGCACGGATAAAGTCACAAAAATTTTAGATGCACAAAGAGGTGAGCATTCCAAATTGGGATTTGGTTATAATCCATTTCAAAGTGTTTTTAAGAAAAATAACCAAGGTCCGACTTTTGTACGTGCTAGTAGTTCTAATACTCCTACTTGTTTTTATTGTGGCAAAGTTGGACAATATGCTAATAATTGCAAATTGAGAAATAGCTCTAGACATGTTTGGAGACCCAAAGGTCTCAAGACTAACCCCCATGGACCCCAAAATTATAGGGTACCTAAAAGAAATTCTTTTGTAGGTAATAGGGGCTATACCAACAATGGAAGATTCAAAATGGCTCATGGACAGCGGATGTTCACGCCATATGACCGGGAGGAGAGAACTTTTTACGAACATCAAGCTCTAAGAAGAGGGTATGGTCATGTTCGGCAATGGCAAAAGAAGAATTCTTGGAAATGGAGAAATTGGTAACTCTTCTTTCTCTCTTAGTAATGTTCTTTTAGTAGAAGGGCTTAAGTTTAATTTGATAAGTGTTAGCCAACTTTGTGATTCAAATTATGATGTTCCCTTCAATAAAGAAAAATGCCTTATACTTAAAAATGGTGAAATTATTTGTGAAGCAAATAGAAAAGGCAATCTTTACAAAATTTGTACAAGTGATTTGTTTAGTCAAAATGTTTCTTGTTTAGTCGCCAATAATGATTTAACTAGTTTATGGCATAGGCGACTTGGACATGTTGGATACAAGAATTTGAAAAACATTTACAAAAAGCAACATGTGAAAGGACTACCCAAATTGAATTTTGAAAATCGTGGCTTATGTGACACTTGTCAAAAGAACAAATTAGTTAAAAGTAGTTTTAAGCCCAAAAATGAAATTTCCACAACCAAACCCCTACAATTACTTCACCTTGATTTGTATGGCGATATTGGTACGACAAGTCTAAGTGGAAAACATTACACTTTCGTTATTGCCGATGATTTTTGTAAATATACTTGGGCTCTTTTTCTTACCAATAAAAGCGATGCCGTTAATGAGTTTGTTAAGTTGTGTAGACTTATTGAGAATGAAAAGGAAGATACTATTAAGTCTATTCTAAGCGATCGAGGTGGAGAATTTGATGGTGAATTTAGAGTCTTTTGTGAAACTAAGGGATATGCTCATAATTTTTCGGCTCCAAGGACTCCTCAACAAAATGGAGTAGCCAAAAGGAAAAATCGGACACTACAAGAGATGAGTCGGTCCATGCTCAATGAATTTTCACTTCCAAAATATTTTTGGGCCGAAGCCGTAAGTACCGCTTGCTATGTTATTAATCGAGTTTATATTCGTCCTAAAAGGAATAAAACTCCATATGAGCTTTGGAAAGGTAGAACTCCAAATATTAGTTATTTCAAGATATTTGGTTGTAAATGCTTTATTTTGAATACCAAGGATCAATTGGACAAACTTGATCCTAAGGCCGATGAAGGGATATTTATGGGATATTAAACAAAAAGCAAAGCATATCGGGTTTACAATAAGACTAGTGGGGTTGTTGAAGAATCCATCCATATCAAATTCAATGAAGCTTCGGGTGTTGAAAGAATACCCAATGATGAAAGTGATGAAGGGGATATTATTGAACCAATTGTTCAAGTTGATGACCAACCGTCTACATCAAATGATCAACCGTCCACTTCAAATGGTCTTCAAGAAGATAGATGTGATACTTCGGATCTTCCCATTGCATTGAAATTTAAAGGAGATCACCCAAAAGATCTTATTATTGGTGATCCCCTTGACAAAGTAATGACCCGAAGAAAATTTGCCGAGAAAGCTCTTATTTCTCAAAAAGAGCCTAAAAATGCTAAGGAGGCTATTGAGGATGAGGATTGGTTCTTAGAGATGCAAGAGGAGTTGAATCAATTTGAAAGAAATGATGTATGGGAATTGATACCTTGTCCTCCATCTCAAACTATTATTGGTACAAAATGGGTATTCCAGAATAAACTTGATGATCAAGGCAACATTGTTCGAAATAAGGCAAGGTTAGTAGCTCAAGGGTATTGTCAAGAAGAAGGTATTGACTATGATGAAACTTTTGCACCCGTAGCACGTTTAGAAGCTATTCGTATTTTACTTGCCTATTCTTGTTATAAAAATTTCAAACTTTACCAAATGGATGTTAAATCCGCTTTCCTAAATGGTATTATTCAAGAAGAAGTCTATGTAAAACAACCTCCGGGGTTTGAAAATGTTTCTAGGCCTAATGATATTTATAAACTTAAAAAGGCCTTGTATGGTTTAATGCAAGCACCCCGTGAATGGTATGATAGACTTAGCTCTTTTATTTTGCAAAATGGTTTTATAAGAGGTAAAGTTGATACAACTCTCTTTGTTTTTGAAAAGGGGCAAGATTGCTTACTTGTGCAAATTTATGTTGATGATATTATCTTTGGTGCTACTAATGATTCTTTGTGCAAGAAATTCTCTAAGTTGATGCAAGGTGAATTTGAGATGAGTATGATGGGGGAGCTCAACTTCTTTCTTGGACTCCAAATTAAGCAATGCCAAGAAGGTATTTACATTTCGCAATCTAAGTATACAAAAGAACTTTTGAAAAAGTTCGGTATTGAAGAAGGAAGAACCGTGTCTACCCCTATGGCAACTAATGTCAAAATTGACAAAGATGAAAAAGGCAAGTCCATGGATGAATCAAAGTATCGAGGTATGATTGGTAGTTTACTTTATTTAACCGCTAGTAGACCGGACATTCTTCATGCCGTATGCCTATGTGCTCGTTTTCAAAGCAATCCCAAAGAATCTCATATGAGTGCCGTTAAAAGGATTTTTCGATATTTGAAAGGCACTATTCAATATGGTTTATTCTATCCAAAGAATAAAAATTTTTATCTTAAAGGTTATAGTGATCGGATTATGCGGGAAATATTGATGATCGGAAAAGTACTTCTGGATCATGTCAATTTTTGGGCGATTGCCTAGTTTCTTGGTTTTCAAAGAAGCAAAATTGTACTTCACTCAACGGCCGGGTTCTAATATATTTCTGCAGCTTTTTGTTGTACTCAACTTCTTTGGATGAAACAAACCTTAGCGGATTAAAAATGCTCTTTTGAAAACGTTCCTATCTCTTGTGACAATATATCCGCTATAAATATTGCTCAAAACCCGGTTCATCATAACCGTACTAAACATATTGAGATTCGGCATCATTTTCTAAGGGATTGTGTTTCTAAACGAAAAATTGAGATATCTTTTGTACCATCTCAAGATCAATTGGCGGACATTTTTACAAAACCGCTATCTTCCGAGACTTTTGCGTCCATACGAGCTCGGTTAGGCATAATGCATATTGAATGAGGTTTACGTTTGCATTTTGCATGTTTTTAAAACTTAGGGGCGAAAAATCGGATTTTTGGTTGAAAATTCGGATTTTATTAAAACTGTAAGACAAAATGGGCTGAAGAGGTTGAGGGCAACCGGTCGCCCTCAACGTCGACCGGTCGCCCCTAAGCAAAATTTTGATTAAAACCGTCCTGTCTCATGCCTTAGTCATTTTAACCCATTTTTGCCATTTTTCGTCCCCTTTGCCAAATTCACACAAATTTCACTCAAAATTTGTTTTCATGCATTCAATTCATATCTTGACCTTATATATCATGTTTATCATCATCATCGCTCATCTTTACCAATCGAATGGTAAGAATTTTCCTTTCTTTGCTCAATTGGGTTGAACCCTTGAGCTTGTGGCTTTCTTGTATATTTCTTGATGAAATTATCTTATGATCATGATGAGATTAGTTGTTATATTGTATTGTATGATGCTTGGTATGATTTGGTGATGAAATCTTTTTGGCTTGATTCATTTACAAGGGCTCTATAAAACTTCTTTTAATTTTTACGCCCACAAAGTGTTCGATGAAATGTCACAATCTACATGATTCTATTGCTTCCAAAAGTCTTAAATACTTATTGAGATCATGTCTTGACTAATAAAATGAGCTTATGAACTCTTCATGATACATTTCTCCCATTTTCTTTGGATTTTTAGCCTAAATTGTTCAATGGTTGATAAACCGTTTCTTTGGCGCACTTTGATTTAATTGTATGATGTTTTTATCATCCTAACATTCTTTTTGATGATTCCAAAGGGAGAGAAACAGGATATTGGCTCGTTAGCTCAAAGAAGCTAATAAAAGCTTGTTATAAAAGCTATAAGCTATGGCTTCCTAAAGCCAAGTATACCTAGTCCATGGCTTGTATTATGGACTTAATTGCTATAGATTATAAGTATTTTGACAGGGGGAGCTTCTTAGCTTATGATGTTTATGTGCATCTTATAAAAGCTTGTAATAGCTTGTGCTTCTAGCTTATGCAATATCTCTTTTTGATACGCCTATAAATAGGGGGAGCTTTGTGTTGATGTGCTCATACATAGGGGGAGCTTTGTATGAAATATTTTTTAACGAATAGTTCTCTCGTAAAACCGGAAAATTAATTTGTTTTCAAAATCGTCCTCGAGAAAATTGTTTTGGTTTGTAATCATCAAAAAGGGGGAGTTTGTTAGATAAATGTTTTTATCATGATTTTGATGATTTTGTTCAAATGGGTTTTTAAACCAAAACAATGTCCCTAAATGTTGTCTAAATACTTCCGATCGTTTAAAATGTTTTTACTATTTTTCGTGAGTATTTTTGGAGTTTATTTTCGATAAAAAAATTGGACAACACATTTGTTTCAGTTTCGACCGTCGCCCTATAGGCAACCCGCACTGAGTTGAGTTTTGAAATAGAAAATGGGACGTAGAAAAAAATGAGGGAGGGCGACTGTCGACCAGTGGTCGACCGCGACCGGTACACTGGAGTGCCCTCTTGAAGCCTGTCTTCTTTGTTTCAGATTTTAAATACCCCCAACCGGTCATGGTCTAGGGCACCCGTCGCACCCTCCGACCGATCCTCTCGTAAAAAATCGCAGAAATTCAATTTCAATCTTATCTCCGCACGACCGGCGCACCCTGTTTTATCAAAGAAACTATCCGTTGCATTTTCGCATGCTTTTTCCCTATTTCGTGGATTGATTTCTAACAGCTATTTTGATGATTTAAATGGTTTCTTTTGCAGCAAATCACTCCCCAAGGAAGAGCCTATGTCCGGAAATCAAAGCCATGACCTCTCCTATAAATAGAGGCTTTATTCAAGCAACAAGACACAACACTCTACACAAGCAAAGAGCAAACAAGCAAACAACTTTCATATATCTTGTTGTATTAGCCTTGAGCACTTTCACTTGCACACATTTGAGGTCTAGACTTTCAATTCTTGATTACACTTGTACTCATATTGTATCATTCATCATTGAGTTGTAATCTTGATTTTTGGTCATCATTCAACACAAGACATCCTTGTGAGTATTCTTGTGGTAAGAATACACTTGGGTGATCTAGGTGATAGGTGTTTGAAGGTTGTGGTAATCTTCAAAGGTGTTGTAAGAGGGTTGTGGTAATCCTCAAGGTGGTGTAAGAGGGTTGTGGTAATCCTCAAGGTGGTGTAAGAGGGTTGTGGTAATCCTCAGGGTGTTGCAAGAGGGTTGTGGTAATCCTCAAGGTGTTGTATTATTAATTTTGGTAATTAATAAAATCTTTTTTTCTTTTTTGAAATCCATCCCTGATATACTGGGGTGGTAGAGGATTAGGCCCTAGGTGGGTTGAACCTCTTTAAATCGAAGTGTGCTATTTATTTTCCACACTTAGCATTTCGTCTTTGCTTGATTTTTCGAAAAAGAGGGCAAAATCTGAAAAACCGAGATAATCTATTCACCCCCCCTCTAGATTATCGTAGCCACTCCAGCGAGAAAACATCTTTCATACAAGGCGTTTTATCAATGGAAAGGTGTGTAGTGTCATCATCGATGGGGGGAGTTGCACTAATGTAGCAAGTGCAAAGATGGTCGATAGGTTAGGAATCCCAACGATAAAACACCCACAACCGTATAAGTTGCACTGGTTGAGCGACTGTGGTGAAATGCGGATCAGTAGGCAGGCGAAGGTAGCATTTCAAATAGGGGGATATAAAGATGAGGTGATGTGCGATGTGGTGCCGATGCAGGCAGGGCACATCCTGTTGGGTAGGCCGTGGCAGTTTGATAGGAGGGTTCAACATGATGGCTACATTAACCAGTATACTCTTGTTTATATTCAGAGGCATTTTGTTCTTCTTCCTCTAACTCCAAAAGAAATCTATGAGGATCAAGTGAAATCGAGAGAGAGAGAGAGTAAAACAAAAGGAGAGTTCGGCTAGTGATCATAAAAATCAAAATAAAGCCGAGAAAAAGGAGAGCTTGAGAGAAAACAAGGGTGAGGGTCCGACTAAGGGTAGAAGTGAGGTTCAAGAGATAGTCGGGAAAAAGGAGAGCAATAATTTTGAGAGGGCCGAAAAACAAAAAGGGGGTGGGACGGCCATGAGGTAAGAAATGAGGGAAAAATAAATTTGATGGGAAAAATGAGTGACCTTAGGAAAACCACCACGAGTAGTTGTTCGATGATAATCTTGGTTTACAAGGGCACTTATTTATCTACCGGCGATCTTAACCCCAATTTGCCTAGTTCCTTCTTGTCTTTGTTGCGGAGTTTGAGGATGTATTTCCATTTGAGATGCCTGGACGGATTACCACCTATTCGAGGGATTGAGCATCAGATTGATTTTATTCTGGGTGCATCACTGCATAACCGGCCGGCGTACAGAACTAATCTGGAGGAGACAAAAGAGTTGCAGCGGCAGGTTGATGAGTTGCTAAGCAAGAAACTCATCAGGGAAAGCATGAGTCCTTGTGCGGTTCCGGTGCTACTAGTTCCGAAGAAGGATGGGTCTTGGAGGATGTGTGTGGATTGCCGGGCTATTAATAACATCACTATCAAGTACCGGCACCCCATACCTCACTTGTATGATATGTTAGACGAACTCCATGGTTCTAGCATCTTCTCCAAGATCGGAGCGGGTACCACCAGATTCGGATGTGGGAAGGGGATGAGTGGAAAACGACTTTTAAGATGAAACATGGTTTGTATGAGTGGTTAGTCATGCCATTTGGGCTAACCAACGCGCCTAAAGACGTTCATGAGACTTATGAACCATGTTTTGAGAGCTTTCATTGGTAAGTTTGTCGTGGTTTTACTTTGATGATATTCTCATTTATAGTAAATCATTGTACGAACACGGATCACTTGAGGGCCGTCTTGGAGGTGTTGAGGAAATAAAGTTGTATGCAAACATCAAGAAGTGCACCTTTTTGTTCGAGCAATTGATATTCTTGGGGTTTGTAGTGAGCTCGAGAGGAATTACAAAGTGGATGAGGAGAAGATTAAAGCTATCCAGATCGGCCTAAACCCACATCGGTCAATCAAGTGCGTAGCTTTCATGGCCTTGCGAGCTTTTATCGAGGTTTGTGCGGGATTTTAGTACTATCGCAACACCATTGACGGAAACTATTAAAAAGAGTGTTGCATATCAATGGGCGAGGCCCAAGACAAGGCATTTGAGTTGTTGAAGGAAAGGCTAACACATGCGCCTTTGCTAGCATTACCGGATTATACCAAGGTCTTTGAGATCGAGTGTGATGCATTAGGGGTTGGGATCGACCGTGTTAACTTAGATGGGCGAGAAAAAGCTGATTTTGTGAAACAGCTTATTACAGAAAGCGAGACTCAACATCGAACGGCAACATGAGCAACACACGGTGCAAGGTAACAAACATCGCAAAAAGATGGTGTTCGAACCGGGCGACTGGGTTTGGGTACACATGCGGCTCGAATGATTTCCGGCAGGTCGAAAGTCCAAGTTGCAGCCGCGGGGAGATGGTCCATTCCAAGTGCTCGAGCGGATCAATGACAATGCTTACAAAATCGATTTATCGGGAGACTATAGGGTCAGTTCTTCTTCCAATGTTGCGGATATTAGTCCATTTGATGTCAATTCGGAATTGAGGACAAATCCTTCTCAAGAGGAGGGGAATGATGAGAATCCATGGACAAAAGACCTAGTAACAATACAAATTGGTCCGGTGATGGGGGCGAGGCCAAAGAAGTTCAAGGATGCACTAAATGGGTTGATTCAAGTCATTCAGAATGAGGCCGAGAGTGCATTGCTGAAGGAGGAAGATGATCGGGTGGTCCAGTTGATTAGCGTCGTCAACGGTCCAGAGTCCACCTCAGACTGAGCAACTAAAGGATGCCAATAATACAAGCCACCTAGCTTCTTGAAGACCTCATAATCAAGTGCTCCATGGTGTTGTATTCATTTATCATAGTTAGTTGTAGTTTAGTTTTTATTTTGAGTCATGTTAGTGTTTTGGACGCCAAATAAACCTTTAAAGCCGCGTTTCGAGTTTTTATTTCGAGTTTAGGACGAGCAGGGATAAAAGACTCAAGAAGTTGAAGGGGCAAAAGTCGTGGGAAAGCACGGCCTGGCCGTGCTTAAGTTACACGGCCGTGTTCGGACCTTTAAATCGCGAACACGGCCTGGCCGCCGTGCTCCGAGCACGGCCGTGTGGGAAGAGTAGCTCGTGGGTTCAGGGGAAAGCACGGCCTAGCCGTGCTTGGGAACATGGCCGTGTTCGGAAATTCCTTCGGACACGGCCTAGCCGTGCTTCCTGGCACGGCCGTGTGGGGGCTGGAATCCGGGCGACGTGTGAAACACGGCCTGGCCGTGTTTCTCTGGCATGGGCGTGCTTTTTCTGGACTTTCGAAATTTTCATGTTTTTTTTTTTTTTTTAAAGTTGTTTCTTGGTAGGTTAGGGTTTGGACCCTTTATAAGGGTGAACACTTGTTATTTTCATTCAGTTATCAATACAATTAATCTTTTACTCTCAAATTTGAGTGTTTCTCCAAGTGCTTCAAGATTTACGTTTCTTGTTTCAATTTGGCCCAGTTGAGCCAGCTAGCATAAGTGGGAAGAAATACACTCTAGTAGTGGTGGATGATTATTCAAGATATACATGGACAATCTTCATGTGTAAAAAGAAGGAAACCTTGCGAAATTACCCCAACTGATGAAAAGAGTTCAAAATGAGAAAAGTCAAACCATTATAAAGATAAGATCTGATAGAGGAACTGAGTTTGTTAATGGAATAATAACTCAGTATTGTGTTGAAAATGGTATTGCTCATGAACTATCTGCAGCAAGGACTCCACAACAGAATGGAGTTGCAGAAAGAAGGAACAAAACTCTCAAGGAAGCAGCAAGGACCATGTTAGCTGAAGCGGGGTTGCCTAAAAGATTTTGGGCTGAAGCTATAAACAACGCATGCTATACTCAAAATAGATGCATGATTAATAGACAATGACAAAGACTCCTATGAAATTTGGACAGGAGAAAGCCAAGTGTTGGGTACTTTAAAATATTTAGATGTAAATGCTTCATCCACAAAAATGGGAAGGATAATCTAAAGGCGTTTGATGCTAAAGTCGATGAAGGTATCTTCTTGGGATACTCACCAAAAGCAAAGCCTATAGAATCTTGAACAAAAGGGCAATGGTCATAGAAGAGTCCATCCATGTACTGTTTGATGAACCTAATGTAAATGGAGAAGACCTTGAAGAGTTAGCCGATAAGTCAATCACCCAACTGTGCGATCCTTATGTTGAAGTTTCGAGTAATTAATCAAGGAGAAGATGAGATAGTCGAATCTCAAAGACACTGGAAAATTGCAGCTAAGTGATGATGAGAGAGAGCTGCTCAAGATAACACAGATGCAAGACGATCGAACCCACCTAACTTACTCCAACCTCGATGTGAGATGGCCGAGAGACCATCCACCAGAGCTAGTCATTGGAGATGTAAGAGATGGTGTAAGAACCAGATCCAGAGCTCAACAAGAAGCAATGTTCACTTGTTTTATTTCCCAAATAGAACCTAAAGATGTGTCCCTAGCACTGGATGACACACATTGGATTCAAGCCATGCAAGAAGAGCTGAATCAATTTGAGAGAAATAAAGTATGGGAATTGGTGCAAAGACCAACCCATCAAAATGTCATTGGCACAAAATGGGTGTTCAGAAACAAGATGAATGAAGACGGTTCTGTGGTAAGAAACAAAGCAAGACTGGTTAGCCAAAGGGTATTGCCAAGAAGAAGGAATAGATTTTAATGAAACCTTGCCCCTGTTGCAAGATTAGAAGCAATAAGGATGTTTCTTGCCTATGCTGCACACAAGAACTTCATTGTATATCAAATGGATGTAAAAAGTGCATTCTTGAATGGATTATTGGAAGAAGAAGTCTATGTTGAACAACCTCCAGGATTTGAGCAGAAGACTCTTGGAGATAAAGTGTACAAGCTCAAGAAAGCTCTATATGGATTGAAACAGTACCTAGAGCACGGTATGATACATTATCTCAATTTCTCGATGATAATGGATTCACCAAAGGCAAAGTGAATGAACACTCTTTAGAATTCAAGATGGAGAGAGTATACTTTGCTTGTTCAAATATATGTGGATGACATTATTTTTGGATCCACAAACAAAGAGTCGTGTGATAAGTTCTCAAACCTCATGCAAGGCAAATTTGAAATGAGCATGATGGGAGAGTCGACATTCTTTCTAGGACTTCAAGTTGAACAAATTGAAGGATGGAACCTTTATAAGTCAAACAAAGTATACCGAGATTTAATGAAGAAATTTGGTATGGAAGAGAAATCTTCTCTGAAAATACCAACGAATACATCAATCAAGATGGATATGGATGTAGATGGCAAGCCTGTGGATCAAACTAGATACAGAGCACTTATTGGATCACTACTTTATCTCACAGAAAGTAGGCCAGACATCACCTTTGCTGTAGGTGTATGTGCAAGATTTCAATCTGCACCAAAAGAAAGTTATGTGACCTGCAGCTAAGAGAATCCTAAGATATTTGAAGGGATGCCAGAAGTCGGCTTATGGTATCCAAAGGAAGGAGGATTCAAGCTTATTGATTACTCGGACTCGACTCTGTTGGATGTAGAGTTGACATGAAGAGTACTTCAGGTACATGTCAAATGCTTGGAAACAATTGGTTTCCTGGTTTAGCAAGAAGCAAAATTCAATAGCCACATCCACAAAAGTACAGAGTACATAGTTGCGGCAAATTGTGCCCAAGTCTTATGGATGAGACAACAACCGAGATATTATGAAATTGAAGAAAACAATATTCTAATTATGTGTGATAACATAAGTGCTATTGCAATCACTCAAAATCCTCGTGTTGCACTCAAGAACAAAGCACATTGATGTCGATATCATTTTATAAGAGATCATGTTGAAAAGAAGGGCATCACCTTGAGTACATCTCAACCGATAAACAAGTTAGGCGACATATTCACAAAGCCATTATGTGAATCAAGATTTGAAGAGCTTAAGCATGAGCTAGGGTTAATTGAGCTGAATTGACACTCGGAAGACTCAAGGAGAAGAGATGGAACGAGAAAAGATGAAAATAGAGCCGAGGTCATGAACCAACTAAGTACATTTGTCGTGTCGGAAAATCACCGCATCGAGTTAGGACAAACAATGAGTACCTATGTGAAAGGATAAAGAGTTGAATCGGCTAAGGAGTAAGTTTCGAGTTATTTATGAGCTAAGTGACAAAAACGCAATGCTTTTAATAAGCGGGAATGTTTTAAGGATGACGCGTAACATAATAATGACAGTACAGTCAAAAGCCGCACGCACCAAACCTATGATTGGATATAAATGCTTTGCCGCATTAAATGCGAGAAATTAAATGCTAATCGGCGTGCTAACTGAGCCGTTGATCTTGATCAAATTTCAAAACTATATACACGCCTTTCATAACCCATAAATATACCATTTCATCCGTTTTCTCTCTCACACTACACAAACCTGCTCATCTCTCCAAAAAGTAAAGAAAGCTCTTTTCTCTCAAAAATCCCTACAAATATTCTAAGCAAATTTCTAAGGTTTCGTTCGGTAAAACTCAAAAATGGCAACTACCTATGATTTCGCTAAGTTGGGAAAGCAAATCCACATTGTTTCTCTGTGGATTTCGAAGGGATGATCAAACAGGGTCCGATGAAACCCTTGTGAAGAAGATAGCCGAGAAAGTGGAGAAATCGACCAAACCCTTTCTCACTATGGAGTTTCGTATGATGTATGTGGAAGAGATCGCACGCTCTCTACGTGAATGCCGAAGTTCACGATGAAGGCATCAAGTCGTCTGCTCACGAAAGGAGTTTACGATCACTATCAAGACCTTGCAGAGCATTGCTTGCTTTGCCGTCGAAAGGTGTACCGAACATTTTTGAAGTCGATGTAAACCTGGTTGCCGCATGGAAGGAAGTGGCCAAACCTCGACTATCTTGCGAAGGTTGTCTACACAAAGAGAAAGAAGTCAAAGGAAGATTACCATAAGCTAATTGACATTGTTGCCAAGTGTGTAGACATAAAATTTGAAAGCTTTAATCACCGTCCAAAACCAAGCTGATCGTGATGGGTCACGATCATGGAGGAAAAGAAGGTAAAATGGGCTGAGTTTGTATACATCGACTGCCAAAATGTTGGAAATAAGTCTTTCAAGGAAGATGGGTCGCTCGGAGGATCCTCGGGGTATGGCCTTGTGATTGGCCGGTTGATGGAAGTGAAGGAGTTCCACTCCGACATGGAAAGGCGTTCCATGTTAATAAGAAGATGTTTCGATCGAATCTTTTGGGAGCTCGAGAGAGAGCTTATGCTTTGAGAGCGGATACAAGTGAGGGGAATCACCGTGAAGAAGAAAAGCAAATCTTCTCTCCTCCAAAGAAGAAAGTTGCTCCCGTACTGCAAAGAAGAAAGACTGCCTCGCGGCAAAGAAAACAATCGAACCTCGCCCTACAAAAGTCACCCGCCCTGCACTGTGTCTCCCGCCCTTGCGGCCGTAGAAAGAGAGAAGGAACCTCAAATACCTTCTCCAGCTTGTTAAAAAGAAGAGGGACTCGACAAGCCAAGAAAGCCAGCTTCCTCAAACCAAGAAAGTTGCACCCCCCGCGCCCGATTCTCGAGGAAACCGAATCCAACCATAAATTCCCCTGGTGAGGACCAAAAGAAGACTCTTCAAGCGTTCGTGAGCTTGAGAAAACACAAGGTCGTCGCCACTCAACTGGAACAAATTGTCGATACACCGGAGAAGTAGAGTCTCCGATATCGTTGATGAAACCGCCAAGTCTCTTGGAGGTCGTCAAATAGAGGCAAGTTGAAGATCCAAACCGACGATTGCAACGAGAGAGCAAGTAACGGTACTGACTAAGTCTCTGTCTCCTGCCGACAGATCGTGTCTCGCCGCGACAGACGCTGTTGATGGTGAAGAGCAGCAAGCTCGCTACCCTCCATTCGTGAGAAAGAAGTACAGCAAGAAGATGCCGACGATGATGTGATCATGCTATCTCCACTATATCCGACATTCAAAATTGTCTGCGAGAACACCCGAGTTTATTGAGGAGGAAGAGGAACTCTTCAGTTCCTTGAAGTTGATACAAAGATCTCATAAGCCCTTGTTGAGGATAACTCGCATTAACATGCCGCAAATTCAAAAGGAGAACGAACAACAGCCAGGGCGTGAGAGGAAGCGGCTCGTCGCGAAAGCCGATGTTTGTCCTCTAACCGAACCATTGATCATACTCATCCACATCTTGACATACTTTCGAGAAAATGATGAGGATTTGGACCCTGCTGCAGATACAGAAAAATTGGAAATGCAGCAAGCCATGCGGGAATCCATGATGATGCATGAGCAACAGCTGATGGAAGGACTAGGAGAGTCTTCCAAATCTCAGCTGGAGATTGATCCATTGGGAGTGGTACAGCAAATTGCCACTGTCATTGCTACAACCACTTCCCCAGCTCACTCAGAGAATGAATTTAGGGGACTTGGCGATGAAACTGGGAACTTGGGGACCCAAGTCGAGCCTACCTCTACTGAAGGTATTTTACCACCTGCCCCAACGGCTGAACACTCACAGGAAACAGCCGGGAGTTTGGAGAAGAGTGACCCCAATCCAAGTCCCTCAGCTGGTGTGCCAGCTGAGGGGGAAACTCCCTCCACTGCAGCTAGGTCGGAGGTTGCTGCAGATGACTCCACAACGAATCTAGGAGGCGAAGTGGAGAAGGAAAAACAAATAGAAACACAGCAAGTTGTCACTGACGAAGCTCGGACAGTTGAGATTGTCTCAGCTGAAGTGCCAATGCTTCTCTGCAGGCGAGGACACCGCGATGCGAGAGGCATAGGATGGATCTCGCCCGGGAGTTAACACTGGGCAATGAAAGTGCAATCCACGGAGTTGAGGCTCATGTGGATGCCACCGTAGAAGACCCCAAGACAGCTGAGTCTGCAGCCGAAAGGAATGGTCAAGCCTTGTTGCGATTCTGCGATCGCAGGAGGTGTCAAGGCCTACGGAGGTTGAGACTTCCCGAGGTAAAGAAGCAAGACAAAACATCCCTCCTGTTATCATTGATGCAACTGAGAAGGAGATAAGTGCCCTTCACGATTCCCAAGACAACACCGATATAACTTTTCTCGGGATCCGAAGGTGAAGATGAAGCTGAGTCATCCCCTGTTGCAAGTCCAAACGACTCAAATTGAGGATGTTCTTCCCAAAGACGAGTATGCCGAATCCAAGCGTCGCTCGTCAAAAGTTCAATTTTGATGATGAGCCACCCTTCAAGTCTCATCATCGTCCGATGACGCTCATCGATACGGCCGAGGACTGATAACTCAAATGGAAAAACCAACGAGACCGACGAAGTTGTTGAGACAAATGAGGCTCAACCAAACCTAGGTCCATACCACAACAATGCACTTAGTTCAATCACGCTTCATCGCGCAGGCTCCCAACGCCGCATCGAATCAACTCAATCGGGCACATCACGGCCACAAGTCACCATTGAACACATTCCCTATGTCCGTGATGATGCGTTTGAATAAACATTCCCTTTCTCACTAGAGTCGCCCGATCTTGATGAAGAATCGGCTAGAGATCAATGACGTTTCCGTAAACCCGATCCACATTCCCACGATACCATCGTCCCAAAGAAATTTTGATTTTGATGTTTGCAGGCCGCCAAATGAGACAGAGGTGACAGCTGAGGTTCGAGAAGTTTTCAAGGCAATATTTGCGGAGATAGAGAAGATGGAAAAGCACCAGGCCTCATTGGATATGCGGCTGGATAACAGAGATGCAAACCTTACAGCCGATCTACGTGGAATAGTGGTCCGAATCCGGGAATGGTGGCAACAGCAGCAGACAATGCGTGTGGAACAGTTCGATATTTCAAAGCATTGTACAATAAAATGTTAGTCTGGAGCGATGATAATGCTGACATGAAGACGAGGATGCAAGAAAATATTGATAGGATGCATGCCTCTCATACCACTGAAATGGAACTGCTGCGAGAATTTCATCGCAAAGAACTTCTGCGCGTGGAGGAAAATATGAATGAAAAGTTCAGCCTCCTTATGGCTGAAATGAAGCTGGTGGCAGCCGAATCCAAAGCCACCCGCTCAGAATTCCGTGCAGCATACTCCGCAGACTCCAAGCAAAACTCAGCTATCAGCAGCCTAGACTTCATGCTTGCTGGCTTGTTTCCAGGGGTTCCTCTCTCCTTCGATGATGCCAGAAAGAGGGAAGAGGAATACCTAAAGACGTTGAAAGGATCGACTGCTGAGAAGAAGGACGCAGCTGTTAAGAAGCAGAAGAAAACAGTCGAGGAGCAGAAGAAAGATAAGGGAAAATCCGTTGAGAGGGAAGGTTCAAAGGATATGACCTTAATGGTTGCTAGAAACCCTCAACAAGGACTTGTCACACGGTGACATCATCAAAGAAACTTCCAATGGATCGCCGCTCCAACACTCTGTTGCCCATGTCCGAAAAGAGAAGATAGTAGAAGCGAGAGATGACGGAGGTTGAAAGAAAAATGGATGCCCGTCACGATGGACATATCAAAAATATGGAGGCATTCCAGCAGGAAGAGACACTAATGCCATTTCGCACGCCGATACCGAGCCTGGATCGCTTGATGAATTCAAAATGCTCGCATCCGAGGATACTTGAAGGCATGACCATGGCCCAAGCCTGGGACTTGTATTGGGAAAAAGGGCTCAAGTCGTGCGAAGAAGGCGACAGCAATGACTCTAGCGATCACTCTCCCATCGTCACTCTGCCGTCACTTTTTGGAAAGAAGAAGGCCCCAAAGACAATACTCACCCATAGGAAGAGGGAGAAGAAAGCGAGGAAGAGGTTTCGGACCTGACCTCTACCCAAAAACATCGAATACATAGATCCAGGGGAAGAAAGGAGGGATCTATTGGGCTGGGTATGACGAAGTAGCCAATATGCAAGTGGCCGGAAGAATCGATTATGTAAAAAGGATTGAAGAAGAAAATAAAAGACAAACTCAGCTGTGAGAAGAAAGACAAGAAAGAAGAAGAAAAGATTAAGCTGCCAGAAGAGCCTACGAGAAAAAGAAAGCAGCTGAAGAAGAGAAAGAGACCAGAAGACGATAGAGCTGAAGAAGAAAGAAGGAGACAGCGAAGGCGATGAAGTGTTGCTGTCTACCCCTTCATGTACTTTACTATTGTAAATACATATTGTGTAAGTCTTCTGTACAATAAATAAAAGTTATGCAATTTCTATTTTTTTTCTGCGTAGATATAGAACGCCATGATGCTCTGATATCCTTTGTAAACAGCTTTGTAAAGGACAAGAATGTTATGATCAATAAAAGGATCAATTCTACGCATACATTCTCTGTTTCTACATTGTCTGTATGTATCTCTGCTATTTACATTTTGTATGTATGTTTTAAGTTTTGGCTTCATCAAAAAGGGGGAAATTGTTGGGAAATTTGTTTATTAGATTTTGACGAATGCCATTTAAAACTTAGACTAGAAAGTTGGCACCCCATTTTCTTTGTAATTTGTATTATAATAGATAGGGTTGTACTAGCTGAGTCAAGTCAGCTACGCCTGGACATACTAGAAGTCAACTGAGAATCGAGATGAAGACTCACCGTGAAGCAATGAGTATAGAAAGAAAGAGAAGACAAGAACTCGATCGAAGGAGTAATGTATGATATCTGATTGTGTGAAGTGTCAGTCAAGTCAACTCAAGATAGCCAAGTCTCAAATTGAAGTGACAGATGAGTCATCCAATGATTGGGAGCTGACTCGAAGTCACCTGGGGAAGTTAAGGAAAGGCAGTCAAGTCAAGACAACTGAAAAGAATCCGTTGCACAGAAGTCAAGAATATTACCTAAACAAGTAATACTTCCATGCTGACATGTCTTAAAGTGCTCAGTCCTAGAAGCGTGCAAAAGGAATAAACCAATGGGAAGCACTGCACCGTGTGTCAGACTCTAAAAAGCTGAATGTTCATTTAATACGAGGAAATGTCAAGATCAAGGACTGCAACAAGACAAGCCAACGAATACAAGTGACTTTTGAAATCAAATTATCTCTTCAACGGATGATTTTTGAAAGTTCACTATAAAAGGCTAAGGAATCACTTAGAGAGAGGGTAACCTGAACCACAAACATTCAAGCTATTATTCGAGCTGTAACCCTCAAAAATATTCTCAAGTTATTCAAGCAAATCCTCAAGACTAAATTTCGAAGAAAATCAATCCAACACCAAGCTGTGAAGGAAAGACAACTTCAAGCTGTTGAAGAGGAAACTTTTGAAGAATCAAAAGGGGTCTACATTCCAAGAAGGATTGTAGAAAGGTTCAAGGTCGAACTAGTCTTAAGATATTAGAGGGCTTCGTGATCAAATCCAAGAAGCTTGACCAAGTAAGTCAAGTAGCAAAGGCAAATGCCTGTGAAGAAGGTTTAGTCGGATGAGAAACCGATGTGTGACCAAGGCGCATCTCCGGATCGAGTCCCAAAGGATCAAGTCACCAGTGTGATCAAGACTTGCATCCGGACCGATAACCACTTTGTACTCGATCAATACTTAGTGGATTCCTCCAGGAGTTGGAGAAGAGAGGATTAGAAGAATTACCCCATCTTCAACCTCTATAAAATTTATTGTGTCATTTACATTTCAAAGATTTACTTTACGCATATCATTTAATATCTCACGATAATTTGCTATCCAATTGATATTTAACAAGTGCTAAAATCAAGTGTTAAAACAAATTTAAACCAAATTCAAAGGTGTTAAGTCTTCCATTTGAAAATCTCATCACATAGGAGTTAAGTATTAGACTAAACAAATGAGTTATTCTATCAACAAATCGATCGATTCTGTTGAGTGGCTAACTCTATTTGGTTAACTA
Source organism: Rehmannia glutinosa (assembly GCA_016081115.2). NCBI lineage: Eukaryota > Viridiplantae > Streptophyta > Magnoliopsida > Lamiales > Orobanchaceae > Rehmannia > Rehmannia glutinosa. The sequence goes on along the minus strand of JABTTQ020001985.1, from coordinate 197,125 downwards.
ACTTAGTCATGTCCATCAAGAACATAGTCATGAAATTAACTCTGAACTATTTTAAAAAGGACTAAAACGTTGAAAAAGTTGGTAAGGTTTATTCAATCTCCCCCCCTCTTCTAAACCTTACTCACACCCCTTGGGACCTACAAGGGATTTAATGAAGAAATTTGGTATGGAAGAGAAGTCTTCTGAAAATACCAATGAATACATCGATTAAGATGGACATGGATGCGAGATAGGAAGGTTGTAGATCAAACAAGATACATAGCACTTACATGGATCACCGCTCTATCTAACAAAGAAGCAGCCGACATCACCTTTGCGGTAGGTGTATGTGCATGATTTCAATATGCACCAAAGGAAAGCCATATGACCGCATCTAAGAGAATCTTAAGATATTTGAAGGGACGCCAAGAAAGTTGGCTTATGGTATCCAAAGGAAGGTGGATTCAAGCTTATTGGTTACTCAGACTCTGACTATGCTGGATGTAGGGTTGACAGGAAGAGTACCTCGGTACATGTCGAATGGTTGGAAACAGATTAATTTCCTGGTTTAGCAAGAAGCAAACTCAATAGCCACATCCACAAAATGACAGTAAATAGCTACGGGAAGCTATTGTGCCCAAGTTTTATGGATGAGACAATAGGCGAGAGACTATGAAATTGAAGGAAAAGAGATTCCAATTATGTGTGATAACACAAGTGCTATTGCAATCACTCGAATCCGTGTTGCATTCAAGAAAAAACACATTGATGTCGATATCATTTTATAAGAGATCATGTTGAAAAGAAAGATACCGTTTTTTGGAATATATCTCAACGATAAGCGATTAGTCGCATATTCACCAAGCCCTTATGTGAATCAAGATTTGAAGAGCTTAAGCATTAGCTAGGGTTAATTGAGTGAGTTGAAACTCGTAAGACTCAATGAGAAAAGAAGGAACGTGAAAAGATGAAAATAGAACAAATCTCATAAATCGGCCATATCGGAAAGTCACCAGACGAGTTAGTGACAAATGAGTCACTAAACAAAAGGAGAGAAGAAGAGTTGAGTCATTTGTGAAGTAAGTTTCGAGTCATTTGTGAGCTAAGTGACAAAAAAGCATCGTTTTTAATGAGCGGAATATTTTTAAGGATGACGTCGGTAATAATAATGACGACGGCAGCCAAAAGTCTGCACAAAGAAGCATATGATTGGATATAAATGTCACTGCATTAAATGCGAGCAATTAAATGCAGTGTGACGTGCTAAATCTGAGCCGTTGATCTCGATCAAAATTCAAAAACCGAAAACACGTCCTTTCATAACCCTTATATACTCTTCCTTTCGCTTTTCTCTCTCACACTTAAAACTGTTCATCTTAAAACATTCAAAGCAAGTCTCTTTTCTCTCAAAAACCCTACAAGTTCTCAAGCAAGTTCAACAATATTTAATCGGTAGAAACTTCTAAAAATGGCACCAAAGACTGATTTCGTCAAGTTATAGAAGCAAATCCACTTTGGTTCGACTGTGGATTTTGAAGGCATGGTTAAGCAGATTCGGATGCAACCCTTGTGAAGAAAATCGCGGATATGTCGGAAAAATCTAGCCTTAAAGCCTTTTTGACGATAGAATACTCGCACACCTACCGGAAGAGGTGGTGCGTTTCTATGTGAATGCCGAGGTGCGGGGCGAAGGTATCAAGTCCTCCGTCCACCGCAAGGATGTCATGATCACTACTAAGGACATTGCGGCTCGCTGAAATATACGGTCGATGTGGACTTGGCTGCTGCATGGAAAGAAGTAGCCAAACCCGAGTGTGCTGCGAAGGTGGTCTACACAACTGACAAGAAATTGCTGAAAGACGACTACCATAAGCTGATGGATGTCGTCTCCAAATGTGTGGACATGAAGTTTGGTAGCTTTAACCAGCTATCAAAGACTAAGCTGATCATTATGCCTGCAATCATGCAAGGAAAGAAAGTTAACTGGGCTGAGTTCATATACAACAGACTCTGCCAGAACGTTGTGAATAAATCGTTCAAGGAAGATGGATCCTTTGGAGGATCACTCGGCTATGGCCTAGTCATTGGGCATTTAATCGAAGTGAAGGGCATTCCCCTTCAACATGTAATGCCCTTCCATGTAAACAAGAGGATGTTCAGGGCTAACCTTTCAGGAGCCCAGAAAAGAGCCCATGCGAAGAGGGCGGACACAAGTGAGGGGAATTCAGCTGACCCCGAGGAAACAATTGTTGCCTCCCCTCCCAAGAAGAAAGCCGCCCTGCAGCTGCGAAGAAGAAAACTGCCCCTGCAGCCGAGTCACCTGCCCGAGCAGCCGTGTCTCCTGCCCACGCAGCCAAGGCGGAGAAGGAAGCCGAAATATCTTCTCCGGCCATCAGAAAGAAGATGACTGCCAAGCCAAGAAAGGCAGCTCCTCAATCCAAGAAAGATGCTCCAGCCCCTGCCGCCCAAGAACCTAAAGAAGAGGAATCCAAACCAGAAATTCCTCTGGTGAGGACAAAGAGAAGAAATAGAATCTTCAAGCTTTCAGAGCTTGAGAAGACAACTGAATCTGCAACTCAGGTGGAAAAGGTTTAGAGACTCGCTGGTACGAGGAAGAAGTGCGATCTCCGTGAAGTTGTTAATGAAACAGCCAAGTCTGCTGAGGGTGATCATCAGAGGCAATTAGAAGACCCAGCTGTGGACAGAACAGCTGAGGAGGAAGAAGCAGCGGAGACAACAAAATCCCCTGCTGAAAGGGTTATGTCTCCACCCGCCCCAGATGATGCTGAAGGTGAAGAGCAGCAGAGTATGCTACATTCCATTCCCAAAAAAGAAGGACAAGAACAAGATGATGATGATGATGTCATCATGTATTCTCCAATATACCCAGACATCTAGCGCCGTCTACACAAATGGAGGGCATGGAAACTAAGTCACTCAAGGGTGCAATTTGAACGCCCTGAGTTCATCGAAGAAGAGGAGGAATTGTTCGAATTCCTCGGCATCACCAAGGTGATTCAGGCCCTTGATGAAGAAAATTGCTTGAATATCTTACAAATCTTCAAGGAGAATGAACAAGCCAAAGCAAACAAGAAGGCGGGTTCGTGAAAAGGCGAATACATGCCCACTCACCGGAACTCTGGAGCACACTCATCCTCACATTGATGCACTCTCGGAAAGTGATGGTGACATGGATCCCATTGCTGCGAAGGAGAAGTTGGATATGCAGCAAGCTATGCGGGAATCCAGGATAATGCATGAGCAGCAGTTGATGGAAGGACCAGGAGAGTCTTCAAAATCTCTCCTGGAGATAGACCCTTTGGGAGTAGTGCAGCACATTGCCACAGTTATAGCTGTAACTACCAGTTCACTCAGAAGATGGGTCCAAGGGACTTGGCAATGAGACTGGGAATTTGGGCACCCAAGTTGAGCCAACCCCTATTGAAGGTGTGTTACCACCTGCCCCCACGGCTGAGCACTCAATGGAAGCAGACGGGAGTCTGGAGAAGAGTGACCCCACCATCAGTCACTCAGATGGTATGCTAGCTGAGGGGGAAACTCACTCCACTGCAGCAAGGTCGGAGGATGCTGCAGATGACTCCACATTGCAGAAAGGAGGCGAAGTTGAAAAGGTAAGCGAACTACAGCAGACTGACACTGACGAAGCTCGAACAGTTGAGTCTGTCCCACCAAGAAGTGCTAACCGCTGCTGCAGGCCGAGGACGCTTCGATACAAAGGAGGCACATGTTGAAATGCTTCGGAGTTAACACTGGCACCGAAAGTGCAATCCAAGGGGTTGAGACTCCTTGGATACCAATGTCCAAGATCCTAAGACAGCTACGTCTATCGAAGGGATTGTCGAAGGCCTCACTGAAGTTGAGACTGCTGGAGATATTGAAGGCCCAAGGGAGGTTGAGACTTCCTGGTAAAAATCAAGGAGATAAGATCATTCCTTAAGTTATCATTCTTTCAATCGGAAGAGAAATCGAAACTCTTCACGATTCTCGGATAATCCCGACACAACATTCCCGGGATCAAGACGGCTGTTGAGTCCACCCCGCTCCACAGACTCACCGAGGATGTTTTCCACTGACGAGTAAGCCGACTTCAAAGTCGCTTTCTTAAAACTTTTAACTTCGATAATGAACCAAACCCTCAAGTTTCATCATCCTCCAAGGACGTTGAAGATGCAACTGAGGACAAGCAAATTCATTTAGCAGAATCTACTGAGACCGAAGAAGCTATTAAGACAGATGAGGCTCAGTCAGCTGGCCAATCTACTCAACGAGGCTCACCGCGACCGAGTCATCTCAGGCTCCCAAAGTCTGCAGAGAGTTCGACTCAACCAGATCATCACGGACATGAACAACTCAGAATCAATAACATATGTGCATGATGATGCATTTGAGGAGACATTCCCCTTCTCGATTGAGTTGCCCGACCTTGAAGAAGAAATAGCTCAAGAGCAGCGATGTTTCAACATCCGAGCAGATCCAGTTATTCCCACCGACTTCATTGTTCCAGCAGACTTTGATTTTGATGTTGCATGGCCGCCAACTGAATTCGAAGTGACAACTGAGATCCATGAAGTCTTCAAGAAAATCTGTGGAGAGATTGAGAAGATCGAGCGGCACCAAGCCTCACTAGATATGCGATTGGACAATAGAGATGCCACCCTCACAGCAGACTTACAAGGGATTGTGGTACGGATTAGGGAATGGTGTCAGCAGCAGAGTACAATGCGATACGAGCAAGTCCGATATTTTGAGGCATTGTACAACAAGATGCTAGTTTGGAGTGCTGACAATGCTGATATGAAGAAGAGGATGCAGGCCAATATTGACAGAATGCATGCCTCTCACACAACTGAAATGGAGTTGTTGCGTGAATTTCATCGAAAAGAAATTTTGCATGTTGAGGAGAACATGAATACTAAGTTCAGCCTTCTCATGGCTGAAATGAAACTAGTAGCAGCTGAATCGAAAGCCACTCGCTCAGAATTTCGCATAGCACATGCCGCAGCAGACTCCAAGCAGAACTTCGCTCTCAGCCGACTGGATTTCATGCTCGCTGGGATGTTTCCAGGGGTTTCTCTCTCTTTCGATGATGCCAAAAAGGGGGAAGAGGAATACCTGAGAAGTCTGAAGGAAGAGACAACTGTTGAGAAGAAGAAGGAGAAGGAGCAAACAGTTGTTGAGAAGAAGAAGGAGAAGGGAAAAGCTGTTGAGGGGGAAAGGTCAAAGGATGTGACCTTAATGCTGGCTGAAACCCCTCAGTAAGATCATGTTACAGCATCGATAATCAGCAAACTTCCAGTGACTCTGCCGCTCCAACACTCTGATGTACCTATGTCTGAGAAGAGAAAAATTGTGGAAGCAGGGATGAAGGAGGTTGAAAGAAAGACGGATGCCCGTGTACTAGAACTCTTGAAAGCTTATGGTGGCATTCCGGCAGAAAGGACACAGATGTTATTCTAGATGACGGAGACGAGCCAAGATCCGTTGAAGAATTTAAAACGCTCGAATCTGAAGGTTATTTCAAAAACATGTCCACAGCCCAAGCCTGGGATTTGTACTGGGAGAAGGGTCTGAAGCTGTGCGAATAAATTGATAGGTAGCAGACTACCAGCAGCCATTCAGCTGGTAAGAAGAAGACTCCAGTACAATATACGCCCAGAGGAGAAGGAAGAAGTGGGGGAGGAAGAAGTTTTCAACCTAGACCTCTACCCAAATATATTGAATATGTAGATCCAGGCAAGAAGGGAATGATCTATTAGGCTGGATATGATGAAGTAGCTAATTGGGAAGTGGATAGGAAGAATGTTGAATATGTGAAGAGAATTGAAGAAGAAAATAAAAGACAAGATCAATCGTGGCAAGAAAGGCAAGAAAGAAAAAGAAAAGATGAAATCTGCAAGAGAGCTTATGAAAAGAAGAAAGCAGCTGAAGAAGAAAAGAAGAGAAAGAGAGCTGATGATGACAGAGCTGATGAGGAAAGAAGGAGGCAGCGAAGGCGATGAAGTGTTGTTGTCAACCCATTCATGTATCTTACTTTTGTAAATACATATATGTAGGGGCATCAATTTGTGACACGACACGATAACCCGACCACCTAACCTAACACGAATTTAGCAGTATGTGTACAACCCTTAACAGTTCGGTCAAAATCGGGTCGGACACGGATAACACGAAAAATAAATAAGTCGCCTGTCAACCCGCTTCGACACGATTGACCTATGTAACCTATTTAATTTTATAGTGATATATTATTTTAATATTTTGTTATGTTTTAGTTGGTTATATGATGATGGAAAAATTATTAAATGCATTTTTTAATAATTTTTAATATTTAATGTATTTTTTATTTGTAATTTCAATTTTTTCTGATTTTTGTTTTATTTTTTTCGTGTCGAGTTTAAATTATACGGTTTTTTCGTGTCGTATCGAGTTACCCGTGTCGTGTCATAAACGGTCGTGTTCGGGTCGTGTATCTTGACACGAATAATTAAATGGGTCGGGTTCCTGGTTCGTGCACCTGTAATACCGTAAAAACACGACCCGCGAACACGAAACACGACACGATTGACACCCTTACATATATGTGTAAGTCATCCGTACATCAATAAAGCATTGCTATATTTTCTCTCAATTGTTGTATCTTAGCATAAATATGTGTAGTTTGCTATATATGATTATGCTCCGATACACCTTGTAAACGGCCGTAAAGAACAAGAATGATATGATCAATAAAATGATCTATTCAACACATACATTCTTTGTTTCGCATTATCCGTATGTATCCATGTTGTTTACATTTTATTTAATTTTGTTAAGTTTTGGCATCATCAAAAAGGGGGAAATTTTTGGGAAATATATTGTTTAGATTTTGATGAATGCCATGTAAAACTTATATTAGAATGTTGGCACCCCATTTTCCTTGTAATTCTTATTGTAATAGATAGGGCTAAATGAGCTAAGTCAAGTCACTATGACTTGGAATACAAGAAGTCAACCAAGAAGTGAAGTGAAGACTCACGAGAACAACCGAGTATGGCCAAGAAAGAAGATCAAGGACTCGATCAAGACGTAATGTGCTTGTAGGACAGCTTGTGTGAAGAGTCACCAAGTCAACCCTAAGAAGCCATGTCACAAGTTGAAGTGACAAATGAGTCTCTTAATCATTGAGCAAACTCAAGTCACCTGGGGAAAAGGCAAACAAAAGAGAAGTTAACTGAAAAGAATCTGTTGCACAAAAGTCAAGATTATTACTTAAATAAGTAATACTTCCATGTTGCCATATCTTAAAGTGCTCAGTCCCAGAAGCGTGCAAAAAAGAAAAAATCAATGGGAAACACTGCTCCTCGTGTCAGAACCTGAAAAGATGGACATTCATTTAATATGAGGAAAGGTCTACATCTCAAGACTGAAGACCAAGAAAAGACAAGCCAACGAACACAAGTGACTTTTGAAAATCAGCCTTTCTCTTCAACGGGCAGATTTTTGAAAGTTCACTATAAAATGCTGAGGAATCACATTGAAAAAAGGTAACCTTGAATACCTGAACCATGAACAAGCAAGCTATATTCAAACTGTAACCTGCAAAATATTCTCAAGTTATACAAGCAAAATCCTCAAGTCTAAATCTCGAAGGAAATCGATCCAACACAAAGCTGTGAAGGAAAGACAACTTCAAACTACTGAAGAGGAAACTTTTGAATAATCAAAAGTGGTCTACTTTCCAAGGAGGATTGTAGGAAGGTTCAATGTCGAACCAATCTCAAGTTATTGGATGGCTTCGTGATCAAATCCAAGAAGCTTGAGAAAGTGAGTCAAGTAGCAAGCGCAATACCCAAAGAAGAAGTTTAGCCTGACGAGAAGCCACCGTGTGACCAAGGCCTCTCCGCACTAAGTCCAAGGAGCAAGTCACCAAGCGTAATCAAGACTTGCCTCTGGAATCGATAACCACTTTGTAAACCGTTAATTACTTAGTGGATTCCTCCAGAGTTGGAGAAGAGAGGAGTAGAAGATTTACCCCATCTTCGAACCTCTATAAAATTTACTTGTGTCATTTACATTTCAAAGATATTTACATTCCCCGCACACATAACTTATATCTGATAATTTGCTATCCAACTCGATAATTTACCGAAAAGCTAAAGTCAAGTGTTAAAACAAAGCTAAAAGTTCAAGGGTGTTAAGTCTTCCAATAAAACTCATCACAAACAAGTTAAGGTTTAGACTAAATAGTCGAGTTATTCTATCGCCAAAATCTATCGAGTCCGTTGAGTGGCTAACTCTCGATTAACTAACTTAGTTGTCCCTCAAGGACATAGTTTGAAATTAACTCGTAATATTTTAAAAGGACTAAAATAGAAAAAGTTGGTAAGGTTTATTCAACCCCTCCTTCTAAACCTTACTCACACCCCTTGGGACCTACAATTATCTATGCTTATTTGAGGATTTTATTATCATTGTTGGTTTTATGTTGATGGATAAATAGGTCGTCTTAGTAAACTAGCATAAGTTTGATTGTCTATGTCGCGGCTCCCTTTTTGGGCATGACACATTTCAGCTATATTTGCAAAACATAATCATTCTATGCATGATTGTTTTTTTATAATATATACCACTGCTCAAAATACCTTGTATTTTTACTCTTTGTGCAATATCTTATAAATAAATATGCACCAATATATACCTATGTATGCAAAAGATTGTTAATATATACAAAATACATCATAATACTTCTAAATATATATCAAAATACAAAATACACAGCTTCTGGGGTTTTCCCAAACTGCAGAGGCTTCTTTCGAGGTTGTTTCGTGGAACGATGTGGTTCGGGATTTGCTTTTGAGGCAGAATTGATGGTGGCCATGTGGGCAATTAATTACACTTTTGCGAAGGACTGGACTCAGATTTGGCTGGAGTTGGATTCGGTTTATGTGGTGAAGTTGCTGCAGAAGAGATCCGAGGGGGTACCTTGGCGCCATCTTAGCATGTGGCATTACACTATGCATCTTCTTTCTCAGATGGATTTGGTAGTCTCTCACATTTTTCGGGAAGGCAATCGGTGGCGTACATCGCACACCGTGACTTGGTGGGGAGCGCCTCCAGCGGATTTTGTTTCGTCTCTTACACATGATTATGTTGGTCAGTCAAATTATAGGTTTGTTAGCTAGTGTGTCCTGGCTTCAGGTTTCTTTTCCCATTTTGGACGTTTTTTTCTCATATGAGGGGTACTCTTTTTCCTTCCAAGGGGTTTTCCCACAAGGATGGGTTTTACCTTAGAGGTTTTAACGAGGCCCCAACCATTCACCACCGGTCACCAGTGACCATTCCGTTATCATTTATGACATTGTTTCCAGGCTTTCTTTTGGTTACCTGATCAGCCTGTGATCAGGACAACTCTATTTTCATTTATATATATATTTTCGCATTTATTCAAAAATATGTATATCAAATTTATTACGAATTTTTGATCTTGATACTACATATATTATAATGCATATTTCTTGATCAAAATACACCATGATTTTTCCTTTAAAATACATGATAATTCAGCCCCTACAAGTAAAATATATATGCGATAATTAATAAATAAATATGCACATCTATTTCCATATATATATTCAGAAGATTAGAAATAATTTAAAAAATACATCATAATACTTCTAAATATACGACAAAGTTCTTTTAAGTATGCAATGTTGGTAACGTCAATTAAAAATACATACTCTTGATCGATTTTTTCATAATTTTTCCTTTGTAATACATGACGCACAATACCTTGAAAATTTTATATAAGAAACTTCTCAAAAATAAATATGCAAATATATCATACATCTTATGCAAGAGACTCCTATTATGAGCAAAACACAACATAACACTACCAAAGATACATCATATATATTCTTAGTATGCAATGTTGATAAAGCATCAATTATAATGAATATTTCTCCATAATTAAGAAAAATGTTCAACCATAAAATACTATTACCACAAAGTATACAAAAAGATTAACTTAAGAAGTGCAATTTCTTTATCGCTACTACAACATTATGCAATAAATACAATTACATAGAAATATTAAAACTAGTACCATTAAAAATATAAGACTAAAAATTTCAGTGTTTTTAAAATTACATCTCCCCATTGCACCGTTAATACCAACACAATAAATATTCTAAATTTTCCCCCAGAGACACTACAATTCTTTCCCCCGTCTAGAATTTTCTACCATCTGCCAAGTTTTTTTCTCTGTGCTCGTTTTCATCATCAAGCAGTATTGTTGAGCAGTACTTGTACCGCAAACTAGCAATATGGGTTGCATTACACCTCTCCTTCCCACATTCCCATCCCCTCATCCCTCCCCACATGTAACTCTCCATATGCCGCATAGCAAATATCCAACAATCAACTTTATTTGCAGAGTATCTCCCAGATATAGAAAGTCTGAGTGGTTCGGATTTCTGAACAACCCATGTCATTTGTTCACAACCTTTGGACACCAAATACTTTAAAAACACTGAATCTAAGGGAAAATATAATGTTCAAATATAAAATTGTTAATTATAATAATTATAACACCTTGTTTTTGGAATAAACCATGCATTCAAGAGGCAAGTGGATAATTAACATTTGTAAGCATAGAACATACGACTATGCAACACTAAACAATTAACTTTTGATTGACAACTTAAAAACTACCAAACCAAACATACAACTATCATAAACTAAATATGTGAATAATATGAAAAAGTAAAATTATGCTCAATGTAGTTGTATTCTAGATATGTATAACATTCGTGATATATTTGCATTAAAATTAAACTAAATATGCATATACAATACGTTGAATATGCAATATGAATAAAAAAATGAATACAACACTATAACCTGTATAAAAAAACCACATAAGTAACCACACCTTAAATATGCAATGGAACTCATCCAAATATGCGTGAGAATAATACAATAAAAATAACAAAGATATAACTTCCACTAGAGACTATATATAGATCGAAGTAACTAAATATGCAATGAAACACAACTAATTATGCATACAAAATATATTTGTTATTTTCATGGAAGAAATATATATTAAGTAGAAGACATAATACATCTATGAAATATAGTTACTTTAAAAATTGTAAACAAATTTTTTTAATTTTAATAATAACCAAACATATTATGCAAGAGATACAAAATATATTTGTTATTTTCATGGAAGAAATATATATTAAGTAGAAGACATAATACATCTATGAAATATAGTTACTTTAAAAAGTCTAAACACATTTTTTTAATTTTAATAATAACCAAACATATTATGCAAGAGATACAACGAGACTATATAATAAAATTGTCGTAACATTGCAAGGTCCAAATATTTACGAAAATTACCAAGACAAAAATATAAAAACCAACACAACAGAACACATTGTTACACGATCATAATGCATACAACTTCAAGAAATAAACATTCAGAAAATTTAATAACTTTATCACCGACATGCTTGCAATTGAACATAATGATAAAAAGGAAATAAAATCCCACGAAAACATTCATCAATCTTAGTAAATTTTGAAAATAATATTAATATAAAATAATTAAAAAAATCTAAAAATTATTTAAGAAATCTAGAACTATTAAACAAAACTTAATAATTATTTAAATAAAATTATTTTGAAGGATTTGATTATGTTTATAATGTATTTACTTATATATGTTAATGTATATACATATTTTGAATAAATCAAAAACATTGAGAAATAAAATTTGAAAATTATTTAATAAATAAAATACCAAATAATTCTAAAAATTATCTCATAAAATAAAATATACCAATAATTTACTTAAAAAACAAGTAGTCAAAAAATAACAAGAAATTAATTAATAAATAAACCAAAACATTAAATTTATTTCATTAATTGTTTTAGGTAATTTCATTAATTTTAGATCTTAGATAAATTTTGTAATTTTATAACATATCATTAAACTTTATTACACTATATATAAATGGATTTTTGATATAAATGTACACATATTGTGTAAATGATTATATATTACTTAAAAAACAAGTACTAAAGAAATAAAAGTTAAATTTTCTATATAAATAAAATACTTCAAAACAAATCCAAATATTATTTGATAAAATTGATCAAATATAAATTAAAAACTTAAAATGCAAACATAAAATTAAATATATTAAAAAATAAGCATATAAAATCTAAAGAGGGTTTAATAAATATAAAATTATCCAAGAATTGATAAAATTATGTAAATAAAGAAAGAACTATGATATAAGGCCTTAAAATTATCAAACAACCTAAAATTTATTTGATAAGTCTTAAAATCATCGATAAAATAAAAAAATTAAGATAAATTTAAAAGTTATCATTGGATAAATTCAAAAATAATCAAATGATAAATAATTTTTTTAGAATTTGAAAATTACCAAATAAAATCTAAGACTATGTAAACAAATCGAAAAACTATGATACAAAATCTTAAATTATTTAATACATCATACTTTTCAAATAGAAAAAATTTGTAATTCCATATTTTCAGTCAATATGTGTTTTTTCAACTTAGCTTGATTTGGGTAAATTCCAATGATTAACATAAAACAATAAGCAGCTTTTATACTTTGTTAATTTAAATAATTAAAATTTATTGTTTTAAGTAAATTGAGTTTTCATATATTTTCACATGTTTATAATTGATAGGCTTTAGACATAATGTGTGAATTAAATAGTTTCTAATTTCATATATTCACAAAATCAGTATTTATTTTGTTTAATTTCTTACAAAAATCATGCAATGCAAATCTGGATGTAGGTCTCAAGGGGTGTGAGTAAGGTTTAGAAGGGGGGATTGAATAAACCTTACCAAATTTTCGATTTAGTCCCTTTAAAGAAATTACAGAGTTAACACAAATAGCTAAGTCCTTGAGGGACAGCTAAGTTGGTTATTCAGCAGAGTTAGCCACTCAACAGACTCGATGGAGCTGTTGATAGAATAACTCAGCTGTTTAACTTGAACCTTAACTTGGTTGTGTTGGTTTTATCAGCGGAAGACTTAACACCCTTTGACTTGATTTAAACTTGTTTTAATACTTGATTTTAGCTTTTGGTTATTAATCAGTTTGGATAGCAAATAAGTTTATCAGCAGATATAAAATAGATATGCAGAAATATAAATGTGCTGAAAAATAAATGACACAGTTAATTTTTATAGAGTTTCGAAGATGGGGTAATTCTTCTAATCATCTCTTCTCCAACTCCTGGAGGAATCCAATAAGTAACCGATCAATTTACAAAGTGGTGAAAATCTAGAGACAAACGCTTGGTCACACAAAATTGCTTTTCGTCCGACTTAGCTTCTTCTTCACAGGCGCTTTGCCTTGCTACTTCATCTCACTTTCTCAAGCTGTTGGATTTGATCACGAAGCCCTCCAATAACTTGATACTGGTTCGACCTTGAACCTTCCTACGATCCTCCTTGGAAAGTAGACCCCTTTTGATTCCTCAAAAGTTTCCTCTTCAACAGTTTGAAGTTGTCTTTGCTTCACAGCTTTATGTTGGATTGATTTCCTTCGAGTTTCCGGCTTGAGGATTTGCTTGAATATCTTTGAGAATATTTGCAGGTTTACAGCTTAAATATTGCTTGCTTGTTCGTGGTCAGGTAATCCAAGTAACCTTTTCTCAACGAGTTTCCTCAGCCTTTTATAGTGAACTTTCAAAAAAATCTGCCCGTTGAAGAGATAGGCCGATTTTCAATAGACACTTATGTTTGTTGGCTTGTCTTTTCTTGGTCTTCAATCTTGAGATGTAGACCTTTCCTCGTATTAAATGAATGTACAATTTTCAGATTCTAACACGAGGTGCAGTGCTTCCCATTGGTTTATTCTTTTTGCACGCTTTTGGGACAAGCAATTTATGTAATGCTCTTCACTTCTGTGCAACGGATTCATTTCAGTTAACTCCTCTTGGTTGCTGCCTTTTTCCCCAGGTGACTTGAGTCTGCTCCAATCATTTGAAGACTCCACACAGATGTTCCTCAGCTGATACATCTTCAGTCAAGTTCTTGATCTTCCATCCTGGCCATACTCAGTTGTTCCTCAGTGGAGTCTTCACTTCAGTCTTCAGTTGACTTCTTGTATTTCCAGGCATAGCTGACTTAACTCAGCTTTTCAAGCCCTATCTATTACAATAAAAATTACAAGAAAAATGGGGTGTCAACTTTCTAGTTTAAGTTTTACATGGCATTCATCAAAATTTATAAAATAAATTTCCCAACAATTTCCCCTTTTGATGATGCCAAAACTTAAAAACATTAAACAACATGTAAACAAAGCACAATACATACATACACAATGCAAGAACAAAGAATGTATGTGTTGAATAGATCGCTTTATTGATCATAACATTCTTGTCCTTTACACAGCCTATTTACATTTAGTATCAAAGCATTCTATATCAAAGCAAAATGCGTACATTTATGCTAGATACAAATACAAAAGGAAAAGTTACGTAAAAAACTTCACTAAGTACACAAATGACTTACAAAAATGTATTTATCACGCACGCCAAACGTGACGCAACAACGATCAATCACTTAAAATGAAATAAATCAATAGTCTAAACCAAAGATACCAAACTCCAAGTGAAATAGAGTCTAATGCAAATGAATTAAAATAAACACGAGTACAAATTACAATCTTAAAGTCTCAAGCGGTATCCGAATACAACCCAAAAGATTATCCAATTAACTTACAAAACGTCAAACGAAAATAAAATGAAGGAGTCCAACAACAAATAAAAGTAAAAGGAATTGTCGCTCCACATCACGGATAGAGATTCAATCATGTAAGTTCGATGTCTTCAAAACTCTTCATCTAAAGGTTAGAAAACAGGAGGGAATGAGACAAAATCTCAGCTGGATGGGGTGGTCGTGTGCAAGTGTGGCGATATAAATAGTTAATGCGAGAAATTTAGTTGTATGAAAACGCGTGAGAGATGATGCATGATTTCACACACATCCACAAGCGTCGTGATAAATATATTAAGTAACATACTTATATAGTTTAAGAAAATAGTTCGTGGTCACGCAGCACTATGGTTCAAGACGGGAGGATTGCGTGCGGTTTGATTTGTAACGCCAATCCTATGCAAGACAAGTAGCGGTTGCGTGGATTTGTAGCGCCAACCAAACGGGTCCGATTAACTCCAGAATCGTGTGGATCGACAAATGATTCCTTCATTCTTCCTTGTAACTCCCGAGCAAGATGGTCCAAGACCCGTCACCTTATCGCTCCGTAGGCAAAGACAAAATCCACAAATGAGCTAGCAAGGCTCGGATTTGTCATAATCATGATTATACCTCAAGTACTACGACCCGCTTCCTCGGGACACTCCGTCCCGGTTGCGGGATTAGGACGATGGGGCCTAAGAGTGGAATAGCAGCCGAGCTGCCTGCTCCATCCCCGACGTATCCATTCCGAGTCGTGAGCTCGACACACCAAGTTGACTCAGCAGAAAGTAAACACAAGTTCATGTAGTCAACCAGCAAAAATGAAGATTATTGATTCTAAGCGAGCTTCATGAAAAGTTTTCAAAAATTTGCGTAAGGTAATTATGGCGTTGGTGGAGTTATTTGGATGAAGATGATTATCGGGAGGATAAGTAGTCTTCGATATCTTAAGGATTAGGAGGAACATAAGTCCCGTTATAGATTCAAATCGCGAGACGAGGAAGTCGCCCGCGATCGAGTATTAATCGGTCAAGACGATCCGATAAGTCAAGGGATTTTTAAGAAAATAAAATATTTTAATTAAATATTAAAGTCAGAGGGTCCAGAGCTGTTTCTTTAAAAGAAAATAATTTGAGTTAGGTCCTTATAAAAATAAAGTTTTCAATTAGCCCGTTTTGACAAAACCAATACTATTGGGGTTAAAAGTTAAATAAATAATAAATGTCCCGACCTTGAAAAATTATGAGGTCAGTTCCTAAATTCTCTAAATTGTTCAGAGATTCAGGTTTTTAAAGTTTTGAGGTCGCGTTTTTATAAAATTCTCACCTTGGCCCCAAATTTGTTAAAATTGTCATTTCGGCCCTAAGTTTAAAATAACCGAACTCACAAACCGGAAGGGCTTCTAATGTGATTCCAGTTGGAAAATGTCACTAAGCTTAGTGGGATATTGGGACAAAAACAGTTTTAAAACGTCATAAGTATAGGTCCCTTAACTTTTGAAAATCTCATTTTTGTCCCATTTTGAAGTAATTGCCTTTAAGGATTTTAGGGGTCCAATTGTTATGAAATTTGAACCATGGGTCCAAAATATAATTATGTTATAGGTAAATTAGTATTTCCAGGTACATGGGCTGTATAAGTCCTGGAAATTTCATTTGGGTCCTCAAGTTTAATCTTTTACAATTTGGTCCCTCAAGTTTTATAAAATTACTTTCCAAGCTCTAAACACTTGGATTTTTGGAATACACTTAAAATATGTTATTTCTAGTCCCTTAAGAGTTAAAATTTCAAATTTTAAAATTAGGGTCTGGTACAGTTTCGAAATTTGCAAAATAGCCCTTAAACTTCTCAAATTTTACAATCTAGTCCTTGGGCTTTTAAGGGTTGATTTTATTTATCTAAAAACTCTTAAAACTTTAATAAAATGTCAAAACATAATTTTTGAACCTGAGTTCAGTCCCAAAAATCAAAAATTACAGAGGGGTCCCTTAAGTTTTATTTTCTTGTAATTAAGTCCACCAACTTTCCATTTTTGCATTTTAAGTCCAAAAATCGAAATTTAATCAATTATGCTCGACTTGTCCAGGTTATAGGTCATTCAAAACATAGATTTTAAGAGTCATAAACATACATATCCATCTCATACAAGAATTTATCAAATATGACAATAAGGTGTACATGTATGGCCTAATTTTCGGTAAATCGCATTTTGAGCAACACTTGAGAAATTTTTCCAACTTGATACAAGAAAATAGCATGCAATACATAATATATATCTCAAATTCTCAATAACAAAATACTACATGCATTTTTATGAATTAAAACACCTAGAAGTTGAAAGGATTTTTCCACCCACCTTGTTTGTTCGGTTGATTGGTGTAAAGTGGTGTCACTAGACCTTGAGGATTTTAATCCTCACTTAAGGCAGCCCCTAAGTCAAATAATAAAAGGAGTTTTGAGTTAGAAAATTAAGAATTGAACTAAGGGAAAGAAGAAGAGAAATAGGCCAAAGGTACCACACTTACCTTGTGTAGTTGAAAGTTGTAGTCAAAAATTGATAGTCTCTTAAGAACTTAATCACCTCTAACCAAAGCTCCAAGGTCAGCCCCTAACCACCTCAAAATGAAAATTTTGGTGTTAAAATTCGAAATTAATAGGGGAGAAGAAGAAGGTACCAAAAATCCCATTTCTTACCTTATAGTCCAAATCCTTCAAATTTCTTCAAGTCTAGAAGTCTTCTTCAAGGTGATGGTAAGGCTCTTAGTATCTTCCAAGTCTTCTATGTAAACCTCAAAAATAAAAATCCAAACTTACATTAATAAGTGAGAGGAGATAGCTAGATGATATCAAGACAAGAAGAGGAACAACATTCTTACCTTGTTGAAGGGGGTGTTCAATTTTTGTAGGTAGAAGAGGGGTTCTTGAAATTTTGGTTAAGTGTTTGGGAGATATGAAGAAGAAGGTATGTTTGAAGATATGAAGAACTTATGTTTGAAGATTTGAAGATGTGAAGAGTTGGTGTTTGAAGATTTGAAGATGTGAATGATTTTTGTTTTTAGAGAGAGGTTAGAGAGATGTTGGAGAAAATGCTTGAATGATGAATGAGTTGGATAAAAATGATATTTTGAATAATTTTTGATCATCAAAATGGCCCTTGGCCGTTCACAATGAGAGAGGGGAGGGAGACAACTTTTGTTTTGTTCTATGGCTTGAAAGGTGTAGCTTGCATGAGGGACAAGGATCTTGGTCAAGATGAGGTCTTGCATGGGAGGATGAAATTGAAGGGATTGAGGAGAATGTTGGCATGGGATGTTGGGAAGCCTCCAACATGTTGGGTAAGTTTATAATAAAGAATTGGTGTATAAGATATTGTGTATAAGATTTGAATTAATGGTGTAATAATACACAAGATGAATATATAAGGTGTATGTGTACAAGAGTTGGAGGATATTTCTACCCTAAAATTCCCATTATGGCAGTCCACTCAAGGGGTATTTGTGGTATTTCCATATTTTGTTTTGTCCCAAATTGGTGATAATAGATGAATAATATCAATCTCCAAAATAATTAGTGATTTCCTTGATCACTTATAAGTCTCATGATCGCTAATCTAATCCGGATTCTTAATTCTATAAGGTATAAACCTCTAAAATAAATAGTCTCTTAGAATTCTAAGGTGACTAATAGATACGCAAATAACAATAATGATGATCAATCAAGTGATCATAAATGCGAAATAAAATTAATAAATGATTATGATCACAAGAAATAAATAAAGAAATTAAAGGCAAAATATATTATCATTAATATTTACCCGTCAAAAGCGATGCGTAGAATTGTCAAATAGTACCAAGACAATACGTGAAATAAATACATGTTCGAATAAAATCGAGGGCTTCACATTCTCCTTCCTTAAAAGAATTTGGTCCCCAAATTCTTCTTAACAACTCGATATTGATTCCTCATGTCTTCTTCCATCTCCCATGTTGCGTCTTCGTCTCTTGTGGTTCCGCCATACAACTTTAACCATTGGAATCTCTCTATTACGCAACCGACGATTCATGATCAATGATTCTGATTGGTTCCTGTAAGATAAATTCTCCATTAGAGGAGGAGCATCACGAGTGATGATATGCTCGGGATCCGGTTGATACTTTTTCAATCTCGACACATGGAATACATCGTGCATTCCCGCATACTTGTGCTTCAGAACTCAAGTTTGTAGGCCAACTTTCCGATCCTCCGCAAAATTTGGTAAGGTCCAATATATCTCGACTCAATTTACCTCCTTTCCTTGGATTGATCAATCCTTTTCGTGGCAAGAGTCCGAGAAATACCTCATCTCCGCTTCAAATTCCAAGTCTTTTCTTCTCTTGTCCGTGTAACTCTTTTGGCGCTCCGAGCCGGATCCGCTCCTTGATTAACTTGACCTTCTCCATGGCCTCCCGAACTAAGTCGACCTTTGGAATCGAGGGTGACTTCATTCTCCTTCGAGTCCATTGTCATCAATCTCCCAAAGGTAGAGGGGATCTACACTTTCGTCCCATACAAAGCTTCGTAGGGTGCCATCCCAATCGTGGCCTGATAACTGTTATTATAAGCGAACTCGGCCAATGGTAAGTGCGAATCCCAACTTCCTTGGAAATCCAATGTGCACGCCGCAACATGTCTTCCAGGGTTTGAATTGTTCGCCGATCGCCATCGGTTTTGGGATGTGTCTTCTTTGTCTGAAACTTAGCGAGGTACCCAATTCCTCATGTAAGCATTTCCCGAACTGAGACAAACCTCGGGTCTCTCGTCGATACTATGTCGACCGGCACTCCATGCAATGGATGATCTCTGATGTAAATTTGCGCAAGTTTCTCGCAAGTCGCCGCTTTTCTTCATGGGTAAGAAATGTGCATTTTGTGAGTCGGTCTCACGACTACCCAAATTGCATCATCGCCTCGCCTGGTCCTTGGTAGATCCATCACGAAGTCCATCGTTATGTGTTCCCATTTCCACTCGGGAATTCTCAACGGTTGTAATAAACCGATGGTCGCTGGTGTTCAACTTTTACTCGTTGACAAATCAAACATCTCGCAACGAACTCGCACCTGGTTCTTCATGTTTACCCACCAAGAATGTCTTTTTCAAGTCCTTATACATCTTGTTTCCTCCAGGATGTATAGTGTATTTCGAACGGTGTGCTTCCATTCTGTTCCTAAGTTGCTCATCACTCCTCTACACACAAATTCTATTCAAAATCTGATGATCCCATCTTCCCATCCGAGAATTCCGATCTTTCTCCTTTGAGTATCTTCTCTTTTAGTTTTTGAAGTTGCACGTCAATCCCCTGTGTTACTTTGATCTCGTTCAGTAGATCGGGTTTAACCAAATATTAGCACATGAAATTCGAAATCTGGTTCTCATCGGATTCCAAGTGCTCAATTCTTCTAATGATCTCCACTCTCGAATCATTAGTCTAGCTAAACTCGCCTTCCCCGCTCAAGGCGTCGCCTACTAGGTTTGCTTTCCCGGATGGTATTGAATATCAAAGTGATAATCTTCTATTAACTCCATCCATCTCCGTTGCCTCAAATTGAGTTCCTTCGAGAGAATAGATACTTTAGGCTCTTATGATCTCGTAAACCGTGAATGTTGCTCCGTGAGATAGTGTCTCCATTTCTTTAATGCGAACACTATTGCCGCCAATTCCAAGTCATGCGTTGGGTAATTGGCTTCATACGGCTTGAGTTTCCGTGATGCGTAAGCAATGACCTTTCCTTCTTGCATGGTATGCTCCCAGTCCTTCCTTTGATGCGTCATCAGAGACGACAAAGTTTTCTGTTCCCTTTGGAAGGGCTAAGACTGAGCCGTAGTAAGTCGTTTCTTCACTCTTGGAAACTAGTCTCACACTTGTCATTCCACTCAAACTTGACTTGCTTCCGGTTAGTCGAGTGAGTGGTCCGGCTATCTTGGAGAAATCTTGGATAAATCTTCGATAATATCCAAATAGTCCTAAGAAACTTCTCGATCTCCGTTACGGACTCGGGTTGTTTCCATTCAACCACCGTCTGACTTTCAAGGATCTACGCGATCCCAAAGATCGGATACTATGTGTCCCAAGAATGCGATTTCACTAAGCCAAAATTCGCACTTGCTAAATTTGGCATACAACTTGTGTTCTCGTAGTGTCTCTAAAACAATTTTCGATGACGCTCATGCTCCCTCTTTAGACTTAGAGTATACGAGTATGTCATCAATGAATATCACTACGAATTGATCCAAATAAGGTTGAAAGACTCGATGCATTAGATCCATAAACGCCGCTGGTGCTTTGTCGATCAAAGGCATCACTACAAACTCGTAGTGTCCATATCCGTCCAAATGCTGTTTTGAAACGCCTCTTCACGGATCTTTAATCGATAATATCCTTGTTGTAAATTAAACTTCGAGTACACCGCCGCTCCTTGAAGTTGATCAAACAGTTCGCCTATCCCTGGGAGTGGATATTTGTTCTTGATGGTCACGCTTGTTAAGTCCGCGATAGTCTATACACGCCTTAATGTGCCATCTTTCTTTTTGACAAATAGACCGGGTGCCCCCTGGGAGACGTGCTTGGTCGAATAAATCCCACATCCATCAGCCTTCCTGTGAATTGTGTCTTCAACTCTTGTAACTCAACAGAGCCATTCTATACGGCGTTCGCGATCGGGCGGTTCCCCGGTAATACTGATGGTGAACTCAACTTCCTATCCGGAGGGACAAAGGTGAGTTCTTGTGGAAATACATCCGTATATTCGATACTATAGGTACTTGATTAATTTGTGTCTCAACCTTAGGTTTGTTAATTACAAACGCCAAGTACCCTTGTGCCCTCTAGTGATCGCCTTCCTCGCTTTCATTGCTGAAATGATTGGGGCAATCTTAACTCGTGCTCTTCCCGAAATTTCCACTTCGGCTTATCGGTTCACATAGTTTAATGGACTTGCGATGGCAGTCCATTTGTGCATGGTGTGCGAGACAACCAGTTCATTCCCAATATAATGTTGTATTCGACATAGGCAAAGAAGATCAAATCAAGAGGGAAATTTATCTCATCAATTTTAACTTCGCATGCATTATAGATAATATCTCATTATTCGCTTGCGCCCATAGGAGTGGATACTTCTAAACCTATAGGCATATGTTCCATGCATGCATGCAACTTGTGTACAAAATGTGGTGCGACAAATGAATGTGTTGATCCAGGGTCAAATAGTACTTTAGCGTAATGGCTAGATACTAGAAGCGTACCTTCCACCACGTCTGTTGCCTCCGGAGCCTCATGTCCGGCTAGTGCAAATGCTCGAGCAGGCATCCTTGCCCGGTTACCCTGGCCGTTAGCCGGCTTCTGTGGTTGCACCTGTTTGGTCCGGTCTTCGTATTTTGGGCAATCCTTCAGCTGGTGTTGATTACTACCACAACAAACACCTTCCATGTTTACGCCAACAACATCATTGGCAAGATATGTCCCGGTTTTTGGCAATGTGTACATATTTGGCCCTTTTTCCTCGTATTGGTCCTTTCCCTTTTTCTCGCCTTAACAATCGCCCTTCAATTTTAACAGCGCCTTGATGGTTGTCCCACCGCTGTCCTTTTGAGATCGTTTCGATGGCCTATTCAAATTAATCGACCAATGCGGTTAAGTCCCGACTCAATGCGAGGGTCGCTTTCACTACGGCCGAGTATGTTGTTATTTCAACAAAAAAAGTCAAGCTTTCGAGTTCCACTTCCCCCCGTGTGAACTTATACAATTTGTCCTCTTCCGTGCTAATTGTTCCCGGGCATATTTGGATAACCGATGGAATTCAGACTCATATCGGGCCACAAACATGTTCCCCTGTCTCAATTTATGGAATTCATCCCGGCGCGACTCCTTCACGACTTGGGGAATGTATTGCGCATTGAATTCAGCCAGAAATTTTCCCATGTTCTATCCACTTGATCCTCGTTCCCCACTTTCTCTCAACTCGCTCTCCACCAATCTCGAGCAGCTGATTCTAGTCGAACACGGCGAGCGTAACCTTTGTTCCCCCCGAGTATTGAGAGCATTGAAGATATTCTCCAGCTTCCCGATCCATTCTTCTCGCTTTCACATCATCCGGTTCCCCAAGAAAGTCGGGGTCGAATCGTAGAAACCGCTCCAAGGTGCGGTCATTCGTCTCTCGAGTAGGTTCATGGTTAGCCGATGAGGCTCGCTTGTTGCCTCATGAAAACCAATATCCGCTGCAAGGTTATTGCGCTTAGGTTATCTCCTGCGATTGGCGGAGGAGGTGGTGGCACCGGGAGGGTGCCCGATCCCTTTGCGCATCATCATTCCTTTGGGGTATACGGCGGGTCTCCGCGTCCCCTAAGCCTACCATGAACTGAGCTTAGCTACAATACAAAAATGAATGATTCCAATAAATATTCGCGTAAACAAGTTATACCGCAAGGAGAGCAACATAAGTTCACAAGACATAGAACATGTAGAAAAGATATATCCATTAATGTGAAAATTTGAATACATCCAAATGAGTTCATACAATAGACTACGAATCGATGGTAACTGAAATCATGGTACAAACGAAAAGCAAAATACAACGAAAAAGGTAATATGCGCCCGATACTATCTATCACAAAAGCTATCTATTCAGTGAGGTCGCCGTCATCATCACTAGCGGCCTCGTCCCGTAACCGAAACTTGATCGGGCCGAGGTAGCACCTCAAAGATTAGCCGCTTGGCGAAATCTAGCCACGTTCTAGTCCCGGAGCATCTTCGAGTGGGCGGCTTCAAGCGCCTCGGGCTCTACATCTTCCATTGGATCCTCATCGGGATCCTCTTCGGTCTTCTTCAGATCCTCCTCGGGATCCTCTTCATTATCGGCCTCAAGGTCGGGCATTGTTCCGCCTCGGGCGGGGCAACAATGGCGCATTAGCCGCTAAGGCAGCCTCCGAGAGCCGCATCCCGTTGGGTTAAGGCATGCGTGAGTTCCTCGATTATCTGCATTTGTTTGTTGATGGTCTCTCATGGCATCCTATGGTGTCTCTTGACATGTGCGTCTCCATTCTCCACTTCGTGCGACCTTCCTTGCACGTTCCATCTTCTCGCGAGTATTATCCAGGTGTTCCTGGATCAATCAATTTGGTCCTCGCGAGCGCGATGGTGTCCTCGCGTCTTTAACGAGGAGGGTAAGGTTATTCTTCTCTTCTTGACTCTTTGTTAGGAGGTGTCCTAGTTCACGAGTGCATTGTCGCTCCCGGTAAGCTCGTAGTCGGCCCGTAGGAATGCCCGGCGCCAATGAAGTTCTAAGGCCTTATAGTGATCCCGCTCAAAACGAGCTTCTATTACGTCCCCACCAGGTTGGGGTCTGCTCCATCCTCACAAACAAAACTAAGGCGGATTAGACGGATGTAAAGAAAAGGTAAGAAAGAACGAGGAAAGAATGACTAAGGAAAGTCAAGTTAAGAGTCGACTAAGTCAAATCAAGTATGACTAGGGATTCTCCAAATATAAATTTTAGCTTAACCTAAACATCAATAATATGGTTCTATGCCATTTTTGAAATCGATTTCACACTTAATTAGTCAAGTCACGGTATTACCCAACACAATCCGAGGGTCCTATCTCGGGTTAGCTCGGTGTAAGTTTCATCTTACTAGCCGAGCTTTGATACCATAATCATCACGCCCAAACGTGACGCAACAACGATCAATCACTTAAACAAAATAAATCAACAAATAAACCAAAGATACCAAACTCCAAGTGAAATAGAGTCTAATGCAATGAATTAAAATATACACGAGTACAAATTATAATCTTAAAGTCCAAGCGGTATCCGAATACAACCCAAAAGATTATCTCAATTAACTTACAAAAAACGAAAATAAAATGAAGGAGTCCAACAACAAATAAAAGTAAAAGGAATTGTCGCTCCACATCACGGATAGGGATTCAATCTACGGTAAGTTCGATGTCTTCAAATAACTCTTTATCTAAAGGTTAGAAAACGAGAGGGAATGAGACAGAAATCTCGGTGGATGGGGTGATCGTGGTGCAAGTGTGGTGATATAAATAATTAATGCGAAATTTAGTTGTATGAAAACGCGTGAGAGATGATGCATGATTTCACACACAACCACAAGCGTCGTGATAAATATATTAAGTAACATACTTATATAGTTTAAGAAAATAGTTCGTGGTCACGCAGTGCACTATGGTTCAAGCAGACAGAGGATTGCGTACGGATTTGTAACGCCAATCCTATGCAAGACAAGTAGCGGTTGCGTGCGGATTTGTAGCGCCAACCAAACGGGTCCGATTAACTCCGAATCGTGTGGATCGACAACGATTCCTTCATTCTTCCTTGTAACTCCCGAGCAAGATGGTCTAAGACCTGTCACCTTATCGCTCCGTGGCAAAGACAAAATCCACAAAGTGGAGCTAGCAAGGCTCGGATTTGTCATAATCATGATTATACCTCAAGTACTACGACCCGCTTCCCTTGGGACACTCCTCCGTCCCTCGGTTGGGATTAGGACGATGGGGCGGAAGAGTGGAATAGCAGCCGAGCCGCCTGCTCCATCCCCGACGTATCCATTCCGATTGTGAGCTCGACACACCAAGTTGACTCAAGTAGGAAAGTAAACACAAGTTCATGTAGTCAACCAGCAATGAGTAGTATTGATTCGGGAAGCGCTTCATGAAAAGTTTTCAAAAATTTGCGTAAGGTAATTATGGCGTTGGTGGAGTTATTTGGATGAAGATGATTATCGGAGGATAAGTAGTCTTCGATATCTTAAGGATTAGGAGGAACATAAGTCCCGTTATAGATTCGAAATTGCGAGATTTGGAAGTCGCCCGCGATCGAGTATTAATCGGTCAAGACGATCCGATAAGTCAAGGGATTTTTAAGAAAATAAAATATTTTAATTAAATATTAAAGTCAGAGGGTCCAGAGCTGTTTCTTTAAAAGAAAATAATTTGAGTTAGGTCCTTATAAAAATAAAGTTTTCAATTAGCCCCGTTTTGACAAAACCAATACTATTGGGGTTAAAAGTTAAATAAATAAATGTCCCGACCTTGAAAAATTATGAGGTCAGTTCCTAAATTCTCTAAATTGTTCAGAGATTCAGGTTTTTAAAGTTTTGAGGTCGAGTTTTTATAAAATTCTCACATTGGCCCCAAATTTGTTAAAATTGTCATTTCGGGCCCTAAGTTTAAAATAACCGAACTCACAAACCGGAAGGGCTTCTAATGTGATTCCAGTTGGAAAATGTCACTAAGGTTAGTGGGATATTGGGACAAAAACAGTTTTAAAACGTCATAAGTATAGGTCCCTTAACTTTTGAAAATCTCATTTTTGTCCCATTTTGAAGTAATTGCCTTTAAGGCTTTTAGGGGTCCAATTGTTATGAAATTTGAACCATGGGTCGAAATTTAATCAATTATGCTCGACTTGTCCAGGTTATAGGTCATTCAAAACATAGATTTCAAGAGTCATAAGCATACATATCCATCTCCATACAAGAATTTATCAAATATGACAATAAAGTGTACATGTATGTCCTAATTTTCGTAAATCGCATTTTGAGCAACACTTGAGAAATTTTTCCAACTTGATACAAGAAAATAGCATGCAATACATAATATATATCTCAAATGCTCAATAACAAAATACTACATGCATTTTTATGAATTAAAACACCTAGAAGTTGAAAGGATTTTTCCACCCACCTTGTTTGTTCGGTTGATTGGTGTAAAGTGGTGTCACTAGACCTTGAGGATTTTACTCCTCACTTAAGGAAGCCCCTAAGTCAAATAATATAAGGAGTTTTGAGTTAGAAAATGAAGAATTGAACTAAGGGGAAAAAGAAGAGAAATAGGCCAAAGGTACCACACTTACCTTGTGTAGTTGAAAGTTGTAGTCAAAAATTGATAGTCTCTTAAGAACTTAATCACCTCTTAACCAAAGCTCCAAGGTCAGCCCCTAACCACCTCAAAATGAAAATTTTGGTGTTAAAATTCGAAATTAATAGGGGAGAAGAAGAATGTACCAAAAATCCCATTTCTTACCTTATAGTCCAAATCCTTCAAATTTCTTCAAGTCTAGAAGTCTTCTTCAAGGTGATGGTAAGGCTCTTAGTATCTTCCAAGTCTTCTATGTAAACCTCAAAAATAAAAATCCAAACTTACATTAATAAGTGAGAGGAGATAGCTAGATGATATCAAGACAAGAAGAGGAACAACATTCTTACCTTGTTGAAGGGGGGTGTTCGAATTTTTGTAGGTAGAAGAGGGGGTTCTTGAAATTTTGGTTAAGTGTTTGGGAGATATGAAGAAGAAGGTATGTTTGAAGATATGAAGAACTTATGTTTGAAGATTTGAAGATGTGAAGAGTTGGTGTTTGAAGATTTGAAGATGTGAATGATTTTTTAGAGAGAGGTTAGAGAGATGTTGGAGAAAATGCTTGAATGATGAATGAGTTGGATAAAAATGATATTTTGAACAATTTTTGATCATCAAAATGGCCCTTGGCCGTTCACAATGAGAGAGGGGGAGGGAGACAACTTTTGTTTTGTTCTATGGCTTGAAAGGTGTAGCTTGCATGAGGGACAAGGACCTTGGTCAAGATGAGGTCTTGCATGGGAGGATGAAATTGAAGGGATTGAGGAGAATGTTGGCATGGGATGTTGGGAAGCCTCCAACATGTTGGGTAAGTTTATAATAAAGAATTGGTGTATAAGATATTGTGTATAAGATTTGAATTAATGGTGTAATAATACACAAGATGAATACATAAGGTGTATGTGTACAAGAGTTGGAAGATATTTCTACCCTAAAATTCCCATTATAGCCGTCCACTCAAGGGGTATTTGTGGTATTTCCATTTTTTTTTTTTTGTCCCAAATTGGTGATAATATATGAATAATATCAATCTCCAAAATAATTAGTGATTTCCTTGATCACTTATAAGTCTCATGATCGCTTAATCTAATCCGGATTCTTAATTCTATAAGGTATAAACCTCTAAAATAAATAGTCTCTTAGAATTCTAAGGTGACTAATAGATACGCAAATAACAATAATGATGATCAATCAAGTGATCATAAATGCGAAATAAAATTAATAAATGATTATGATCACAAGAAATAAATAAAGAAATTAAAGGCAAAATATATTATCATTAATATTTACCCGTAAAAGCGATGCGTAGAATTGTCAAATAGTACCAAGACGATACGTGAAATAAATACATGTTCGAATAAAAATCGAGGGCTTCACATTTACATAAGTAAGATACATGAAGGGTTCGCAGCAACACTTCAACGCATTTGCTCCCTCCTTCTATCCTCATCGCCACTCTGTCAAAGTCATCGCCTCTTTCCTTTTCTTTTCTTTTTCATCGCCTTTCTTCTTCTTCTCATAGGCTCTTTTAGAAGCATCATCTTTCCGCTCAGACGAGCCATTGCTCGCTTTGCCTTTTGTTCTCCTCTTCCTGTCTTCTCGCGGCTTCAACATTCTTCTTGGCCACTTCCAAGTTTACCACTTCATCATACCCAGCCCAAGAGATCATTCCCCTCTTTCTTGGATCTACATATTCAATGTTCTTGGGTTTTGGACGAGGTCGAGATCCTCTTCCACCACCACTTCTTCCACCTCCTCTTGGTGTATACTTGCACAGAGTCTTCTCGCTTGCCACCGAGTGGTCAGTGTAGTCCTTGTCTATCGCCTTCTTCGCACAATGTAAGACCCTTCTCCCAAAGATGCATCCCAGGCTTGGGCTAGTGACATCCCTTGGAAATATCCTTCGGATTCGAGCATCTTGAATTCTTCAACGGGTCTTGACTTGATCCATTGTCGAATAGCATCTTGATCCTTCCCGCCGAATGCCACCATATTGTTTCAACACTTCTTCAATGTGGGCATCCGTCTTTTTGTCAAACTCTTCCATCCCTGCTTCTACGATTCGCCTTTTCTCCGACATTGGTACAACAGAGTGTTCGATCGGCAGAGTCACTGGAAGTTTGTTGATAATTTAGGCCGTAACATGACCCTTTCCGAGGGGTTTCACTATCATTAACGCCAAATCCTTTGACCGCTCCCCCTCACCGCTTTTTCCTTCTTTTTCTCACCGTGTCATCTTGGCTTCGACTCTTTCAACTTTTCTTCTTTTAAACTCCATAGGAACTCCTCTTCCCCCTTTTTGGCATCATCAATGGAGAGAGGAACCCCAGGGAACATGCCTACGAGCATGAAGTCGAGTCTGCTGAGAGCCGAGTTCTGCTTGGAGTCTGTTGCAGCATAAGCTGTCCGAAATTCTGAACGAGTGGCTTTTAACTCGGCTGCCACTAGTTTCATTTCAGCCATGAGAAGGCTGAATTTTGCATTCATGGTCTCCTCAAGACGCATAACTTCTTTTTGTTAGAATTCACGCAGTAGCTCCATTTATGTTTTGTGAGAGGCATGCAACCTCTCAATATACGCCTGCATCCTCTGCTTCATATCAGCATTGTCAGCACTCCAAACAAGCATCTTATTGTATAACGCCTTGAAATAGCGAACTTGCTCATATCGCATGACACTCTGTTGTTAAGACCACTCCCTGATCCTTACCACTACCCCTCTCAAATCTGCTCTGAGGGTGGCATCTCTATTGTCCAATCGTAAGTCTAGAGAGGCTTGGTGCCGTTCGATCTTCTCAATCTCTTCATAGATCTTCTTGAAGACCTCACGAATCTCTATTGTCCCGCTTGATTCAGCTGCCGGCCATTCTACATCAAAGTCAAAGTTTGCTGGCACAATGGAGCTCGGTAGGGATTACTGGGATCTTCTCGCATGTGAATAGTTATTGCTCTTTAGCGGTCTCTTCCTCTAGCTCAGGCAACTCGATAGAAAAGGGAAATAATTGCTCAAAAGCATCATCTCGCACATATGGGATTGTTTGTGCGTTTTGTGCTTGTGACGTTCATGGTGGAGTCGATCGCTGCACTGGGGAGCCTCGCGCAGATGACTTGGTTTCACCGGGGTTTTGGAATGGGTTGGCGGACGAGCCTCAATGCTTAACAGCTTCTTCGCCTCGGTGGATTTTTCTAAATGATGTATCGGATCCTCTGTTGCATCATCGATGATGATGAAACCTGGGGCTTGTTCATCATCGAAATTGAATGTTTGACGAAAACTTTGTAACTCGACTTACTCGTATGCTCGAGAACATCCTCAGCTTGGTCCCTTTGATGTGAAACAGGTGTGGACTCAGCTTCATCTTCAGACCCCAGAAATGATATGTCAGGATTCTCCTGGGAGTCGTGAAGTGCGCTTATCTCCTTCTCAGATTCAGCGCCTTGTACATGAGGAATGTTCTGAATCTCTTGAATTTTACCCAGGGAGGTCTCAACTTCCCTTAGGCCTTCAATACCTCCAGCAGTCTCAACTGCGGCGAGGCCTTCAATATTCCCTTCGACAGTCGTAGATGTCTTAGGGTCTTCAACATTGGCATCCATAGGAGTCTCAACCCCTTGGATTGCACTTTCATTGCCCAGAGTGTTAACTCCCGGGGCATTTCCATCATGTGCCTCGACTACAACAGCAGTGTCATCAGCCTTCAGAGCAGCTGACACTTCAGCTGGGATAGACTCAATTGTCTGAGCTTCGTCAGTGTCAATCTACTGTGGTTCTATCTCAGTTTCTACTTCGCCACCTTTCTTCAATATAGAGTCATCTCGCAAAGATCCTCCGACCCTCGCCGCAAAGAGAGTGAGTTTCCTTCACCGGCACACCACCGAGTGACTGATGATGGGGTCACTCTTCTCCGCACTCCCCTGGTTTCTTCCATTGAGTGCTCAAATGAGAGACAGTGGTAAAAACACCTTCAGTAGGGGTTGGCTCAACTTGGGTGCCCAAGGACCCATTTTCATTGCCATTTCCCTTGGACCCATCCTCCGAGAGTACCGGGGACATAGCTGCAGCGATGTCTGTGGCAATCTATTGCACTACTCCCAAAGGGTCGATTTGCAGGAGAGATTGAGATGACTCTTCTGGTCCTTCAAATGATTGTTGCTCATCCAGCTGCCTGGATTCCCTTAGAGCCTGCTACATATCCGACTTGTCTGCTGCAGCAACGGGATTCATATCTTCATCACTCTCTGAGAACACATCCAAATGAGGGTGAGTGTGTTCTAGAGTTCCAGTAAGCGGGCATATCTTGGCTTTCTCGAGAGCTTGTGCTTCCTCGGCTGCTTTGGCTTTTTCCTTCTTCTTGAAGATGTGTAGAATATTCAGGTAGTTATCTTCATCCAGGGCCTGAAGCACAGTGCTGACTCCGAGAAATTGCAGCAATTCCTCTTCTTCTTCGATAAACTCAGGGCGAGCAAACGCTCCCTTGAGTGGTCTAGCTTCCACGCCCTCCATTCGCGTAGACGACGCTGAATGTTTGGGTATATGGGATAATACATGATGACATCATCATCCTCATCCTCTTCTTGTCCTTTATTTTCTGGGATTGAAGGCAAGATATTCTGTTGCTCCTCTTCTTCAACAGCATTAGTAGCAGGTGGAGGTGGATGTTCAGTTGTCTCAGCTGCTACATTATCCTCAGCTGTCTTCTCCACAGCTGGGTCTTTAGTACACCTCTGCTGATCATCCTCAGCAGACTTGGCAGATTCATCTATAACTTCAGGAGACTACACTTCCTGAGTTTCAGTAGTCTCTGGTGTTTTCTCCAGCTGAGAGGTAGATTCAGCTGTCTTTTCAAGCTCTGAAACCTTGAAAATTCTTCTTTTGGTCTTAACCAGAGGAATTTCTAGTTATGTTGAATCTTTGGCGGCGGGGGCCGGGGTATCCTTCTTGGAGGGAGCTGCCTTCCTTGGTTTGGCAGTCCTCT
The DNA here is from genome assembly GCA_016081115.2 of Rehmannia glutinosa. NCBI lineage: Eukaryota > Viridiplantae > Streptophyta > Magnoliopsida > Lamiales > Orobanchaceae > Rehmannia > Rehmannia glutinosa. Next base: position 165,502 of record JABTTQ020001985.1, on the reverse strand, counting down.
TCTTCCGTATGGTTGGAGAAGGAATTTGGGTTTCCTTCTCAGCTTTAGCTGCAGGGACAGGAGACTCGGCTGCACGGGCAAGAGACTCCTTTTTCTTAGCTGTAGGGGCAGCTTTCTTCTTCGCAGCTGCAGGGGCAACTTTCTTCTTGGGAGGAGTGGTAGCAGCTTGTGTCCTCGGATTCGCCTGATTCCCCTCACTTGTATCTCTGTCCTCTTCGCGTGGGCTCTCTTCCTCGGGGTCTTGAGATATTCGCCTAAATATCTTCTTGTTGACATGGAAAGGTTTTCCATGTCGGGCGGAATGCCCTTCACTTCCATAAGGTGGCCAATCACCATGCCATAACCAAGAGATCCTCCAAAGGATCCGTCTTCCTTGAACGATTTATTCAATACATTCAGCAGTCCGTTGTATATAAACTCAAATTTCAGCTTAACTTTCTTGCCCGCATGATCGCAGCCATGACGATCGACTTTGTCTTGGGACAAACCTAATTAAAGCTTCCAAACTTCATGTCTACACACTTTAAGACGGCATCCATCAACTTATGATAGTCGCCCTTCAGCAGCTTCTTATCAGCTGTGCAAATCACCTTAGCAGCACACCCTGGCTTGGCTAACTCTTTCCATGCAGTAGCCAAGTCAACGTCAGCTTCATTTATCTCCATCACTTCTTCCGACGGCAACAAATAGTGCTCCACAAGATCCTTAGCTATTATCATTATGTCCTTGCGGTGGACAAAAGACTTGATTCCTTCGTCCTGCACTTTTGCATTGACGTAGAACTGTGCCACCTCTTCTAGGTAGGTGTGCGAATATTCCAAAGTCAGAAAAGCCTTCAGACCTGACTTTTCCACATCTCAGCAATCTTCTTCACTAGGGTCTCATCAGAACCCTGTTTTACCATGCCTTCGAAATCCACTGATGATCATGAGTGGATTTGCTTCGATAGCTTGACGAAATCAAACTTAGGTGCCATTTTTAGAGATTTTTACCAATTAAAACGTGAAGAACTGGTTTGAGGACACTTAGGGTTTTCGAGAGAGAAAATAGCCTGTTTTCTTTTTGCTTGAAGATGAACAGTTTCCGAATGTGAGAGAGAAAACTAAAGAAAGTGTATATAAGGGTTATGAAAGGACGGGTTTTTGGATTTTGAAATTTTGATCAAAATCAACAGTTCAGATTTAGCACGTCAAACCGCATTTAATTCATTGCATTTAATACGGCAGCATTTATATCCAATCATATGCTTATTGTGCAGCTTTTGATTGTACCTGTCATTATTACACTTACGTCATCCTTAAAAACATTTCCGCTCATTTAAAAACAACTGCGTTTTTGTCACTTAGCTCATAAATAACTCGGCTTATCTCAATAATTACTTGACTCTTCTTCTCTATTTTCATCAAGCGACTCAACTGTCAGCTTATTCGATATAGCTGACTTTCCGATATGGTTGTTTCACTTGGCTGATGTGAAAAACTTGTTCAACTTTCATATTTTCATCTTCCATCTCTTCTGAATGAGTCTTCCGAGTGTTAACTCACCAATTAATCCTAGCTCATGCTTAAGCTCTTCAAATCTTGATTCACATAGAGGCTTAGTGAATATATCACCTAATCGCTTATCTCATTGAGATATATTCCAAAGTGATGTCTTTCTTTTCAACATGATCTCTTATAAAATGATATATGACATCAATGTGCTTTGTTCTTGAATGCAACACAGGATTCTGAGTGATTGCAATAGCACTTGTGTTATCATACATAATTGGAATCTCTTTTTCTTCAATTTCATAATCTCTCAGATGTTGTCTCATCCATAAGGCTTGGGCACAACAGCTGCCCGCAACTATGTACTCTGCTTCAGTTGTGGATGTGGCTATTGAGTTTTGCTTCTTGCTGAACCAGGAAACCAATCTGTTTCCAAGCATTTGACATGTACCTGAAATACTCTTCCTGTCAACTCTACATCCAGCATAGTCTGACTCTGAGTAACCAATAAGCTTGAATCCACCTTCCTTTGGATATCATAAGCCAACTTCCTGGCATCCCTTCAAATATCTTAGGATTCTCTTAGCTGCAGTCATGTGGCTCTTCTTTGGTGCAGATTGAAATCTTGCACATACACCTACAGCAAAGGTGATGTCTGGTTTGCTGGCTGTCAAATAGAGCAGTGATCCAATTAGTGCTCTGTATCTTGTTTGATCCACAGCCTTACCATCTGCATCCATGTCCATCTTGGCTGGTGTGTTCATTGGTATTTTTACAGAAAACTTTTCTTCCATACCAAATTTCTTCATTAAATCTCTGGTGTACTTTGTTTGACTTATGAAGGTTCCATCCTTCAATTGCTTAACTTGAAGTCCTAGGAAGAAAGTCAGTTCTCCCATCATGCTCATTTCAAATTTTCCTTGCATGAGGTTTGAGAACTTATCACATAGCTCTTTATTTGTGGATCCAAAAATGATATCATCCACATATATTTGAACAAGCAGTATACTCTCTCCATCTTGAATTCTGAAGAGTGTTCTGTCCACTTTGCCTTTGGTGAATCCATTATCAGTTAGAAATTGAGATAATGTATCATACCATGCTCTTGGTGCCTGTTTCAATCCATATAATGCTTTCTTGAGCTTGTACACCTTATCCCAAATAGTCTTCTGCTCAAAACCTGGAGGTTGTTCAACATAGACTTCTTCCTCTAGCAGTCCATTTAGGAATGCACTTTTCACATCCATTGGATATACAGTGAAGTTCTTGTGAGCAGCATAGGCAAGAAACATCCTTATTGCTTCTAATCTTGCAACAGGAGCAAAGGTTTCATCAAAATCTATTCCCTCTTCTTGGCAATACCCTTTGGCTACCAGTCTTGCTTTGTTTCTTACCACAGATCCTTCCTCATTCATCGTGTTTCTGAAAACCCATTTTGTCCCAATAACATTCTGATGGGTTGGTCTCTGCACCAATTCCCATACTTTGTTCCTTTAAAACTGATTCAACTCTTCTTGCATGGCTTGAATCCAATGTGTATCATCCAGTGCTTGAGACACATCTTTTAGCTCTATTTGGGAAATAAAACAAGTGAACATTACTTCTTGTTGAGCTCTGGATCTGGTTCTTTCACCATCTCTAACATCTCCAATGACTAGCTCACGGTGGATGGTCTCTCGGCCCATCTCACATCGTGGTTGAAGTAAGTCACCGGGTTCGATGTCTTGTAGTTGTGTTGACTTGAGCAGCTCTTTCATCATCATTCACCAGACTTTCCAAATTGCTTTGAGATTCAACTATCTCATCTTCATCTTGGTGATTACTTTTACTTGACTTCAACATAAGGACTCTTCGCATAGTTGATCGATTCACTTATCACCTAACTCTTCAATGTCTTCTCCATTCACATTAGGTTCATCAAAAACCACATGAATAGACTCTTTCGTGACCATAGTCCTCTTGTTCAACACTCTATAGGCTTTGCTCTCAGCTGAGTATCCGAAAAAGATATCTTCATCAGCTTTAGCATCAAAAGCCTTTAGGTTATCCTTGCCATTGTTGTGGATGAAGTATTTACATCCAAATATTCTAAAATATGCAACATTAGGCTTTCTCCCAGTCCATATTTCATAGGGAGTCTTTGTCAATTGCCTATTGATCATGCATCTATTTTGAGTATAGCATGCAGTGATGATGGCTTCAGTTCAAAATCTCTTAGCAATCCAGCTTCAGCTAACATGGTTCTTGCAGCTTCCTTGAGAGTTATGTTCCTACTTTCAGCTACTCCATTCTACTGTGGAGTTCTTGTTATAGATAACTCATGAGAAATATCATTTTCAACGCAATACTGAGTTATTATTCCATTGACAAACTTAGTTCCTCTATCGACCTTATCTTTATTATGGTTTGGCAATTTTCATTTTGAACTCTTTTCATCAAGTTGAGGTAACTTCTGGCAAAGTTTCTTCTTTTTGCACATGAAGATTTTCCATGTATATCTTGAATAATCATCCACCACCACTAAAGTGTATTTCTTTCCACTTATGCTGGCTGGTTCAACAGGACCAAATAAATCCATATGCAACAGATGCAATATCCTTGTTGAAGAAGTACTAGGCTTCTCCTTGATGAAGATTTGATCTGTTTTCCCATCAGGCATGCATCACATACACTTTCCTTCTTGTATACTGAGTCTGACAATCCTTCCACAAGATGACTCCTTGCAAGCTTGTTGATTGTCTTGAAGTTCAGATGACTCAGCTTCTTGTGCCACAGCCAACTTGATTCGGTTGTGCTTTTTGCTAGCAGGCAGGTGCTTGGTGTGGCAGTAGACCAATCTACCACATACATATTCTTTTGTCCTGATCCTTGTAGCACTATTTCATTTGATTCAGCATGTTTGATCTGGCACACTCCCATATTGAATCCAACATTGTAGCCATTGTCACGAGTTGGTGATGCTTAACAGTTGAAGTTGAGGCCTTCAACATATGCAACATCTGTGATCTCTAATCCATTCTTCTTGATGGATCCAGTGCCTTTTATTTCCCCTGGAGCTTCATTTCCTCCAAATATGACTTTTGCACCTCTAATTTCCTTGAACCTTGACAGATTTTTCTTGTTTCTGTCATATGTCCGGGAAATGCCCACTATCCATATACCAGGTTCCTTGGCACTCGCCTGTTCCTTGAACCTGCAATCAAGGAAATTAGTTTTTAGGTACCCATACTTGCCTGGGTCCTGAGGGGTTAGTGTTGTAAGATGATCCAACCAACCTATAGCCAAATGATTGACTCTAAGAGGTTGCCATCTATCTGTGTCATAATCATAATTCACTTTGGAAAATTGCTTGGGAGCTTTAGGTTCATACAGCTGTTTCTTTTGTCTGTATGCGTGTGTGTGTGTTTTAGCAATTGCTTTCTTTGGGTAGTTGTGATATTTCTGAGTGTAGTGCATGGGTGCATATATGTGCTAATAATAGCTCTTTTACCTTTGGAATGACCTTTGTTGAGGTTTAGATCTTTGCCATCTAGGCTTGTGTTCCACTGGTCTTTGCTGATTTTTCACATTATTCCAATCAGCTTGGCTTGGGTAGTTTCTACTATTCCCATCATATGTGTTTTTTTGATAAAACTTCTGGGGTTTTTGGTAGCTCTGTTTATTCTTCACATAGTACTTTCTATTTGGAGTTTGCTGAGGAACTCTGCTGGATTTCTTCTCAGTTGTCCTCTCAGCATACTCAACTGGTTGTTTTCCTTTTCCTTTATATCCAAGGCCAGTTTGTTTGTGATTGTGTTTTGGAATGAATGTGGGTGCAACATTTGGTGTTTTGGGTTTTTGAGATGCTTCATTACTTGAAGATCCCTTTTCCAAAGTCACTCTAGGAGTTTGACTGTGCACAAAGGAATTGAATCCTATGCCTGTCTTATCTCCACACTCTTTTTGGTTCATAATAAGGTCATCCAATGATTTAGATGCCTCTGTAAATGAGGCAATCACATTTTTGAGATCATTTTCCTCTTTTCTATAGCAGTTATCTCTCGCTATTAGTTTACATTCTCGGCCTTTTGGCTCTTTGTTCTCATCAGCTATGTGACTTAGAAGTACTCGGCTCCTTAGTTAATGGTGTGTTTTGACTTTTGAGTGGCTGTTTTCCTCATTTAATAGTGTGTGTGAGGATTTAATGTGCTCAAAGTCTTTCATCATTTTGCATAATGAATCATAAAGATCAATGGGTGATGAAGTGTGTGTGTCACATCACTATCACTAGAATTTGAGTGAGATGAGTTAGAGTGTACCTTATCTTCCCGGTCCGTTGATCTTGTTCTTTAGCCATTAGATAGATCATTGCTTCTTCTTCCGAATCACTTGAGTAGTCACCACTACTCTTTGAGTCTTTTCTTCTTTGACTTAGTTTGTCTCGACCAACAACATGGCTTTCTTCTTTTCTTGTCTTCTCTCTCTAAAGACTTTTCTTTCTTCTTCATTCATGTACTTATTGACTGGTGGATAGGAACATAATGCAAAATGTCCTGGTTGTCTGCAGTTCCAACACAGTTCTCGGCTCTTTTGATCGCTCTTTTCTCCTTGGGTTGTCGGCTCTTTGATACTCAACCCTTTGATGCTCGACTTTCTTGGGTGGCCTTTCTTCCTTGATTTGGAGGGAGCCGAATGTCTCCTGGAGGATTCACCCTTGTTTCTTTTATAGTTCTTATTGAAGAACTTGTTGAATCTTTTAACCATCGTGAAATCTCCTCATGGTCTATGGCTTCCTTGACTTGACTCTCTTTCCCTCCTTGACTATAAGTGCGCTTGTTTTGGGTGCGCTTGTCTCCTCTGATCTTTTTCTTCTCACTCAAACTCATAAGCTTTGAGATCCGAGAATAGCTCATGATTGGATGTTGTTGTGAGGTTCATTGAATGTCTCGGGGCCATGACCTTCATTTCCCATTCAAATTGGAGAGGCTTCTTAGAAACTTCATACACATTTTCTTTTGTGTATATTCTTTCCCAAGTGCTGATAGCTCATTTGTGATTTCAGTGAATCTGGCATCCAGCTGATCCAAGGTTTCACCTGCAAGCATTTTAAAATTTTCAAATTTTTGTACAGCTACAAACAATTTATTTTCTTTAATTTGCTAAGATCCTTCACAAATAAAAGTTAATTTATCCCATATTTCTTTTGCAGATTTGCAAGATTTGACTTTATTGAACATTGCTTTGTCCAATGTCTTGTAGAAAATGTCCTTGGCCACATTATCCAAGTTGTATCTCTTTCTGTCATCATTGGTCCACTCAGACCTTGGCTTTTCAACCATGGATGGTCTGTCTTCTTCTGCTTCTACTACTACAAATTGCTATTCTTACAAATTGTGTTCACTTTAAGTATTTGTAGTGGCCCATCTTCTATCACTAGCCACATTTCATCATGATAGATGAGCCTGCATACGAATTTTCCAGTCATTAAATTCCTCAACAGTTAACATAGGAATGCGTGTCAGATTTGCTTCCATGATAATAACTTTTGCTAAGAATGAAAGATTTTGAAAATACAAGTGTTAAGAATATTTTAGAAAAGATAGAGATCTAGTTTAGTAACCAAAGGTCGAAAAATTTGAATGAACCAACCGCTCGATACCACTTGTAGGTCCCAAGGGGTGTAAGTAAGGTTTAGAAGGAGGGTTGAATAAACCTTACCAACTTTTCGATTTTAGTTCTTTTAAAATATAACAGAGTTAACACACAGCTTAGTCCTTGAGGGACAGCTAAGTTAGTTAATCAGCAGAGTTAGCCACTCAACAGACTCGATGGAGCTGTTGATAGAATAACTCAATTGTTTAGCCTAAACCTTAACTTGCTTTGTGTTGAGTTTTTCAATGGAAACACCACCCTTGAATTTGATTTAAACTTGTTATAACACTTGATTTTAGCACTTAGATTTTAATCGGTTGGATAGCAAATTATCAACAAAAAATAAAAGTCTTTGAAATGTAAAAGACACAAATAATTTTTATAGGGGTTCAAGATGGGGTAATTCTTCTAATCCTCTCTTCTCCAACTCCCGGAAGAATCCACTAAGTAATGATCGAGTTCACAAAGTGGTTATCAATCTAGGGACAAGTCTTGATCACACATTGACTTGCTCCTTGGACTCGATCCGAGATGCCTTGGTCACACACTGGTGGCTTCTCTTCCGACTCGCTTTTTCACAGGCGCTTGTCTTGCTACTTCACTCACTTTCTCAAGCTTCTTGGATTTGATCACTAAGCCCTCTAATAACTTGAGATTGGTTCGACCTTGAACCTTCCTACAATCCTCCTTGGAAAGTAGACCCCTTTTGATTCTTTAAAAGTTTCCTCTTCAACAGTTTGAAGTAGTCTTTCCTTCACAGCTTTGTGTTGGATTGATTCCTTCTAGTTTCAGGCTTGAGGAGTTTGCTTGAATATCTTGAGAATATTTTCAGGTGACAGTTCAAATATTTGCTTGCTTGCTCGTGGTTCAGGAAACCTTTTTTCAATGTGTTTCCTCAACCTTTTATAGTGATCTTTCAAAAATCTGCTCGTTGAAGAGATAGGCTGATTTTCAAAAGACACTTGTGTTCGTTGGCTTGTCTTTTCTTGGTCTTCAATCTTGAGATGTAGACCTTTCCTCGTATTAAATGAATGTTCAGCTTTTCAGGTTCTGACACGAGGTGTAGTGCTTCCCATTGGTTTATTCCTTTTGCACGCTTCTGGGACGAGCACTTTAAGACCTGGCAGCATGGAAGTATTACTTGTTTAAGTAATGTTCTTGACTTCTGTGCAACAGATTCCTTTCAGTTGACTTCTATTGGCTGCTGCCTAATTCCCCATGTGACTTGAGTTTGCTCCAATCATTTTAAGACTCAACTGTCACTTTCAACTTGTGACTTGGCTTCTTGAGATGACTTAGACTGACACTTCACACAGTCCGTCCCTCACCGATACATCTTGATCAAGTTCTTGATCTACCTTCTTGGCCATACTCGGATGTTCCACAATGAGTCTTCACTTCTTGATTGACTTCCTGTGTTTTCCAGGCTTAGCGGCTCGACTACCTTTTCCAAATTTCTATCTATTACAATGAAAATTACAAGGAAAATAGGGTGTCAGCTTTCTAGTTTAAGTTTTACATGGCATTCATCAAAATCTATAAAATAAATTTCCCAACACCGAGAACAAAGTTAAAATTTTAAATTGGAATTAAAAGAACATAAATATAATATAATATATATATATATATAACACAAAACCAATAACAAATAAATTTTGATTTAAATATTGATAAATGAGATATATATGCATATACATTCAAATTTGTATTATATAAAGATTTTTGAAATAAAATAGATATACATATATTTTGGATTTTGCAAAAGTGAATGTTGCATATACTTTTTTGGATATAAAATAAGTAGATACTAATTACATAAAAAAATATTATTTATTTCTTCTATTATTTATGCTATATTTATTTGTTTATCTCAAACAATAGAAAATTATTGTTCATTCGTTATGCTAGTTAGTTTTCTCAAATAATCATGATTTAAGTAGAATGATATTATTATTGATAAATCAAATAGCACTCTAATTTTATTTATTAAATAAACATATATAGTAGTTTGTTGGTATAATTTCAACATGTTTCCATTGATCAAATTTAATTTAGTTGCCAAAACTTTATTAAGTGAACATATTTTTTTAAGCTTTAGATAATTCAATATGTGTTTTTAATAGATACATGAAATTTTTTTAAGTACAATCGGGGATAGTAGAGGAAGGAACACACAAATTCAAGTGGGATCGAACCCAGATCAATCATCCTTACAACACAAATTTCTACTACTGGAGCATAAGGTTGATCCCAATAGATGCATGAATTTAATACAAATATATAATCAATTTATTTTTTTCTTACTTTTCTAAATTATATAATTAATTTGTTTTTTGTCCCATTTTCTAAATTTTTATTTTATAGTTGGATATTTAACATGATATTTTATAAAAATGTAGTAAATTATTATAATAACTATTATTCAATAAATCATACATTATTTTGTTCAGATCACTACATGTCAACCTGCACTCACGTCCATTGTTCTAAGGAGAGGACGAGTCTAAGTATTAAAATACCCATCATATCTCACCTCATTACATTTTCTATATATATCAAAACTATATAATACTTTATTACTACAGTCTGTGCATCACATGTGTGATATAAAAGTATATATATTATGGGTCAATCCTATTATATTGTGCCCACAAATTACGTTTGGTAAAACTCATCATTATTAAATGCAACCGAAAAGATTGAACTAATTAAGAGTGAGAAAGGTAATTAGAAAAATATCGTAATTTCATTTGAAATTTGAAAATTGTGAAAAACTGGATTTCCTTTTAATAGCAACATAATTATTGGCCTTCCTTTCTTTAAAGAGGGGGCAAACTTGTTTAGATTAACAGAGGGGAAATATGTTTGTCTAATCATAATCTTTTGTAGTTAAAAGTTAAAATAAAAATAGCATTATTTAGTTAGTGCAAACAATAAAAATATTCACAATAATTATTTATAAATACAAATAAAAAATGACTATAATATACTCACAAGAGACAATTAGACGAAAAATTCCAAGAAGGAAAATTGAGTTTCAAAGCTTATACTCATGTTAAAACTATTGGTTCACAGGAGGAGTATAAACGAATCGAATCGAGTCGAATATTAATATATTCTATTCTTATTCGGCTCATTCAGATAATATTCGTATTCGTATTCTTTTAATGTTCGAATACAGAACATGATTTTTATTCTTATTTGAATATATATTCGAATACATACGAATCTATTTGAATATTCGTATTCGAAATCCTAATCTATATTAAAAATTTCTTCCTACAATATCCGATTAAATTGTAACAATAATTATAATCCAAATAATAACTCGGGTCATAAAATTTTTAAATACATCAACAACAAATTAATCACCAAATATATGAACAAATATAGTGTATTGTTGAGTCCATCAAAATATACTACAAGAATATAATTACGTATGAGCTTATTAGTTTGAGCCTTTATAAGTGAATATATAGTTTATTATATATTAATAATCTACCTAAATAAATATATACTTATATATGTAAAGATTACATATAATTAATTTGTATAAATATAAATATATATAATATTATTCGAATATTTTTTCAATTATTGAATCAATATAATGATATTCATATTAGTATTCGCATAATGTGTGAATCTAAATATGGCCACCTTTTTCATGCAAGGAGATCAAGAAACACACGCTACTCCTCAAGGTGTAAAAGGTAAATTGATTATATAGAATCAACCTTAAGGTGTTGGTCTTTGTAAATCTTGTTGGAATTTGGTTATGTTAAATTGGGTGTTGATCGATTTTGACCAAATATTTAAGTGGCTTCCATTAGTGAAAAATAGAATTAAATTATATGTTTAAAATTCTATTAAGTGAGTAGATGAGATTGACATTTGGAATTTCTCAAAACCAATTTGGGTGAATGAGAAATTAATGCTTTGAGAAGTTAGCCACTTAAAATTAGAAAATGGTATGGAAAATGGAAAATGTGGGTAGGAGAAAAGCTCCATCCCACATAGGGTATAAAGCCAAAGTTTGCTCAATTTATAAATCTCAAGTTGGACAATTGAGTTTGGGCCCTTGGGGCAACAAAGTTTTTAAAGGGTGAGGACCTACATATTTGTGGGTTTGGTTCAAAACACACGCGCACATCGCCATCGGCCACTTGGCCCGGTCCGGTCGCGGCCTGGACTTGGGCTCTTATACATTTTGGAACAAATTTATTTAAAACCCTTTAAAATTAATTAATTAATTTTAAATAATTAATTAAAGAATTCCAACAAATGGGTGGTGCGCGGTGCGCACTGACCACCACCACTTTTGGTAGCCAGCGTGTGCCGCACGACAATGATCGTAATTAGACGCGCAAGACGCATGCGCGGACGCGCACGCTTGAACAGATGCACTGCTCGAGCAACCAGTACATTTTTGGTTGCGTACATGTATTTTCAATCCAAAAGGCATATCATTTCCATCGTGCACTTTGATGCCTATAAATACAAGGCCCTGCAGATGAAATTTGGGCCAAAATAATAAGCCTAAAATCGAGTCATTGCATCAAAGATATTGATTTCTTTCCTTCAAAGCTTGAACGCCTTATACACTCAAGTTCGTTGTAGTCTCGACTTTTGCAAGTCTTTGCTAAGTCAAAATCAGAAAGTCGTTGTATCTTAGGGACGATCGCGAGAACCATAAGCACTTTGTATACGGGGTGATTTTGTCTTGCGTAAATCGTATTTAACACAGGCCTCGACTTATCCCGATTATCCTAAACATTTAGCCATTTCTTGTAAACAAGAAACCACCCATCCAACAATCACAAGACGAAATCATTTTTTTATGTTTTCAAGACGATGGCATCCGTTTCATTTACTTCGACGGATGTTGCTCCCGCCACGACGAAAAAAATCGACAAAGTTCTCCGGCGTTGACTTCAAATGTCATGCGACGTAAGATGCTCTTTTACCCCATTTTGAAGGAGGACCCCCCTACCGTTGGCGATGAAGAATTCGACAACCAACGGAGAATCCTTATAGATGCTTTTGTAGGTCCCAAGGGGTGTGAGTGTAAGGTTTAGAAGGGGGGGTTGAATAAACCTTACCAACTTTTCGATTTAGTCCTTTTAAAACGTTCGAGTTAATATTTCACAATTGAGTCCTTGATGGACAGCTAAGTTAGTTAATCAAAGAGTTAGTCACTCAACAGCACTGACTCGAGCTTTGTTGATAGAATAACTCAGATGTTTTGACTAAAGACTTAACTCGACCGTGATATATTTTCAGCGAAGACTTAACACCCTTGAATTTGGTTAAGTTTGTTTTAATACTTGGTTTTAGCACTTTGTTGATTATCAATTGGATAGCAAATTTATCAAAGAGATATTAAAGTAATATGCATAAATTAAAATGCTTTGAAATGTAAATGACACAATAAGTTTTTATAGAGGTTCAAGATGGGGTAATTCTTCTACTCCTCTCTTCTCCAATTCCCGGAGGAATCCACTAAGTATTAATCAATATACAAAGTGGTTAATGATCTAGATACAAGTCTTGATCACGCACTGACTTGATCCTTTGGGACTCGATCCGAGATGCCTTGGTCACACAGCCGGCTTCTCGTGCGACTCGACTTCTTTCACAAGGCAACTCGCTTTGCTACTACCCACTTGCTCAAGCTTCTTGGATTTGATCACGAAGCCCTCCAAAAACTTGAGACTGGTTCGACCTTGAACCTTCCTACAATCCTCCGTGGAATGTAGACCCCTTGATTCTTCAAATGTTTCCTCTTCAACCGATTGAAGTTGTCTTTCCTTCACAGTGAGTGTTGATTGATTTCCTTCGTAATGTAGGCTTGAGGATTGAACTTGAATAACTTGAGAGTAATTTTTGGTTACAGTTCGAATGTTAGCTTGAATGTTCGTGGTTCAGTGACCTTCTCTCAAAGTGATTCCTCAGCCTTTTATAGTGATCTTTCAAAAATCTGCCCGTTGAAGAGATAGACTTATTTTTAAAGACACTTGTGGTCGTTGGCTTGTCATGTTGCGATCCTTGGAATTGACATTTCCTCGTATGAATAATTCTTGACTTTTTCGTAGTTCGACACACAGTGCGATGCTTCCCATTGGTTTATTCCTTTTGCACGCTTCTAGGACTGAGCACTTTAAGAAAGGCAGTATGGAAGTATTACTTGTTTAAGTAATTTCCTTGACTTCTGTGCAACGGATCTCTTTCAGTTATCTCGACTTGACTGCATTTTCTTAACTTCCCCAGGTGACTTCGAGTCAGCTTCCAATCATTGGATGACTCTTCTGTCACTTCAACTTGAGACTTGGCTGTCTTGAGTTGACTTGACTGATACTTCACTCAGCTGTATCTCAGCTGCACCTTCAGTCGAGTTCCTGTCTTCTCTTCTCTTCCTTCTAGTCTCCAATTGTCTTCTTGCATGTTCAGGCATAGCTGACTTGACTCAGCTCGACCAGCCCTATCTATTACAATGCAATTTACAACAAAAATGGGGTGCCAACTTTCTATTCTAAGTTTTACATGGCATTCATCAAAATCTAAAAATAATTTCCCAACAATTTCCCCTTTTTGATGATGCCAAAACTTAAAACATTCATACAATAATTAAACAAAGAAAGATACATACGACAATGTAGAATCACGTAATGTATGCGTAGAATCAATCTTTTATTGATCATAACATTCTTGTTGTCTTTACAAAATTTGTTCTGAGTGTATCAAAGCTTAAACAGACTTAAGGTAATCATGTTGTTCTATTTCTACGCAAGTATGGAACTTATACAATTTTTATTCGATGTTCGGAAGACTTACATAAAGATGTATTTACATAGTAAAATACATGAAGGGGTGGACAAAAACACTTCATCTCCTTCACGCCTCCTTTCTTTCCTCTTCTTCACTCATCATCTTCTCGACCTTTTTCTCTTCTTCTCATCTTCAAATACTTCTTTTTCTCATAAGCCATTTCCGGCAACTTCATCTCTTATTTTTCTTTCTTGTCTTTCCTCTTATACTCAACATTATTTTTAGCCACTTGCAAGTTAGCTACTTCGTCGAATCCGGCCCCCAATAGATCCCTCCTTTCTTGCCTGGATCTATGTACTCAATGTTTTTGGGCGAGGTCTGGTCTCAAACCTCTTCCTCCACATCGCTTCTTCCTCTTCCTCTCGGGCGTGTCTTTGTCTTCGGGGCCTTCTTTTTCCCAAATGAGTGACTAGCAGAGTGACCAAAGATGGATCGCGAGTCTGCCGCTCGTCAAGATCTTCACATAGTTTGAGACCTTTTTCCCAAGATAAAATCCCGGCTTGAGCCATGGACATATTTGCAAAGTAACCTTCGAGATGAGAGCGTCTTGAATTCATCAACAGATCTTGCCTCGGCCCCGACATCCGAAATGGCATAGGTGTCTCTGTCTGTTGGAATGCCTCCATGTTGTTTCGAATATTCATAACTCGGGCATCCATCTTTCCTTCCACTTCCTTCATCCCCTGCTTCAACTATCTTTCTCTTTTCACCATGGGTACTGCAGAGTGTTGGAGTGGCGAGTCATCGGGAGTTTGCGATGATATCACCGTGACAAGACCTTGTTGGGGGTTCTAGCAATCATCAAGGTCATATCTTTCGAACCTTCCCCCTCAACAATTTTTCCTTTCTTCTCTCTTATCTCTTCTTCATTGTCTTTCCCTTCACAAATTCGTCCTCCTTTTCGACCTTCGGATCCTTTCAATGCCTTTAGGTATTCCTCTTCCCCCTTTTTGGCATTATCAAAGGAGAGAGGAACCCCGAAACAAGCTAGCAATCATGAAGTCTAAGCGGTGATAGGCGAGTTATGCTATGCTTCAATCTACTACGGAGTATGCTTTGCACGGAATTCAAAGTGGGGTGGCGTTGGATTCAGCTGCTACACTTCATCTCACCATGAGGAGGCTAAACTTCTTATCCATGTTCTCCTCTACGCGCAGGAGCTCTTTCTTATTATATTCACGCAGCAAATGCATCTCGTGGTGTGAGATTCATGCATTTGTTCGATGTGCTCTTGCATTCTTGTCTTTGCATCGCATTCTCGACCCGCCACACTAGCAATTTATTGAACAATGTCCTAAAATATCGAGCTTGTTCTACGCGCATTGTCTGCTTGTTGTTGCCACCATTCCCGGATCGACAATTATGCCTCGCAGACGGCGATAGTGGTTTTGCGTCTCGTTATCCAACCTCATGTCCAGTGAGGCCTGGTGCCTCTCCATCTTTTCTATCTCTCGCAAATATGGCCTTGAAAACTTCCCGAACCTCACCGTCACTTGCCTCGGTTGGCGCCAAGCAGCCAAAAGTCAAAGTCTCGATGGGATGATGGTGTCTGTTGGAATAACAGGATCAGTTTATGGAAGCGTTCTTGATCTCTAGGCGATTCTTCGGGAAGGTCGTACTTCCGAGAAGAAGGGAAATGATTCTACAAAAGGATCATCACGGCAACGGGAATCGCTCAATGACAACTTGTGCTCGTGAAGTTCCCGTGGAGTCGATCCTGTTGCATCTTGAGGAGCTGCGCAGATTGACTCGTTTCACTATGGTCTCTGTGAAGTTGACCCGACTTTTGCCGAGCCTCACTCTTAACTTAACAGCCGTCGTCGGTCTCACCGGTTTTTCCACATGAGTTGACTAGTCCTCGCCATATCGAGCGTCATTAGACGATGATGAGATTTCCATGGTGGCTCATCATCAAAATTAAATGTTTGGCGAGTAGCCTTAAGGTTAGACTTACTCGTGCTTGGAAGAACATCCTCACCGAGTCTTTTGGATCGGCAATAGGGGATGACTCGGCCGTCTTCACCTTCGATCCCGAAAAGGTTACATCGGGGTTATCTTGGGAATCGTGAAGAGCGCTTATCTCCTTTTCGGATGGATCAATGATGGTAGAGGGATGTTTTGTGCGTCCGTCTCTTTTACCCCGGAAGTCTCAACCTCCCGTTGGCCTTCATTACCTCCCGCAGCCTCAATCGCAGCGAGGCACTGGGACGATCCCTTCGACGGTGTTAGCCGTCTTGGGGTCTTCGAGGTGGCATCCACCGGAGTCTCAACTCCATGGATTTCACTTTCGATGCCAGTGTTATCTCCCGGGCGCCTCCGCCTCGTGCCTCGATCGCATCGCCAGCCGTCATTGGCTCACGGAGAGCGATTGGCACTTCCTAGAGCAGTTTAATCGTCTGAGCCTCGCATGACAACTTGATGTGTATTCGCTTGTTGTTCCTTCTCCACTTCGCCTCCGAGATTCGTTGTGGAGTCACCGCAAAGATCTTCCGACCTTGCCGCAGCGTGGAGGGAGTTTCCCCTCACCGGCACACCACCGAGTGATTTGGAATGGGGTCACTCGTCTCCGGACTTAGGTTGTTCCTTTGAGTATTCAGCCGTTGGGGCGGTGGTAAGACACCTTTATTAGGGGTTGGCTCGACCGGGGTCCCTACAATCCCAGTTTCATCGCCATTTCCCTTATCGCCTTCTTCTGAGTGAGCTGGGGAAGTGGTGGCAGCGACAACAGTGGCAATATGTTGCGCCACTCCCATCGGATCAATCTCCAGCTGTGATGTGGAGGACTCCCCTGGTCCTTCCAACAATCGTTTCTCATGTAGGGGCTGGATTCCCGCGTGGCTTTATCGCATCTCCAATTCTTCAGAGCAAGAAGCAGGTCCGTGATCTCATCACCCCCCGGAGAGAACGTCGAGATGAGATGTGTATGATCGCTGGTTCCAAAAAGGGACAACATCGCTTTTCACGAGCCTCGGCTTCTTCTCGCCAGTCTTTCCTTCTCCTTGTCCTTGAAGATTACGCAAGATATCTATGCGCTTTTCTTCATCTAGTGCTTGGACCACATTGGTCAATCCAAGAAAGTTCAACATTCGTCTTCTTCTTCAATGAATTCCGGTCTTTAGAACTGTTCCTGGATCAACTCGACTTCCATTTCTCCATTCTCGCAGATGATTTTGGATGTCCGGATATGGTGGGGATAGGATCATCACATCGTCATCCTTGTCATCTTCTCCCCTGTTGTCCCTCGTGCTCGGGGATTGAGGGTAGCAAACTTTGGTGCTCCACACCCTCGCAGCGTCATTGCGGGGAGGGGATACAACCCCGTCAACAGAGAGTTTGCTTTCTCACTGTCTTTTCTGTCTCGGTTGTTCTTGTTCGACAATCGTGTCTTTAATGTGCCTCTCGATCGGCTTCAAAGCAGACTTGGTTGTTTCATCAATGATTTCTAGAGACTCTACTTCTTCAAAGCTCCGTATTTGTTTCAAATGAGTGGCGGACTCACCGGTTTCTCAAGCTCGAACGCTTGAAGAGTTTTCTTTTTTAGTCCTTACCGGAGGGATTTCTAGATCGGATAAAGTTTTTCCGAGTCCCGGGGCGGCGGAGGTCGGTGTTGTCGTCTTCTTCGAGGAGCTGGCCGTCTTGGCTTATCAGTTCTCCTTTTATTGACA
The DNA here is from genome assembly GCA_016081115.2 of Rehmannia glutinosa. Classification (NCBI taxonomy): domain Eukaryota; kingdom Viridiplantae; phylum Streptophyta; class Magnoliopsida; order Lamiales; family Orobanchaceae; genus Rehmannia; species Rehmannia glutinosa. The sequence goes on along the minus strand of JABTTQ020001985.1, from coordinate 147,888 downwards.
ACCAGAGGAGGTATTTGAGGTTCCTTCTCCGCTGCGGCTGCAGGGGCAGGAGACACGGCTGCAGGGGCAGGTGACTTGGCTGCAGGGGCAGGGGCAGCGGTCTTCTTAGCAGCTGCAGGGGCAGCCTTCTTTTGGGGAGAGGAGGAGACAGCTGTTTCTTCAGGACCAGCTGATTCCCCCTCACTCGTATCAGCTCTCTTTGCATATGCTCTTTCGTGCTCCTAAAGGTTAGATCGAACATCTTCTTGTTTACATGGAACGCCTTTCCATGTTGAAGAGGAACTCCTTTTGCTTCCATCATCCGGCCAATCACCAGGCCGTACCCCAGGGAACCTCCAAACGTGCCATCCTCCTTGAAGGATTTATTCCCAATATTCAGGCAGAGTCTGCTGTATACAAACTCAGCCCAGATTTTACCTTCTTTTCTTCAATGATCGCAGCCATTACGATCGGCTTAGCTTTGATACCGGGTCAAAGCTTCCAAATTTGATGTCTATGCATTTGGCAACAATGTCCAAAGAATTTGTGGTAGTCCTCTTTCAACACTTCTTGTTAGTCTGTGTAGACCACCTTCGCAAAGACAATCGGACTTGGCTACTTCCTTCCAAGCAAAGCCAGGTTAACATCGCTTCATAAATCTCCTGGCACTCCTTCCGCAAGAAAAATAGTGTTCTCGCCGATCCTTGGCGCAATGGTGAAAGCTTTTCCGTGAATAGAGGACTTGATGCCCTCATCGTGAACTTCATCATTCACGTAGAACTCGCCCAACCTCTTCCACGTAGGTCATCGGAAACTCCATCGTCAAAAATGGTTTCAAATTTCCGCACTTTTCCAACTTCTCGTGCTATCTTCTTCACAAGGGTGTCGCTGACCTCTGTTTGATCATGCCGTCGAAATCCACAGTAGACCCCGTGTGGATTTGCTTTCCCAACTTGACGAAATCATGAGTAGATGCCATTTCTTGATGTTTTACCGAACGAAACTTTGAAAATGAACTTGAGGATTTTTAGGGTTTTGAGAGAAAATTTATTTTTTTGCCTTCGAGAGAGATGAACAGTTTTGGTAAAGTATGTGTTATGAAAGGACGTGCGGGTGGTTTTTGAAATTTGATCAAGATCAACGGTTCGATTTTGCATGCCAATTTACACTTAATCTCTCGTATTTAATGCGGCAAAGATTTATATCCAATCATAAACTTTGTGTGCGACTTTTTTGATCAGTACACGTCATAATTATGCTTTGACGTCATTCTTAAAAACATTCCCGCTTAGTAAAAACGATCGCGTTTTTGTCACTTTGCTCATAAATGACTCAAATTATTCCTTAGCCGATTTAACTCTTCTCTCTTTGCACATAGATACTCACCGTCACCTAACTCGGTCAAATTGATTCTCCGATCTGGTGATTCACTTAGGCGATTCAAGAGTTCAAACCCTTTTTCATCTTTTCATGTTTCATCTCTTTTCTTTGGGTCTTCGAATGTCAACTCACTCAATTAACCCCAATTCATGTTTGAGTTCTTCAAATCTTGATTCACATAATGGTTTTGTGAATATGTCATCTAATTGCTTATCGGTTGAGATATATTTCAAGGTGATGTCCTTCTTTTCAACATGATCTCTTATGAAGTGATATCGACATCAATGTGCTTTGTTCTTGAATGCAACACAGATTTTGAGTGATTGCAATTGCACTTGTGTTATCACACATAATTAGAATTTCCTTTTCTTCAACCTCATAGTCTCTCTTGTTGTCTCATCCATAAGACTTGGGCACAACAATGTTTGCCCCAGCTATGTATTTTTCACCGTGGAGGTAGCTATTGAATTTTGCTTCTTGCTAAACCAGAAATTAGCCTATTTCCAAGCATTTGACATGTGCCTCGAGGTATTTTCCTGTCAACTCTACATCCAAAGATAGTCGAGTCCGAATAACCAATTAGCTTGAATCCACCTTCCTTTGGATACCATAAGCCAACTTCTTGGCTTCCTTTCAAATATCTCAAGATTCTCTTGGCTTTTCAGTCATGTGGCTTTCTTTTGGTGCGATTGAAATCTTGCACATACACCTACAACAAATAAGATGTCCGGCCGCTGCTTTTGTGAGATAGAACAATGATCCAATAAGTGCTCAGATCGGTTTGATCTACAGGCTTGCCATCCGCATCCATGTCCATTTTGACTGATGTATTCATTGGTATTTTCACAGAAGACTTCTCTTCCATACCAAATTTCTTCATTAAATCTCTGGCGTATTTTGTCTTACTTATGAAGGTTCCATCCTTCAGCTGTTTCACTTGGAGTCCAAGGAAGAATGTCAGCTCTCCCATCATGCTCATTTTAAATTTGCTTTGCATAAGATTTGAGAATTTATCACATAGCTCTTTGTTTGTGGATCCAAAGATGATGTCATCCACATATATTTGAACAAGCAGTATACTCTTCCCATCTTGAATTCTGAAGAGTGTTCTATCCACTTTGCCTTTTGTGAATCCGTTCTCAGTCAGGAATTGTGATAATGTATCATACCATGCTCTGGGTGCCTGTTTCAATCCATATAAAGCTTTCTTGAGTTTGTATACCTTATCTCCAAGAGTCTTCTGCTCAAATCCTGGAGGTTGTTCAACATATACTTCTTCTTCCAATAATCCATTAAGGAATGCACTCTTTACATCCATTTGATATACAATAAAGTTCTTGTGAGCTGCATAGGCAAGAAACATCCTTATGGCTTCCAATCTTGCCACATGAGCAAAAGTTTCATCAAAATCTATTCCTTCTTCTTGGCAATACCCTTTGGCTACCAATCTTGCTTTGTTTCTCACCACAAAACCTTCCTCATTCATCTTGTTTCTGAACACCCATTTAGTGCCAATAACATTTTGATGGGTAGGTCTTTGAACCAATTCCCACACTTTGTTCCTTTCAAACTGATTCAGCTCTTCTTGCATGGCTTGAATCCAATGTGTGTCATCCAAAGCTTGTGACACATCTTTTGGCTCTATTTGTGAGATGAAGCAAGTGAACATAGCTTCTTGTTGGGTTCTGGATCTGGTTTTTACACCTTGTCTTACATCTCCAATGATTAGTTCTGGTGGATGGTCTCTCGGCCATCTTACATCGAGTTGGAGTAAGTTAGTGGATTCACGTCTTGCATTGTGTTATTTTGATCGCTCTCTCATCATCACTTAGCCGCAGATTTTCCACTGTCTTTGAGACTCGGCTATCTCATCTTCATCCTTGACTTATAATTCCACTTCACTTCAACATAGGGACTCTTCTCGCATCGTTGGTTGATTCAAATTTATCGGCCTAACTCTTCAATGTCTTCTCCATTTACATTGGGTTCATCAAACACCACATGGATGGATTCTTCAAGAACCATTGTCCTCTTGTTGAGCACTCAGTAGGCTTTGCTTTCACCGAGTATCCTAAGAAGATACCTTCATCAAATAAGCAGCATCAAAAGCCTTTAAATTATCTTTGCCATTGTTATGGATGAAGCATTTGCATCCAAATATTCTAAAATATGTAACATTTGGCTTTCTCCCCGTCCAAATCTCTTAGGGAGTCTTTGTCACCGTCTGCTTATCATGCATCTATTTTGAGTATAGCATGTTGTGTTTATTGCTTCACCCCAAAATCTTTTAGGGCCCTACTTGACTAACATGGTCCTTGCCGCTTCTTTGAGAGTTTTATTCCTTCTTTCTCGCAACTCCATTCTCACAGTGGAGTCCTTTGCAGATAATTCATGACCAATACCATTTTTAATACAAGATCGAGTTATTATACCATTGACAAACTCGGTTCCTCCGCGATCTTATTTTGATAATGGTCCGACTCTTTCTCATTTTGGATTCTCTTCATCACCGTGTGTAGTTTCTGCAGAGTTTCTTTCTTCTTACACATGAATATTGTCCATGTATATCTTGAGTAGTCATCTACTACAACCAAGGTGTATTTCTTCCCACTTATGCTTTGGTTGGTTCAATCGACCAAATAGATCCATATGTAGCAGTGCAATATTCTTGTTGAAGATGGACATGTCTTTTCTTTGAATGATGATTTGATCTGTTTTCCCATCTGGCATGCATCACATATACTCGCCTTCTTGCATATTGAGTCTGGAAGTCCTTCCACAAGATTACTTCTTGTAAGTTTGTTAATAGTTTTGAAGTTCAGGTGACTTAGCTTCTTGTGCCACAGCCAACTTGATTCAGTTGTGCTCTTTGCTAGCAGACAAGTGCTTGGTGTTGCAGTTGACCAATCTATCACATACATGTTCTTTTGTCTGCATCCTTGCAACACTATTTCATTAGTTTCAGTGTCCTTGATTTGGCATACACCCATATTGAATCCAACATTGTAGCCTTTGTCATAGAGTTGACTTATGCTTAGCAAGTTGAAATTGAGGCCTTCAACATATGCAACATCTGTAATTTCTAATCCATTTTTCTTGATGGATCCAATGCCTCTTATTTCTCCTGGAGCTTCATTTTCTCCAAATATGACTTTTGCACCTCTAACCTCCTTCAATTTTGATAGATTTTTCTTGTTTCTGTCATGTGTCCGGAACACCCACTATCCATGTACCAGTTCCTTGGCACTCACCGCTCCTTAAACCCGCAATCAAGGAAATTAGGTTTTAGGTACCCATACTTGCCTGGTCCCGAGGGGTTAGTATTGTAAGATGATCCAACCAACCTATAGCCACATGATTTGACTCTAAGAGGTTGCCATCTATCGATGCCATAATCATAATTAATTTTGGCAAATTGCTTGGGGTTCTAGGTTCATACAAATTGTCTCTTTTGTCTGTATGCATGTGCATGTGTTTTAGCAATTGCCTTCTTTGGGTAGTTGTGATATCTCTCGAGTGTAGTACCTAGGTGCATATGTGTGCGATGATAGCTCTTATATCTTTGGAATGGCCTTTCTTTGAGTTCTAGGCCTTTGCCACTTAGGCTTATATTCCATAGGTCTTTCTTTGATAGTTCACATTATTCCAATCACTTGGCTTGGATAATTTCTACCATTCCCATCATATGTGTTTCTTTTATAGACCTTCCGGGGCTTTTGGTAGCTCTGTTTCTTCTTTACACAAGATCTCTGTTTGGAGTTTGCTTTGAGGAACTCGGTGGATTTCTTCTCGGATGTCCTCTCAAAGACACTCAATCAGTTGTTTTCCTTTTCCTTTATAACCAAGGCCAATTTGCTTGTGATTGTGCTTTGGAATCAATGTGTGTGCACCATTTGGAGTTTTGGATTTTAGAGATGCTTCATTACTTGAAGATCCTTTTTCCAAAATCACTTTTGGAGCTTGACATAGTACAGAGGAATTAAATCATAAGCCTGTCTTATCTCCGCATTCTCTTTGACTCATAATAAGATCATCCAAGGATTTAGATGCCTTAGTGAATGAGGCAATCACGTTTTTGAGGTCATTCTCCTCTTTTCTTAGCAACTATCTCTCGCTTTATTAACTTAGCATTTTCAAATTTTTAGACTTTTATTCTCATCGGCTATTTGACTTAGAGTACTCGGCTCCTTAGTCACCGTGAGTTTTGCTCTTGAGTAGGCTGTTTTCCTCGATTAGTAGTGTGTGTGAGGATTTAATGTATTCAAAATATTTCATCATTTTGCCTAATGAACCATAAAGATCAGTGGGTGATGAAGTGTGTGTGTCACAATCACTATCACTAGTATCTGAGTGTGATGAGTTAGAGTGTACCTCATCTTCTTGGTCAGGTTGGTTTTGTTCTTTAGCCATTAGACAGATCAAGGCTTCTTCTTCAGAGTCACTTGAGTAGTCGCTTCACTACTCTCCGAGTCTCCGCTTTGTGTCTTTTGACTTGATTGTCTCAAGAGTTTCGCACCAACATTGCCTTTCTCTTTTCCCCGCCTCTTCTTTCTCTCAAGACTTTTCTTTCCTCTTCATTCATGTATTTGTTGACTACAGGATATGGGCATTCAATGGCATAGTGACCGGGTTGCTGCGGTTCCAAAGATAGATTTTCAACTTTTTGATCGATTTTTCCATCCTTGGATTGTCAGCTCTTTGATATTCAACTTTTTGATGCTCTGCTCTCTTGGGTGGTCTTTCTTCCCTTGACTTGGAGGGAGCTGAGTGTCTTCTGGAGGATTCACCTTTGCTTCTTTTGTAATTCTTATTGAAGAACTTGTTAAACCTTTTAACCATCGGTCACGATCTCCTCTTGGTCAATGACTTATTTGACCTCGCTCTTTTGCCATCTTTAACAATTAGAGCAGCTGTTTTGGGCACACTTGTTTCCTCTTGGTCTTTTCTTCTCAGCTCAAATTCGTAGGCTTTGAGATCTGAGAATAGCTCATGGTTGGATGTCTTTGATAGGTCCATGGAATGTCTCATGGCCATGACTTTCATATCCCACTCAGTTGGGAGACTTCTTAGAATCTTCATACACATTTCCTTTTGTGTATATTCTTTTCCAAGTGCAGATAGCTCATTGGTAATTTCTGTGAACCGAGCATCCAGTTGATCCAAGGTTTCTCCTGCAAACATTTTAAAGTTTTCAAATTTTTGTACAACAATAGATAGTTTGTTTTCCTTGATTTGCTCTGAGCCTTCACAAATCAAGGTTAGCTTGTCCCAGATTTCTTTTGCCGTTTTGCATGATTTGACTTTGTTGAACATGGCTTTGTCCAAAGTTTTGTAAAGAATGTCCTTGGCCACATTGTCCAAGTTATATCTTTTCCTGTCATCATTTGTCCATTCAGCTCTTGGTTATTCAACCATCGCTGGTCTGGGAGCAACATCCTCTTCTCCTTCAGCTGTAGCTCTCCTTGCAGTTGTGATCACTTTTAAGATTTGGAGTGGCCCACCTTCTATTACTATCCACATTTCATCGTGTAATGCTTTGATAGATGAGCACAACGCATACGAATTTTCCAATCATCAAATTCTTCAATTGTGAACATAGGGATGCGTGTCAAATTTGCTTCCATGATAATAACTTTGTTTGAATAAAAGAGTTTTGGAAGATCAAGTGCTAAAACAACCTTTGAAAAATTTGGAGATCTAGTTCGGTGACCAGTCGGAAGGCTCAATGAACCAACCGCTCTAATACCACTTGTAGGTCCCAAGGGGTGTGAGTGTAAGGTTTAGAAGGGGGTTGAATAAACCTTACCAACTTTTCGATTTAGTCCTTTTAAAATGTTCGAGTTAATATTTCACACCGAGTCCTTGATGGACAACTAAGTTAGTTAATCAAATAGAGTTAGTCACTCAACGGACTCGACCGAGCCGTTGATAGAATAACTCATTGTTTTGACTAAAGACTTAACTCGATTGTGATATATTTTCATTGGAAGACTTAACACCCTTGAATTTGGTTAAGTTTGTTTTAATACTTGGTTTTAGCACTTTGTTGATTATCAATTGGATAGCAAATTTATCGTGAGATATTAAAGTAATATGCGAGAAATTAAAATGCTTTGAAATGTAAATGACACAATAAGTTTTTATAGAGGTTCGAAGATGGGGTAATTCTTCTACTCCTCTCTTCTCCAACTCCCCGGAGGAATCCACTAAGTATTGATCAATATACAAAGTGGTTAATGCAGTCCAGATACAAGTCTTGATCACGCACCGACTTGATCCTTTGGGACTCGATCCGAGATGCCTTGGTCACACAAATGGCTTCTCGTGCGACTCGGCTTCTTCACAGGGCAAATTTGCCTTGCTACTACAGCCCACTTGCTCAAGCTTCTTGGATTTGATCACGAAGCCCTCCAAAACTTGAGACTGTTCGACCTTGAACCTTCCTACAATCCTCCGTGGAATGTAGACCCCTTGATTCTTCAAATGTTTCCTCTTCAACCGATTGAAGTTGTCTTTCCTTCACAGGTGAGTGTTGGATTGATTTCCTTCGTAATGTAGGCTTGAGGATTGAAGTTGAATAACTTGAGAGTAATTTTTGGTTACAGTTCGAATGTTAGCTTGAATGTTCGTGGTTCAGGTGAACTTCTCTCAAAGTGATTCCTCAGCCTTTTATAGTGATCTTTCAAAAATCTTCCCGTCGAAGAGATAGGCTTATTTTTAAAAGACACTTATGGTCGTTGGCTTGTCTTGTTGCGATCCTTGGAATTGACATTTCTTTTGAATGATTTTTCAGTTCGACACAGTGCGGTGCTTCCCATTGGTTTATTCCTTTTGCACGCTTCGGGGGATCGAGCACTTTAAGAAAGGCAGTATGGAAGTATTACTTGTTTAAGTAATTTCCTTGACTTCTGTGCAACGGATCTCTTTCAGTTATCTCGACTTGACTTCATTTTCTTAACTTCCCCAGGTGACTTGAGGTAGCTTCCAATCATTGGATGACTCTTCAGTCACTTTAACTTGAGACTTGGCTGTCTTAAATTGACTTAACGATACTTCACTCGTTGTATCTCACCGCACCTTGATCGAGTTCCTGTCTTCTCTTCTTTGCCACACTCAGCTGCCTCACAACAGAGTCTTCCTTCTAGTCTCCAGTTGTCTTCTTGCATGTTCAGGCATAGCTGACTTGACTCAGCTCGACCATCCCTATCTATTACAATGCAATTTACAACAAAAATGGGGTGCCAACTTTCTATTCTAAGTTTTACATGGCATTCATCAAAATCTAAAAATAATTTCCCAACAGCTTCGCATAACAGCGATTTTCTTTGTCGGAACTATGTTTTGAATGGGCTAGACGACACCCTCTATAACGTCTATAGTTCGTTCAAAACATCCAAAGAGTTGTGGGACTCTTTGGAGAAAAAATATAAAACAGAAGATGCCGGCACAAAGAAATTTGTTGTCAGGGAATTTCTGGATTACAAGTTAGTTGACACCAAAACGGTAATTAGCCAAGTGCAAGAAATTCAGATCATACTTCACGACTTAGTGTCTGAAGGGATGATTCTGAACGAGTCGTTCCAAGTGGCTGCGATTATCGAAAAATTGCCACCATCGTGGAAAGATTTTAAGAACTACCTCAAGCACAAGCGGAAGGAAATGGGGCTTGAGAATTTGATAGTTCGACTTCGGATTGAGGAAGATAACCGTCATTCCGATTGAAAATCGACAATTGTGGGAGTGTGACCACACTTTATAGAACACCAGTGGAGTTTCTGTTGCACTTTTAAATGTAACAGAAGGTGTTGGCAAAATTATTGTAACACCAAAACCACGGTTGCATGAAGTGTTGCCTAAAGTGTTGTAACACTAGAGGTAGACACAGTAACGAATTAAGTTTGAAATGTTACTGAAGATGTGATAACACCAAAGGTTACATACCTTGTAAAAGGTGTTAATGGAGTTGTTGGAACTAAGGTCTGAAATATGGTAGAACGAGGTTTTAACTGGATTATTGAGACAATGTTCTAACAAAATAAAGGAAAGTGGTCGAAAGCCATAAAAGTTCTGGATAATCTTGTGTTGAACAAGGATACCAGAAGTTGAAAGAGGAAGCTTTACTTTAGCAAACCACATAAAGGATAATACATTCAAGTGTGTGGTGCTTTGGATAAAGTAGAAGCACCCAAAAAATAAATTCAGCATTCTTGATATAAATGATGGTACGATTATTAAATCAAGGAATGTTGTATTTATAAAAGATGTCTTTTCTTGCAAAGGAAAAAGGGTAAGTCTGGACATTTTTGTCAAAGACACAATACCATAAGACAGTTGATTTCGAATGTGGTTATTTCGGTTGACTACGTGAAGTCAAAGAAAAATTTAGCGGATCCACTTACAAAAGGTATAAATCGAGATCAATTGTATAAATTGTTAAGGGAAATGGGTTTAAAATCCACAAAATAAAGAATGTTCATAGCGGTAACCCAACCTTGTGAATTAGAGATCCCAAGACCTTGGTTCAATGGGACAACTAAATTATGAATGTTCAGCTAAACACTTGGAAAATGTGTTAGCTTATTCCCGGAACTTCCAAGTGAAATAGAAACCTGCTGAATGTGGTGAGGTTAAGCTTAGGACTTTTAATGATTCTTATACCGAAAGGTGGAGTATGGCAGGATACTCTTAACAGGAGATCATCTATATAAGTGAGAAGTAATGGCCGCTTCAAAGAAATACTTATGAATCTAAGATATGGTCCAAGACGAAATGGACACAACGTGTGAACAACAAATGTTAGAATTGTTATTTTGTAAGTACTGTTGTCTCGGTTTACACAAATGGCTGAGTAGTTCAAGACATCGCGTTACTAAGCAGCTTATAAATCCGATAGTATTTTACTAAGGAAGGTTCAAAGCCACAAGCTACCTATCTAGATGCATTAACAGTTCGACGAGACTTTCAAACGAATTTGCATACACTCATGCATTAATTTCATTCATGTGGGGGTTTGTTAGAATTTGGTTATGTTAAATTGGGTGTTGACCCGATTTTGACCAAATATTGAAGTGGTTTCCATTATGAAAATTGTAATTAAATTATATGTTAAAATTCTACTAAGTAGACGAGATTGGCATATGGAATTTCTCAAAATCAATTCCGGGTGAATTAGAAATTAATGCTAGAAGTTAGCCACATAAAACCAGAAAAAGGTATGGAAAACGGAAAATGTGGCGAAGGAGAAAAGCTCCATCCCACATAGAGTAGAAAGCCAAAATTTGCTCAATTTATAAATCCCAAATTGGACAATTCGATTTAGGTCCTTGGGGTACCAAAATTTTTAAAGGGGTGAGGACCAACATGCTTGTGGTTTGGTTAAAGTCGTATCTTAGTTACGATCACGGGAACCGTAAGCACTTTGTATATGGGGCAATTCGTCCTGCGGAGACTGTATTAAATACAGGCCTCGACTTAGCCTGATTATCCTAAACATTTAGCCATTTCTTGCAAACAGTAAACCACCGATCCAACAATCGCAAGACGAAATCTTTTTTTTATGTTTTCAAGACGATGGCATCTGTTTCATTTACTTCGATGGATGTTGCTCCTGCTCACGACGAAAAACCGGCGAAGTTCTTCGGCGTTGAATTCAAACGCTGGCGACAAAAGATGATCTTTTACCCCGTTTTCAGAAGGAGGACCCCCTACCGTAGGCGATGAAGAATTCGACAACCAATGGAGAATCCCTATGGATGCTTCGCATAACAGCAATTTTCTTTGTCGGAACTATATTTTGAACGGGCTAGACGACACCCTCTATAACGTCTATAGTTCGTTCAAAACGTCCAAAGAGTTGTGGGACTCTTTGGAGAAAAAATATAAAACAAAAGATGCCGACACAAAGGAATTTGTTGTCGGGGAATTTCTGGATTACAAGTTAGTTGACACCAGAACGGTAATCAGTCAAGTGCAAGAAATTCAGATCATACTTCACGACTTAGTGTCTGAGGGGATGATTTTGAACGAGTCGTTCCAAGTTGCTGCGATTATCGAAATATTGCCACCATCGTGGAAAAATTTTAAGAACTACGTCAAGCACAAGCGGAAGGAAATGGGGCTTGAGAATTTGATAGTTCGACTTCGGATTGAGGAAGATAATCGTGATTCCGATTGAAAATCGACAATTGTGGGGGTGTGACCTCACTTTATGGAACACCAGTGAAGTTTCCATTGCATTTTTAAATGTAACAGAAGGTGTTGCCAAAAGTATTGTAACACCAAAACCATAGTTACATGAAGTGTTGCCCAAGGTATTGTAACACTAGAGGTAGACGCAGTAACGAATTAAATCTGAAGTGTTACTGAAGATGTGATAACACCAAAGGTTACACACCTTGTAAAATGTGTTAATGGAGTTGTTGGAACTAAGGTCTGAAATCTGGTAGAACGAGGTTTTAACTGGATTATTGGACAAGGTTCTAACAGAATAAAGAAAAAGTGGCCGAGAGCCATAAAAGTTCTTGATAATATTGTGTTGAACAAGGATACCAGAAGTTGGAAGGGAGACTTTAGTTTAGCAAACCACATAAAGGATAATAACTTGAAGTGTGAGAGCGCTTTGGCTAAAGTAGAAGCACCCAAGAAAATAAATTCAGCATTCTTGATATAAAGGATGGTACGATCATTAAATCAATGAATGTTGTATTTATAAAAGATGTCTTTTCTTGCAAATGAAAGAGGAAGTCTAGACATTTTTGTCAAAGACACAATACCATAAGACAGTTGATTTGCGAATGGTGTTATTTCGGTTGACTACATGAAGTCAAAAAAAAACCTAGCGGGTCCGCTTACAAAAGGTATAAATCGAGATTAATTGTATAAATTGTTAAGGGGAATGGGTTTAAAATCCACAAAATAAAGAATGTTCGTAGCGGTAACCCAACCTTGTGAATTGGAGATCACAAGACATTGGTTCAATGGGACAACTAAGTTATGAATGTTCAACTGAACACTTGGGAAATGTGTTAGCTCATTCCCAGAACTTCCAAGTGAAATAGAAACTTGCTGAATGTGGTGGGGTTAAGTTTAAGACTTTTAATGATTCTTATACCGAAAGGTGGACTATGGCAGGATACTCTTTAATAGGAGACACCTATATAAGTGAGAAGTAATGGCCGCTTCAAAGAAACACTTATGAATCTAAGATATGGTCCAGTGACGAAATGGACACAACGTGAGAACAAGTGTTAGAGTTGTTATTATGTAAGTATTGTTGTCTCGGTTTACACAAACGGCTGAGTAGTTCAAGACATCGCGTCACTAAGCAGCTAGTAAATCCGATTGTATTTTACTAAGGAATGTTCAAAGCCACAAGCTACCTATCCAGATGCAATAATAGTTTACGGAGACTTTCAAGCGAATTGGCATAAACACATGCATTAATTTCATTCATGCGGGGGATTATTGGAATTTGGTTATATTAAATTGAGTGTTGACCCGATTTTGACAAAATATTTAAGTGGTTTCCATTAGGGGTGGGCATCGGATCAGGTAGTCGGGTAATCGGGTCGGGTACCCGAAAAAATCGGGTGGCATATATTGGTACCCGACGCTTACCCAAAAATATCGGGTACCCGGTACCCGACTAGTCGGGTTCGGGTTTTTTTTAATGTTTCTTGAATTTTTTTAAATTATATTTATATATATAACGTCTTTGAGGTTTCAATATTTTAAGAAAAAAAAGAAAATAAATTCCCCAACTTTTTTTTTTGAGGGGTAATAAATTCCCCAACTTTGATAGTTTCGTTCAGGGCGTATTGTCATGGAAACAGATGACTTGGGGAAGGAGAAGATTAAGAAGGAAGGAGATGAATATGGAATCAAAGAAAGGAAGTCAAGGGAATATGGGCAAGTAAAACTAAGCAGCAAGAATATAATTTTTTTAGTGAACCAAGACATCCTAGTGTTTTGGGCTAAGAGTGTGATCTTTTATCATGGGCCTTATATTTATTAATTAATGTTAACATTTTTCAGATTTTCAAGTTGTAATGGTGGTACTGGTCCCAAAGAATGCTCATACATGCGCATTGAAAAAGCAGACAAGTGTTACAATATTGTCTTTTTCTCTCTCTTCTCTATTCTCTTAATATCCTCCTCCTAATCTAATTCTTCTGCAATTTAGTTACCATACAGTATTCCACAATTTTTACAAAAAGTTGCAACAAAATACAACACAAATTTACAGAGTAAATGCTGCAGCCTGCAAGTATTTGGTAATGAAAATAAAGGATAGTTTTGTTTTTTTAAATATGTCGGGTACCCGATCGGGTATTCGGGTAATTTTCACACTACCCGATACCCGACCCGATTAGTGTCGGGTAACCGAACGGGTACCCAATACCCGAATTTGCTAAGAAAATACCCGACCCCGAATGCCCACCCCTAGTTTCCATTGTAAAAATGGAATTAAATTATATGTTAAAATTCTACTAAGTGAGTAGATGAGATTGGCATTTGGAAATTCTCAAAACCAATTCCGGGTGAATGAGAAATTAATGCTAGAAGTTAGCCACTTAAAACTAGAAAATGGTATGGAAAATGAAAAATATGGGGAAGGAGAAAAGCTCCATCCCACATAGAGTAGAAAGCAAAAGTTTGCTCAATTTATAAATCACAAATTGGACAATTAGGTTTGGGCCCTTGGGGCACCAAAGTTTTTAAGGGTGAGACCTACATGCTTGTGGGTTTGGCTCAAAACACACGCGCACGCTGCCGCCACCCGCCCGACCGCCGGCTCGGCTTGGCCCGGTCCGAGTCGTGGGTCGCGGACCTGGGCCTCATGGCCCTTATATTTTTTGGACCAAATTTATTTAAAATTTAAAATTAATTAATTAATTAAAGATTTCCAACAAATGGGTGGTGCGCGGGCGCGCACTGTGAAGCCAGCGTGCGCGCGCGCGCACCACGCAGACAGTGAGTGTATTTAGACGCGCACGTTCGAACTGATGCACCTGTTCGAACAACCAGGTGCATTTTTTGGTTGTAGACATGTCTTTTCAATCCAAAAGGCATTTCCTTTCCATCGGACACCTTGATGCCTATAAATACAAGGTCCCTGCAGATGAAATCTGGACCGAAATAATAAGCCTAAAAATCGAGTCATTGCATCAGCATATTGATTTCTTTCCCTTCAAAGCTTGAAAGCTTTATACACTTAAGTTCACTGCAGTTTCGACTTTTGCAAGTGCTACTAAGTCGAAAATGTAAAGTCGTTGTATCTTAGGGACGATCGCCGAAACAGTAAGCACTTTGTATACGGGGCGATTTCGTCTTGCGGAGACTGTATTAAATACAGGCCTCGACTTAGCCTGATTATCCTAAACACTTAGCCATTTCTTGTAAACAGTAAACTACCCATCCAACAAATCTATAGTTCATATATGTAACCTATTTCTTTTATCCTGATAGTTGCTGCAGACCAACAGTAAGTTTTCTCCTATAACATAGCTGCAATATGTTCTCAAAATTTACAAAGAAATCTTAAGAGCTCTAGAGTTGGTTTATGTGACGACTGAATACAAATCTCTGGCTGATACATAAGGACTTACACTTAGACGAGCATTTAGGTGTACGATTTATCTTGGAAAATTTACAGGTGACTCCAAGCTACCAACCAAAGTGCGGAGATCGATGTCCTTGTCATCAAACTTCTTGATGAATGGGTGACTCTGGCCAAACCAGAAGGTTAGCAAGTAAAGATCAACTGAGGAATGTGTAGATAAAAGGAATATTGTAAACAAACTAACCAGTAGTTCCAAAGATGAAGCTCTGTCTCCAGGCTCCTTTTGTATGCTACACATTGACATATCAGACAATGAATAAGATAATAATTTGAAAGAAAGCCAACCAAAACTGAAGGAGAACAATCATGCAGCTGACGAGTCGTGTGACATTTCTGTAGCCAATGAACTCCTCCTTGGAAGTTTAATGAAATGAAAATATATATGAAAAAATCAAAGAAAGAAAGAAAGAAACATTCATGAAAAACCAAAAGGGCATTGATGAAATCCACATTAAAGTTCACTTCACAATAGTCAGTAGTAACAGAGCCATCACAAGCTTCATCTATCTATACTATCTTAAAAGTGTGAATGTTTCTTGTAATTTTTTATTGGACAAAAATATCCTTTAGACATAGTAAACTTTTAGGACAACTAGGCAATTTGATATTTATTTATCTTCTATTTGTTCAATTATAAGACAATGTGACCTTTTATATTCTACATTTTAAAAATATTTATTCTTTCAGCTATAACTCTTAAAATATTTTGAATTTTCAAATAATATTAGCTTCATATTTAACTAGATTTCGAGAACTTTATAACCATATGTCATAAACATATAATATAAGGACTTCACATGAGAAAATTTTAACATTATAAAGTTCAACACTATGTAAAAATTAAGAATTTATGTTTTTCTATAGTTTTGTTGTCACAAATTACAATCAATCACTAAACCGTAAATCAAGCCAAAGATACAAAACACCAAGTGAAATAATCAATGAATTATAACAACCAAAAGATTACAAATTAATCTTAAGGTCCAAACAAAAACCCAAAAGATTAAAAACTGAAGGTGGAGTCCAACAACAAAAAAAAAAGTAAAAGGAAATAACGCTCCACATCGTTGATAGAGATTCAATCATGGTAGTTCGATGTCTTCAAATAACTCTTCATCTAAAGGTTAGAAAACAGGAGGGAATGAGACAAAATCTCGGTGGATGGGGTGATCGTGTGTAAGTGTGGCGATATAAATAGTTAATGCGAGAAATTTAGTTGTATGAAAACGCATGAGATGATGCATGATTTCACACACAGTCCACAAGCGTCGTGAAAAATATATTTAATTAATATACTTATACAATTAAGAAAAATAGTTCATGGTCACGCAGGCACTATGGTCAAGCAAACAGGAGGATTGCGTGCGGATTTGTAACGCAATCCTATGCAAGACAAGTAGCGGTTGTTACGGATTTGTAGCGCCAACCTATGCAATACAAGTAGCGGTTGCGTGCGGATTTGTAGCGCCAACCAAACGGGTCCGATTAACTCCGAATCGTGTGGATCGGGACAATGATTCCTTCGTTCTTCCTTGTAACTCCCCGGCAAGATGGTCCAAGACCTGTCACCTTATCGCTCCGTAGGCAAAGACAAAATCCACAAGGAGCTAGCAAGGCTCGGATTTGTCATAATCATGATTATACCTCAAGTACTACGACCCGCTTCCTTGACAAACTCCGTCCCTCGCGGGATTAGGGCGATGGGGCC
The DNA here is from genome assembly GCA_016081115.2 of Rehmannia glutinosa. Classification (NCBI taxonomy): domain Eukaryota; kingdom Viridiplantae; phylum Streptophyta; class Magnoliopsida; order Lamiales; family Orobanchaceae; genus Rehmannia; species Rehmannia glutinosa. The sequence goes on along the minus strand of JABTTQ020001985.1, from coordinate 131,200 downwards.
TAAGAGTGGAATAGCAGCCGAGCTGTCCTTGTTCCATCCCCGACGTATCCATTCCGATCGTGAGCTCGACACACCAAGTTGACTCAAGCAGAAAGTAAACACAAGTTCATGTAGTCAACCAGCAAATGAGTATTATTGATTCTGCGATTCATGAAAAGTTTTCAAAAATTTGCGTAAGGTAATTATGGCGTTGGTGGAGTTATTTGGATGAAGATGAATTATCGGGAGGATAAGCAATCTTCGATATCTTGAACGATTAGGTGGAACATAAGTCCCGTTATAGATTCAAATCGCAAGACGAGGAAGTCGCCCGCGATCGGGTATTAATCGGTCAAGGCGATCCGATAAGTCAAGGGGTTTTTTAAAAATTTAATTAAATATTAAAGTAAGAGAGTCCAGGGCTGTTTTTTAAAAGAAAATAATTTGAGTTAGGTCCTTAAAAAATAAAATTTACAATTAGCCCCGTTTTGTCAAAACCAATACTTTTGGGGTTAAAAGTTAAATAAATAAATGTCCCGACCTTGGAAAATTATGAGGTCAGTTCCTAAATTCTCTAAATTGTTCAGAGATTCAGGTTTTTAAAGTTTTGAGGTCGAGTTTTTATAAAATTCTCACATTGGCCCCAAAATTGTTAAAATTGTCATTTCGGGCCCTAAGTTTAAAATAATCGGAACTCACAAACCGGAAGGGCTTCTAATGTGATTCCAGTTGGAAAATGTCACTAAGGTTAGTGGATATTGGGACAAAAGCAGTTTTAAAACGTCATAAGTATAGGTCCCTCAACTTTTGAAAATCTCATTTTTGTCCCATTTTGAAATAATTGTCTTTAAGGCTTTTAGGGGTCCAATTGTTATGAAATTTGAACCTTGGGTCCAAATATAATTATGTTATAGGTAAATTAGTATTTCCAGGTACATGGGCTGTATAAGTCCTGGAAATTTCATTTGGGTCCTCAAGTTTAATCTTTTACAATTTGGTCCCTCAAATTTTATAAAATTACTTTCCAAGCTCTAAACACTTGGATTTTTGGAATACACATAAAATATGTTATTTCCAGTCCCTTAAGAGTTAAAATTTCAAATTTTAAATTTAGGTCTGGTACAGTTTCGAAATTTGCAAAATAGCCCTTAAACTTCTCAAATTTTACAATCTAGTCCTTGGGCTTTTAAGGGTTGATTTTATTTATCTAAAAACTCTTAAAACTTTATTAAAATGTCAAAACAACATTTTTGAACCTGAGTACAGTCCCAAAAATCGAAATTTGCAGAGAGGTCCCTTAAGTTTTATTTTCTTGCACTTAAGTCCACCAACTTTCCATTTTTGCATTTTAAGTCCAAAAATCGAAATTTAACCAATTATGCTCGACTTGTCCAGGTTATAGGCCATTCAAAACATAGATTTCAAGAGTCATAAACATACATATCCATCCCATACAAGAATTTATCAAATATGACAATAAAGTGTACATGTATGTCCTAATTTTCGGTAAATCGCATTTTGAGCAACACTTGAGAAATTTTTCAACTTGATACAAGAAAATAGCATGCATTATATATATCTCAAATGCTCAATAACAAAATACTACATGCATTTTTTTGAATTAAAACACCTAGAAGTTGAAAGGATTTTTCCACCCACCTTGTTTGTTCGGTTGATTGGTGAAAAATGGTGTCACAAGACCTTGAGGATTTTAATCCTCACTTAAGGCAGCCCCTAAGTCCAATAATACAAGGAGTTTTGAGTTAGAAAATGAAGATTTGAACTAAGGAGGGAAAAAGAGAAGGAATAGGCCAAAGGTACCACACTTACCTTGTGTAGTTGAAAGTTGTAGTCAAAAATTGATGGTCTCTTAAGAACTTGATCACCACTTAAACAAAGCTCCAAGGTCAGCCCCTAATCACCTCAAAATGATAATTTTGGTGTTAAAATTCGAATTTAATAGGGAAGAAGAAGATGGTACCAAAATCCCATTTCTTACCTTATAGTCCTTCAAATTTCTTCAAGTATAGAAGTCCTCTTCAAGGTGATGGTGAGACTTTAGTATCTTCCAAGTCTTTATGTAAACCTAAAAATAAAAAAAACTTACATTAGTTTGAGAGAGATAAGAACTTATGATATCAAGATTTGAAGATGTGAACAAAATTTCTGTTTGAAGATTTGAAGATTTTTTTTTTTTTTGTGATGGAGTAGAAGGAAAGTTCTTGAATTTTTACTAAGTGTTTAAGAGAAAATGAGGAGAAAATTGAATGATGAATGTAGTTTCTTGGATAAAAATGAAAGTTTTGAAGATGAATTTTTGGGTATCAAAATGAAATTTCTATGTATTATGGCCTTCACATTTTTGAGAGTATGAGGGAGAGAGATTTTGTTTTTTGTTCCAAGTCTTGTAAATTGTAGTAAGCATGAGGGACAAGGACTTTGGTCAAGGTGTAGTCTTGCATGGGAGAATGCAATTGAAGGATAGAGAGGATGTTGGCATGGAATGTTGGGAAGCCTCCAACATGTTGGATGATTTAATATTAAAGAATTGGTGTATAAGATATTGTGTATAAGATTTGAATTAATGGTGTAAAAATACACAAGATGAATACACAAGGTGTACATGTACAAGAGTTGGGAGATATTTCTACACCAAAATTCACATCATGACCGTCCCTTAAGAGGGTATTTGTGGTAATTCCATATTTTATTTTTATGTCCCAAAATTGATGATAAAAGATGAATAATATCAATCTCCAAAATAATTAGTGAGTTCTTGATCACTTATAAGTCTCATGATCACTTATAAGTCTCATGATCACTTAATCTAAATCGAATTCTTAATTCTATAAGGTTTAAACCTCTAAAATAATAGTCTCTAAAAATTCTAAGGTGACTAATTAGTACACAAATAATAATAATGATGATCAATCGAGTGATCATAATTGTGAAATAAAATTAACAAATGATTATGATCACAAGAAATAAATAAGGAAATTAAAGATGAAATATATTTATCATTAATAATTACCCGTCAAAGCGACGCGGTAGAATTGTCAAATAGTACAAAGACGATACGTGATATAAGTACATGTTCGAATAAAAATCGAGGGCTTCACATTCTCCTCTCCTTAAAAGAATTTGGTCCCCAAATTCTCTTCGAATAACTCGGATATTGATTTCTCATATCTTCTTCCATTTCCCATGTTGCGTCTTCGTCTCGGTTGTGGTGTCGCCATACAACTTTAACCATTGGAATTTCTCTCTTACGCAACCCGACGATCTCCGGTCAATGATTCTGATTGGTTCCTCGGTGTAAGATAAATTCTCCATTAGAGGAGGAGCATCACGAGTGATGATATGCTCGGGATCCGGTTGATACTTTTTCAATCTCGACACATGGAATACATCGTGCATTCCCGCATACTTGTCTTAACTCAAGCCTCAGTAGGCCAACTTTCCAATCCTCTCGCAAAATTTTGTAAGGTCAAATATATCTCGGACTCAATTTGCCTCCTTTTTCTTGGATTGATCAATCCTTTTCGTGGCAAGAGTCCGAGAAATACCTCATCTCCGGCTTCAAATTCCAAGTCTTTTCTCCTCTTGTCCGCGTAACTCTTTTGGGCTCGAGCCGCGGATCCGTTCCTTGATCAACTTGACCTTCTCCATGGCCTCCCGAACTAAGTCGACCTTTGGAATCGAGGGTGACTTCCGTTTCTCCTTCGAGTCCATTGGTCATCAATCTCCCGGTGTAGAGGGGATCTACACTTTCGTCCCATACAAAGCTTCGTAGGTGCCATCCCAATCGTGGCCTCGATAATCAAGTATTATAAGCGAACTCGGCCAATGGTAAGTGCGAATCCCAACTTCCTTGAAATCCAATGAGCAAGCTCGCAACATGTCCTCCAGGGTTTGAATTGTTCGCTCGACGCCATCGGTTTGCGGATGTCTTTGTTTGTCTTTAAACTTAGCGAGGTGCCTAATCCCTCATGTAAGCATTTCTAGAATCTGAGACAAACCTCGGGTCTCTGCGACACTATGTCGACCGCACTCCATGCAATCGATGATCTCTCGGATATAAATTTGCGCAAGTTTACGCGTAAGTTCGCGGTTTTCTTCATGGGTAAGAAATGTGCGATTTCGTGAGTCGGTCTCGACTACCCAAATAGCATCATCGCCTCGTCTGGTCCTTGGTAGATCCGTCACGAAGTCCATCGTTATGTGTTCCCATTTCCACTCCGAAATTCTCAACGGTTGTAATAAACCGATGGTCATTGGTGTTCGTTTTACTCGTTGACAAGTCAAACATCTCGCAATGAACTTTGCTACCTGGTTCTTCATGTTTACCCACCAATAATTTTGTTTCAAGTCCTTATACATCTTGTTTCCTCCAGGATGTATAGTGTATTTCGAACGGTGTGCCTCTACTAGAAAGGATTCTGCTCCTAAGTTGCTCATCACTTGGTACACAAATTCTATTCAAATCGATGATTCCATCTTCCCAGATCGAGAATTCCGATCTTTCTCCTTTTAAGTATCTTCTCTTTTAGTTTTTGAAGTTGCACGTCAATCCCCTGTGTTACTTTGATCTCGTTCGAGAGATCGGGCTTAATCAAAATATTGGCACATGAAATTTGAGTACTGGTTCTTATCGATTCCAAGTGTGCTCAATTCTTCTAATGATCCCACTCTCGAATCATTAGTCTAGCTAAACTCGCCTTCCTCGCTCAAGGCGTCGGCTACTACGTTAGCTTTCCCGGATGGTATTGAATATCAAAGTGATAATCTTCTATTAACTCCATCCATCTCCGTTGCCTCAAATTGAGTTCCTTCGAGAGAATAGATACTTTAGGCTCTTATGATCCGTGTAAACCGTGAATGTTGCTCCGTAGAGATAGTGCCTCCATTTCTTTAACGCTAACACTATAGCCGCCAATTCCAAGTCATGTGTTGGGTAATTGGCTTCATACGGCTTGAGTTTCCGTGATGCGTAAGCAATGACCTTTCCTTCTTGCATGAGTCTTGCTCCTAGTCCTTCCTTTGATGCGTCATTTGTAGTAGACGACAAAGTTTTCTCGTTCCCTTTGGAAGGGCTAAGAATGAGCCGTAGTAAGTCGTTTCTTCAGCTCTTGGAAACTAGCCTCACACTTGTCATTCCACTCAAACTTGACTTGCTTCTGGGTTAGTCGAGTGAGTGGTCCGGCTATCTTGGAGAAATTTTGGATAAATCTACGATAATATCCAAATAGTCCTAAGAAACTTCTCGATCTCCGTTTACGGACTCGGGTTGTTTCCATTCAACCACCGTCTGTATTTTGAAGGATCTACGGCAATCCCTGCGGATACTATGTGTCCCAAGAATGCGACTTCACTAAGCCAAAATTCGCACTTGTTTGAATTTGGCATATAGCTTGTGGCTCGTAGTGTCTCTAAAACAATTTTCGGATGACGCTCATGCTCCTCTTTAGACTTAGAGTATACGAGTATGTCATCAATGAATATCACTACGAATTGATCTAAATACGGTTGAAAGACTCGATGCATTAGATCCATAAACGCCGCAGGCGCTTTGTCGATCCAAAGGCATCACTACAAACTCGTAGTGTCCATATCCGTCCGAAATGTCCGTTTTGGAAACGCCCTCTTCCCGAATCTTTAATCGATAATATCCTTGTTGTAAATCAAACTTCGAGTACACCGTCGCTCCTTGAAGTTGATCAAACAGCTTCGCCTATCCTCGGGAGGGGATATTTGTTCTTGATGGTCACGCCTTATTTGTTAAGTCCGCGATAGTCTACACGCCTTAATGTGCCATCTTTCTTTTTGACAAATAAGACAACCCCCAGTGAGACGTTTGGTCGAATAAATCCTACATCCATAAGCTTCGAATTGTGTCTTCAACTCTTGTAACTCAACAGAGCCATTCTATACGGCGTTCCGCGATTGGGGCGGTTCCCCGGTAATACTCGATGGTGAACTCAACTTCCCTATCCGGAGGACAAAGGTGGTGAGTTCTTGTGGAAATACATCCGTATATTCCGATACTATAGGTACTTGATTAATTTGTGTCTCAACCTTAGGTTTGTTAATTACAAACGCCAAGTACCCTTGTGCCCTCTAGTGATCGCCTTCCTCGCTTTCATTGCTTTAAAATGATTGGGGCAATCTTAACTCGTGCTCTTCCGAAATTTCCACTTCGGGCTTATCGGGTGCACATAGTTTAATGGACTTGCGATGGCAGTCCATTTGTGCATGGTGTGCAAAACCAATCCATTCCCAATATAATGTCGTATTCGATATAGGCAAGATCAAATCAAGCTTTATCTCATCAATTTTAACTTCGCATGCATTATAGATAATGTCTCGGCTTGCGCCCATAGAGTGGATACTTCTAAACCTATAGGCATATGTTCCATGCATGCATGCAACTTGTGTACAAAATGGGTTGCGACAAATGAATGCGTTGATCCAGGGTCAAATAGTACTTTAGCGTAATGACTAGATACTAAGCGTACCTTCCACCACGCCCCGTTCCTCGAGCCTCATGTCCAAAGTAGTGCAAATGCTCGAAAGCAGCATCCTGCCTGCTTACCCTGGCCGTTAGCCGGCTTCGTGGTTGCACTGCTTGGTCCGTCTTCGATTTCGACAATCCTTCACCTGGTGTTGATTACTACCACAACAGAACACCTTCCATGTTTACGCCAAACAAATCATTGGCGATATGACCCTTGCCGGTTTTTGGCAATGTGTACATACTTGGCCCGGTTTTCCTCAGACGGTCCTTTCCTTTTTTCTCGCTTTTAACAATCGCCCTTCAATTTTAACAGCGGCCTTGATGGTTGTCCCACCTTGCTGTCCTTTTGAGATCGTCGATGGCCTATTCAAATTGAATCGACCAATACGGTTAAGTCCCGACTCAATGCGGAGAGTCATTTATCATCAAGTATGTTTGTTATTTCAACAACAAAAGTTGTTTCGAGTTCCAGCCTTCACCCCGTGTGAACTTATACAATTTGTCCTCTTCGGCCGATTGTTCCCGGGCATATTTGGACAACCGATGGAATTCGACTACATCGGGCCACGACATGTTCCCCTGTCTCAACTTATGGAATTCATCCCTGCTGCCTCCTTCACGACTTGGGGTATGTATTGCTCATTGAATTCACCAGAAATTTTCCCATGTCCTATCTATTTGATCCTGTTCCACTTTCTCTCAACTGTTCTCCACCAATCTCGAGCAAATTCTAGTCGAACACGGCGAGCGTAACCTTTTGTTCCCCGAGTATTGGAGAGCATTGAAGATATTCTCCGCTTCCGATCCATTCTTCTCGCTTTCACGTCATCCTGGTTCCCCTAAGAAGGTCGGGGGTCGACCGTAAAACCGCTCCAAGGTGCGGCCATTCGCCTCTCGAGTAGGTTCATGGTTAGCCGACGAGGCTCCGCTTGTTGCCTCATGAAAACTAATATCAAACTGCAAGGCTATTGCGCTAGGTTATCTCCCGCGATTGGCGGAGGAGGTGGTGGCACTGGGGAGGGTGCCCGATCCTCTCGCGCATCATCGTTTCTTTGGGGTATACGGCGGGTCTCCCGCGTCCCGGTTCCGAAATGAATCGAGCTTAGCTACAATACAAAATGAATGATTCCAATAAATATTCGCGTAAGACAAGTTATATCGCAAGGAGATCCACACAAATGCACAAGACATAGAATAAGTAAAAGGATATATCCATTAACGTGAAAATTTGAATACATCCAAATGAGTTCATACAACACAAATACGTAATCAATGGTAAATCCAAATCATGGTACAACAAAAGCAAAATGCAAATCAATATGCGCAAATGATACTATCTATTACAAAAGCTATCTATTCAGAGATCGCCGTCATCATCACTAGCGGCCTCGTCGAATCGGATCTTGATTGGGCCGAGGTAGCACCTCAAAGATTAGCCGATTGGCGAAATCGCCACCGTTCTAGTCCCGAGCATCTTCGAGTGGGCAATGCCTCGGCTCTACATCTTCCATTGATCCTCATCGGGATCCTCTTCGGGTCTTCTTCAGATCCTCCTCGGATCCTCTTCATTATCGGTCTCAAGGTCGAGCATTGTTCTCCGCCGCGGGGGCAACGATGGCGCATTAGCCGCTTCCTTCTACACCGCATCCCATGGCTAAGGCATGCGTGAGTTCCTCGATTATCTCATTTGTTTGTTGATGGTCTCCTCATGGCGTCCCTATGGTGTCTCTTGACGCGTGCGCCTCCATTCTCCACTTCGTGCGACCTTCCTCGCACATTCCACCTTCTCGCGAGTATTATCCAGCGTTCTGGATCAATTGAATCGATCCTCGCGAGCGCGGATGGTGTCCTCGCGATCTTTAACGAGGAGAGTAAGGTTATTCTTCTCCTCTTGACTCTTTGTCGAAAGGTGTCCTAGTTCACGAGTGCATTGTCGCTCCCTGGTAAGCTCGGATTCAGCCCGAAGGAATACCTGCGCCAATGAAGTTCTAAGGCCCTATAATGATCCCGTTCAAAACGAAGCCGATCACGCCCCACCAGGTTGGGGTGCTGGCTCCATCCTCGTCAAACAAAACCGAGGTGGATTAGACGGATGCAAGGAAAGATAAGGAGAACAAGGAAAGAATGACTAAGGAAAGTCACCAAAGTCAACTAAGTCAAATCAAATATGACTATGGATTCTCCAAGTATAAATTTTAGCTTAACCTAAACATCAATAATATGGTTCTATGCCATTTTTGAAATCGATTTCACAACTTAATTAGTCAAGTCACGTACTACCCAACACAATCCGAGGGTCCTATCACGGGTTAGCTCGGTGTAAGTTTCCATCTTACTAGCCGAGCTCGATACCATAACAATCACACGCCCAAACGTGACGCGACAACGATCAATCACTTAAACCGAGGTAAATCAACAGACGATACCAAAGATACAAAACACCAAGTGAAATAGAGTCTAATGCAATGAATTATAAATAAACACGAGTACAAATTACATCTTAAAGTCCGCAAGATCCGAATACAACCCAAAAGATTATCTTAATTAACTTACACCAAATAAAAATAAAATGGTGGAGTCCAACAACAACAAAAAAAAAAGTAAAAGGAAATAACGCTCCACATCGGATAGAGATTCAATCATGCGGTAGTTCGATGTCTTCAAATAACTCTTCATCTAAAGGTTAGAAAACAGGAGGGAATGAGACAGAAATCTCGGTGGATGGGGTGATCGTGTGTGCAAGTGTGGCGATATAAATAGTTAATGCGAGAAATTTAGTTGTATGAAAACGCATGAGAGATGATGCATGATTTCACACACATCCACAAACGCCGTGAAAAATATATTTAATTAATATACTTATACAATTAAGAAAATAGTTCATGGTCACGCAGCACTATGGTCCAAGCAAACAGAGGATTGCGTGCGGATTTGTAACGCCAATCCTATGCAAGACAAGTAGCGGTTGCGTACGGATTTGTAGCGCCAACCTATGCAATACAAGTAGCGGTTGCGTGCGGATTTGTAGCGCCAACCAAACGGGTCCGATTAACTCCGGAATCGTGTGGATCGACAAACATTCCTTCGTTCTTCCTTGTAACTCCCGAGCAAGATGGTCCAAGACCTGTCACCTTATCGCTCCGTAGCAAAGACAAAATCCACAAGCTAGCAAGGCTCGGATTTGTCATAATCATGATTATACCTCAAGTACTACGACCCGCTTCCTTGGACAAACTCCGTCCCCGCCATGGATTAGGGCGATGGGGCCGGAAGAGTGGAATAGCAGCCGAGCTGCCCGCCCATCCCCGACGTATCCATTCCGATCGTGAGCTCGACACACCAAGTTGACTCAAGCAGAAAGTAAACACAAGTTCATGTAGTCAACCAGCAATGAGTATTATTGATTCGGGAAGCGAGCTTCATGAAAAGTTTTCAAAAATTTGCGTAAGGTAATTATGGCGTTGGTGGAGTTATTTGGATGAAGATGAATATCGGGGAGGATAAGCAATCTTCGATATCTTGAACGATTAGGTGGAACATAAGTCCCGTTATAGATTCAAATCGCAAGACGAGGAAGTCGCCCGCGATCGGGTATTAATCGGTCAAGGCGATCCGATAAGTCAAGGGGTTTTTGAGAAATTTAATTAAATATTAAAGTAAGAGAGTCCAGGGCTGTTTTTTAAAAGAAAATAATTTGAGTTAGGTCCTTAAAAAATAAAATTTACAATTAGCCCCGTTTTGTCAAAACCAATACTTTTGGGGTTAAAAGTTAAATAAATAAATGTCCGGGCCTTGAACAATTATGAGGTCAGTTCCTAAATTCTCTAAATTGTTCAGAGATTCAGGTTTTTAAAGTTTTGAGGTTGAGTTTTTATAAAATTCTCACATTGGCCCCAAATTTGTTAAAATTGTCATTTCGGCCCTAAGTTTAAAATAATCGGAACTCACAAACCGGAAGGGCTTCTAATGTGATTCCAGTTGGAAAATGTCACTAAGGTTAGTGAGATATTGGGACAAAAACAGTTTTAAAACGTCATAAGTATAGGTCCCTTAACTTTTGAAAATCTCATTTTTGTCCCATTTTGAAATAATTGTCTTTAAGGCTTTTAGGGTCCAATTGTTATGAAATTTGAACCTTGGGTCCAAAATATAATTATGTTATAGGTAAATTAGTATTTCCAGGTACATGGGCTGTATAAGTCCTGGAAATTTCATTTGGGTCCTCAAGTTTAATCTTTTACAATTTGGTCCCTCAAATTTTATAAAATTACTTTCCAAGCTCTAAACAATTGGATTTTTGGAATACACTTAAAATATGTTATTTCCAGTCCCTTAAGAGTTAAAATTTCAAATTTTAAATTTAGGGTCTGGTACAGTTTCGAAATTTGCAAAATAGCCCTTAAACTTCTCAAATTTTACAATCTAGTCCTTGGGCTTTTAAGGGTTGATTTTATTTATCTAAAAACTCTTAAAACTTTATTAAAATGTCAAAACAACATTTTTGAACCTGAGTACAGTCCCAAAATCGAAATTTGCAGAGAGGTCCCTTAAGTTTTATTTTCTTGCACTTAAGTCCACCAACTTTCCATTTTTGCATTTTAAGTCCAAAAATCGAAATTTAATCAATTATGCTCGACTTTTCCAGGTTATAGGCCATTCAAAACATAGATTTCAAGAGTCATAAACATACATATCCATCCCATACAAGAATTTATCAAATATGACAATAAAGTGTACATGTATGTCCTAATTTTCGGTAAATCGCATTTTGAGCAACACTTGAGAAATTTTTCAACTTGATACAAGAAAATAGCATGCATTATATATATCTCAAATGCTCAATAACAAAATACTACATGCATTTTTTGAATTAAAACACCTAGAAGTTGAAAGGATTTTTCCACCCACCTTGTTTGTTCGGTTGATTGGTGAAAAATGGTGTCACAAGACCTTGAGGATTTTAATCCTCACTTAAGGCAGCCCCTAAGTCAAATAATACAAGGAGTTTTGAGTTAGAAAATGAAGATTTGAACTAAGGAGGGAAAAAGAGAAGGAATAGGCCAAAGGTACCACACTTACCTTGTGTAGTTGAAAGTTGTAGTCAAAAATTGATGGTCTCTTAAGAACTTGATCACCACTTAAACAAAGCTCCAAGGTCAGCCCCTAATCACCTCAAAATGATAATTTTGGTGTTAAAATTCGAATTAATAGGGAAGAAGAAGATGGTACCAAAAATCCCATTTCTTACCTTGTTGAAAAATCCTTCAAATTTTTGTAGGTAGAAGAGGGGGTTCTTGAAATTTTGGTGAGTTTGGGAGATATGAAGAAAAAAATGTATGTTTGAAAATAAAAAGAACTTATGTTTGAAGATTTGAAGATGTGAAGAGTTGGATGATTCAAGATTTGAAGATGAGAATGATTTTTACCTTGTGTTAGAGAGATGTTGGAGAAAATGCTTTTTTTGAATGTGATGGATAAAAAAGATATTTTGAATTTTTGATCATCAAAATGGCCCTAAGAGAAGAGGAGAAAATTGAGAGAGAGATGAGGAGATTTTTGTTTTGAAGGAGGATGAAAGTTTTGAGAGATGAAGGTGTTGGGTACAAAATGAAATTTCTTGTATTAGGATGAAATTGAAGGGATTTTTGGAGGATGTTGGAGAGGATTTTTGTTTTTTGTTCCCAAGTCTTGTAAATTTATAATAAAGAATTGGTGTATAAGATATTGTGTATAAGATTTGAATTAATGGTGTAAAATGCACAAGATGAATACAGAGGAATGTTGGTACAAGGGGATATTTCTAACCAAATAACATCATTGATGATTTAATATTAAAGAATTTTTGTGGTATTTCCATATATTTTCTTTTTGTCCCAAATTTGATAAAAGATGAAAAATACAATCTCCAAAATAATTAGTGATCTCCATGATCACTTATAAGTTGGGAGATATTTCTAACCAAAATTCACCTCATGACCGTATAAACCTCTAAAATAAATATTTGTTAGTAATTCCATATTTTATTTTTATGTCCCAAAAACAATAATGATGATAATCAAGTGAATAATAAATCTCCAAAATAATTAATAAATGATTATGATCACTTATAAGTAAATAAGAAATTAAGGCAAATCTAAATGTAATTATCATTAATTTACCCGTAAGGTTTAAACCTCTCAAAATAATAGTCTCTAAAAACATGTGAATAAAAATCGAGTACTTCACAAATAATAATAATTTGATATTTATTTATCTTCTATTTGTTCAAATAAAAGAACAAATGATTATATTCTACATTTTAAAATAAATATTCTTTCATTAAAGATGAAAATATTTTGAATTTTAAATAATATTACTTCATATTTAACTAGATTTCGAGAACTTTATAACCATATGTCAAAACATATAATAAAGACTTCACATGAGAAAATTTTAACATTATAAAGTTCAACACTATGTAAAAAAAGAATTTATGTTTTTCTATAGTTTGTTATTTATTTAATCTTTTTTGTTTAATTATATGAGAGATGATCATTATAGCCAAAAAAAAAAATCATAATCTAGAAATATATTTTTTTAATCATAACACTAAGAATACTTTAAATTTCTTATAAAATCAATTTCAAATTTAAACTAGGTTTCAAAATCTTCAACTACATGTTCTAAACATATACACAAGTCGTTATAGAAGAAAATTTTAACTATTTAACTTTTAGTATGATGCAAAATTGTATATTTCTTATATTATTTTAAATTTTCTCAATGATTAAATATGTCTATTATAATTTATAATAAAAAGATCAAATTACAATATACACGATAAGAAAAATAAAATAAAAAATATTTTAGGTGGTTTTGATGCTAATAAAAGTAGAGAAAATATATAATCCGTTATGGTCGAAAATTCTCCCCAATTAGTAATATGCAATTTAAAAATTAATTTATTGATGGTTGTTAAAGAAATAATATTGAAAATAAGAGAGTTTTATATTTTATTTTTATTGCAATTTCATGTATATTTTATTTTAATTAGCCATATCAGTAAAAACAAAAGTATATAATAAAAAGAATAAGATTAACATGAAGAAAAAAAAGCGAACAAGAACCAAAATAAGTTTGTCGCGGCAAAAAAGTTACCTTTTAAATTTTAACTATATGTGTTAGTATATATGACTTTTACTTAATTTTCTATATATAACATTATAAGTTTTAGTTTCTAATTTATTATTTTTTAATATATTATGATTTCAATCTTTCGATTATTTATATCCTATAAAATTTAAGAACAAGTGCAAAAAAGTGTTAAAAGTTGTATAAATAAATTTATAAAAAAAAGAGAAGACAAACTTAATAAAAAAATCCATGTATTAAATTGACATTTGTGATAAAACTTGAATGTCATTTGAAAATTACACCCTTAAAAATTATAAGTTTAAAATATCAATATGATACATATTTATAATAAAAAAGTATACCAAAATAATTAAATTTTAATAAAATGGTGTGAAAGAGTAAATCATGCATGAGCTAAAATTGGATTAGTGTAAAAGATCATATCTGCTATGCAAAAGAAAAAATAAATAAACTCATTTAATATGTAACAATTTAATCATTGAGAAAGTAATTATATATTACAAATTATATATTAGTTCAAATACTAACATAACATTCATAAAAACTAAGTAAATTAAATAATTACAACAAATAAGAGTGAAAACTAAGAATAAAAAATATTAAAAAATAAATGGTTATACTTGACATTAATGAGTTGAGATTGCTCTAAATAATTTTGGGGGTTAATCTCACATATATAGATAGTTTAGGAATAAAACAAATGAAACATATTATAAAGATGTGAAAGAATAAAAGTAAATAATTAAAAAAATATGTGGGTCTTAGCTGGGAATTCTAAAGAAAAATTAAATGACTTTCATATAATATGTATAATTTGATATTTTCGATAAAATCTCAGTTCATTTTAAAAGCAAACCTTTATGACTTATAAATATTCAAGCACAAAGACAATTATTATAAAATTGGGTACAAATTATTCTAATTTTTACAAAATCAAATATTATGAAAAACTTGAAAACAAGAATCAGAAATGAAAAGTCACTGTGTGTATATAAAATTGAAAACAAATAAATAAATAAACTATACTTATTTAATATGAAATAGTTTGATATCTAGGTCAAAGATTAATATTTCTTAAATTACATGTTAATTTAGGTACCAATATAATAATCAAAATATTTAAAATAATATTTATGTTTCAAATTTATTGTGTTAAACTATATATAATAATAAATTGGAGTGAAGTTACCATGTTTAGTGCCAAGTAATATGAATTATTCCGAGCATAAGGAGACGGAAGATAATAGTTGGGGGGGTTTAACACTTGATATCTAAATTTTTGGCAACTATATTTTCTTATTTGGTCAAAAATTCAATCAAAATTTTTAATAAAGATTAAAGTACTATATACCATTTTCTCAATAAAAGGCACTAAAAATGGATTGATAATTATATTTTACAACAAATAATATAATTTTGTAAACGAGATTAATGAGATCAATTTTAAATTTACAGTCTCTTCAAACAAATATAGATTAGTTTCAGTATATTAAGAATAATTGCAATTTTCATAACTATGCGGCTCATAAAATTTACAACTATGTAAATTTTAATATAACCAAAATAGTCAAATTCAATTGCAAGTACAAACTCTAATAGTATAGCGTATCTTTCTAAAACTTTATGAAATTTTAAAAACTATATTAGTTTTTAGTTTATAATGTATAACTTTTAAAAAATATAAGTTAATGCAAAAGGAAATTCAAACATAAAAGTTAATTAGTATTATATTTAATTATTGAAGATTGAATTATGAAAATTGTTAACTTATTTTTTGCTTCATAAAACTGTATTTGGTTTTATTATTTATTAAATAAAGATTTTTTGTGTGCAATTGAATAGAGTTTCAAAACTCAGATTTCGACTTAACACTTTTTCATAGTTTTATTTAATACCTGACTCTCGATGGATTAATTTTTTTATTAGGTTAATGTTTATTATTTTTAAGACACTGAAAATAGGAGGACTACAAACTTTAAGTTTGAGTGTTAATGATAAAATATTAAATTTGTCACTAGAATTAAAATAATATATGAATTTGTTTTACATATATATTATATTGTAATTTTTTTACATTTCTTTAATCGAAGAACTGAGATAGAATAAAAAACGTTAGCACATGAAGTATAATAATTTGACTAACCTTTATTTTATTTTATTTTATTTTAATTGAATAACAATAACAAATAAAAATAGTGATATTATGAAGGATTTTGGTATAATATTTAATTAATTATTTTTTTATTAATGTGATAACTTGCATGTGATTTACTAATCATTAGCTTATGATTTATTAGCTAAATTATTTGTCTGATTATGTAAAATTAATGCATCCAATGCTAAAAGAATTCGAAAATCATGCAAGAGAAAATACTTTTCTAGCCATAACAATGAAATAAAAGACCGATGAATGTTATTGTAAGCTAATATAAAACTAATTTCGTTGTTATATTAATTGTAGAATTTTTGTGGGATTGAGTTCTTTAAAATGATTATTTAACAATTCATATCGATTTATAATTAAAGCAGAGCAAAATATATATTAAATATTGTGTAATATTTAAATTTAATTAATATTTATTTCATTTTTTAATATTTTAATATTAATCAATAAAATTATTAAATAATAAATTTATTTTAGTAAAGTCATGTTGATCACGTGCGACACACGTGTTTCTTACTAGTACTATCTTAAATGCATGAATGTTTCTTGGAATTTTTGATTGGACAAAAATATCCATTTGACATGTTAAAATTTAGGGGCAACTAAGTAATTGGATATTTATTTGGCTTCTATTTGTTCAATTACAAGAGAAGTGACCTTTTATATTCTATACATCAAAAATATTATTCTTTCATCTATAACTCTTAAAATATTCTGAATATTGAAATAATATTAGTTTCATATTAAACTACATTTCGAGAGCTTTCTAACCATATGTCATAAGCATATATAAGGATTTCACATGAGAAATTTTCAACCTTATAAAGTTCAGCACTATGTAGAATTAAGAATTTATGTTTTCTTATAGTATGTTATTTATTTAAACTTTTCTAAAATGTTCATTTACACCCATTTTTTTCTTTCAAAAAATCGAAAATATATTTTTTTAATCATAACACTAAGAATACTTTAAATTTCTTATAAAATAATTTTCAAATTAAATTTGGTTTCAATAAATCGTTAACCATATGTTCTAAACATATATCGTTATAGAAGAGAATTTTAATTGTTTAAAGTTTAGTATGATGAAAAATTGTATATTTCTTATATTCTTTTGAATTTTTTCAATAATTAAATAGGTCTATTATAATTTATTAAAAACATATCAATATACTATAGATATGATAAGAAAGAATAAAATAAAAAATATTTTAGTGGTTTTGATATTAAATAAAAATTAGAGAAAATACATAATTCATCCATGGTCGGAAAACTCCCTCAATTAGTAATTGTAATTTTGAAAATTAATTTTATTTATGGTTGTTAAATAAATAATATTGAAAACAAGAGAGTTCTTTACGGAAAGAAGTTAGAATGCAACAAGTGAGAGAATTGATTTCAAAGCCTTATTACTTTTTTGTATCCCCCTGTTCTCTTTTCTTCGGTTGTCTTCCTTCCGTTGGAATGTTTCACTCCGATAGTATTATCAATAATATCAATGCAGAGGAAATGAATGCATTTTGAATCTCTCATTAGGGTAATACATCTCTGACACTTCACTTTTTGAACGAGCATGGAAAGACACTGTCAAAGACTCTAGCCCCAGCGACTATACCAAAATCACGGGGAAAATGAAACAATGGCACGATTGAATCAATAGTGACGATACTTCTTATTTTTTTTATTTAAATCCTAATCTTATGTTTGTTTTAATTAACCATATCAGTAAAATAAAAATTATAAAATACAAGGAATGAGAGTAACATGAAAAAAAGAGAATAAGAACCAAAACAAGTTTGTCGCAACGAAAAAATTTACCCTTTTAAATTCTAACTATATGTGTTAATATGACTTTTATTTAATTTTTTATATCTTACATTATAAGTTTTAGTTTCTAATTTGTTATTTTTTGAGTATGTTATAATTTCAATCTTTTAATTGTTTTATTTCCTGTAAAATAAAAGAGCAAGTGCAATAAAATATTAAAAATTGTGTATAAATATATTTATCTAAAACATCATAAGGAAAACTTAATATAAAAAAATCCATATGTATTAAATTGACATTTATGATAAAACTTGAATGTCGTTTGAAAATTACACCCTTAAAAAGTTATAAGTTTAAAATATCAGTATGATATATATTTATAATAAAAAACATGTACCAAAATAATTAAATTTTAATGAAATGATGTGAAAGAGTGAAACATAAGCTAAAATTGGATTAAGTCTAAAAGATCATATATAATACGCAAACGGAAAAAAAAAACTCATTTAACATATACAAAGTTAACATTTGTTGAGAAATTAATATATTACTTAAATTGTATGTTAATTCAAATACTAATATAACATTCATAACAAACTAAGTAAATAAAATAATTGCAAAAAATTAAAGTGAAAACTAAGGATAAAATATATTTTAAAAGAAATGGTTATATTTGACATTAATGAGTTGAGACTGGCCAAAATAATTTTAAGGGTTAATTTCATATATATAGATAGTTCAGGATTAAACCAAATGAAACATATTATAAAAAGTTGAAAGGATAAATGTAAATTGTTAAAAAAAAAATGTGTGTCACATAGCTGGAAATTCTAAAAAATTAAATGACTTTCATAATATGTATAATTTGACATTTTGGGTAAAATATCAGTTCATTATAAAACTACACCTTTATGACTTGTAAAGATTCAAGAATAAAAATAATTATTATAAAATTCGGTACAAATTATTCTTATTTTTACAAAATGAAATATTATGAAAAAATTGAAACTAGAATCAGAAATGGAAAGTCACTGTATGTATGTGAAATTGTATTAAAATAAATAAATGAAATAAACTTATTTAATATGAAATAATTTGATATCTATGTCAAATATTTTTTAAATTACATGTTAATTCAGGTGCCAATATAATATTCAAAATACTATTTATGTATCAAATTTACTGTGTTAAACCATACAAAAATAAATTAGAGTGAAGTGACCATAATTAGTGATAAGTAATATGAATTCTCCTGGGTATAAGGAGGCATAAGAGAATAGTTACGGATTTTTTTACAACTTAATATCTAAATTTTTGGCAATTGTATTTCTTATTTGATCAAAAATTCAATAAAAACTTCAAATAATGATTAAAGTATTATATACCTTTTTCGCAATAAAGGCATGGAATGATAATTATATTTTATAATAAATAATATGATTTTGTAAACGAGATTAAAATAGATCAATTTTAAATATACATTATCTTCAAACAAATATAGATTAGTTTTAGTATACTAAGAATAATTGTTATTTTCTTGACTATACGTCTTACAAAATTCACTAACTACGTATATTTTAATATTAACCAAAATAGTCAAATTCAATTGCAAATACAAACTCTAATAGCATAACGTATCTTTCTAAAATTTTATAAAATTTAAAAAAACTAAATTAGCTTTTAGTTTATTATACAACTTTTAAAACCTTAAGTGTTTGCAATAATTTTCAAACATAAAAATTAATTAGTATTATATTTAATTATTAAAGATTGACACATGAAAATTGTTAGCTTATTTGTCTTTCATAAAATTATCTTTGGTTTTATTATTTATTATGTGAAGTTATTATGTGTGCAATTGAATAAAGTTTCAAAACTCAGATTTCGACTTATCATTTTTCATAGTTTTATATAATATGTGACTCTCGATGAAAATAATGGATTAACTTATATATCAGGTTAATGTTTATTATTCTAAGACAAAGTGGAAAATGAAGACGCAAACTTTAAGTTAAAGTGTTATGATAAAATATTGACTTTGTTACTAGAATTAAAATAATATATGGAACAAGTTTTTTTTTTTGCATATATATTATATTGTAATTTTGTTTTTTTAATTTTTTTAATCAAAGAACTGAGAGAGGATAAATGAAGTAAGCACAAGAAGTATAAGAATTTGATAAAACCTTTATTTTTTTTTGAATTGAATAACATAACAAATGACATGATGACATTATCTTTGGATTTTTGGTATAAAAGTTAATTAATTACTTTTTTTAATTAATTCGATAAGTTATGATTTATAATTATTAGTTTATGAATTATAAGCTAAATTACTTGTCTTATTATGTGAAATGCATCCAATGCTAAACGAATTCAAAGATTTGTTAAGAAGAAAATACTTTTCTAGCCATAAAAATGAAATAAAACATTGATGAATGTCATTGTAAGCTAATATAAAACTTATATTGTTGTTAAACTAATTTTAAATTTTTTGTTGGATTGAGTTTTTGAAATAATTATTCAACAATTCATATCGATCTATAATTAAAGTAAAATATATATATTAAATACTTTGTAATATTTAAATTTAATTAATATTTATTTATTTATAAATCATTTTTTAATATTTAAATATGAATTAATAAAATTATTAAATCATATAATTATTTAAGTAAAGTCATGTGGATCACATGCGATGCACGTGTTTCTTACTAGTGATATAAAAGAATTGATGAATGAATAATAAATTAACACAAAAGTTAGTTTTTTCTTTCATCGTTCAAATCCAACTATGGTCTAGATAGTAACTTCCACAATCGTTTCTCTCCTTCATATTTCATTTTTTAATATTAAAAAACAAGCACAGGCTCTAAGCTAATAAAAAATTCTGTAGACATCCCAACTATTTATTCAAATTGCCATTTTATTTTCTTCACTGTTCATAAGACATAACCTGCTAATCTTATTTGTTATTGTATACTGATCAATTACTTCAAATGATATTTTAACAAACACCTCGAACCCCACCCAAAGACGCTAAAAAAGTGCCAACTAACCGCAGGAAGAAAATATCTAGACTTAGTACATATGAGATATGATGCTCTCTTTCGCTGCTAGAAAGCGCCATATCCTTACCAGGCTGAAACAAATGAACAGAACTCTGGAGAGAATTGATCTGGTGGAGCAGAAGGTGGTGGACTTCCAACAATTGCTTGCAAAAGCTCATAAAAGCTTGGGCCATTTTGTTGATCTTCAGATTTTGTGTATGGAAAACATCGTATAGCACACTCAAGAATCACCATGCCTAGGCTCCAGATATCACTTTTATAGTCATAGCTGCTTCCACTGATTCTTTCAGGCTAAAGAGAGATTGCAGAAGTAAAATATCAAATTAGTTATCAACATTATTGCTTTCTATGGTTGCATAATTGTAGTGCTTCAAGGACAAAAAATGAAGAAAAACGTCCTGAAAATAAAGGAAGCTGAGCAAGCATTATCCTTATGATACTGAAGACAACCAAACACTTACTGCCATGTAATTGTAAGTGTTGACGTGCGTTTTGGTCAACAAGCAGAAATATGTAAAAGATTTAACACGTGGAAATGTAAACGTGCGTAACGTGTGTTTATTTCTGGCTAATTCTGCCTTTTTTTGCATAATGCCGAGCCGGATTATTGGGATCGGTCTTTATTACAATCGTACTCTTTTTTCTCTCCTTTTCCCTTTCTTTATGTTTTCTCTCTATCAGACTTTTTATACCCCTTCGAGTAAGTGGGTTTACAATAGTCATCTTTGCACTAACTAGTCATTAATTAGTAAAATAATTAAAGAAAGACACATGTCCCTCTCTAATCAAGCATGTCGGTCAAAACTTGCCACTTGTCGACTTCTCTTTATAATTCTCGACATGTGGCGCTTTAAATACCAATAAAGCGTTAAGCATGGGCGTATGATTATTTTTATGAGTCCGTCGCGCATGCGTTTCCCGTCGAAATTTGGGCTCGGGGCTCGGCTCGGCCGTGTTGCGGTTGGGCTCGTGGCGGGCGAGCCTAATTCGTGACGATGTCGCCGCGCACCGACCGCTGGCCGTCACTGCAGTCGCCTACTCGGACGTGTCTTGGATCGATGACGTGGATTAATTTCTTCCTCGGCTCGGTGTCATCAAAGGCCCCCAAGTTTAATTCCGAGAGAAGAATTTCTGAAATCGGAGTTAAACTTTAATGCTAATGATGAACATTTAATGGGGAAACGGATTTCTCAAAGGTTTTGTTCATTCCTGACATCTGTCGCGTAGTGATTAATGCCTGAAACGGCGCATTAATTGGGTTGCCATGATGACAGACACGTGGCATCTTATGGTTGGACCAATCTTGCGCGCAGAATCGAAAAATACGCGATTCCGATCGGCGGGCGTGGGGACGCGACGTTCTCTGACAGGTTTGACGGCTTTTGAGTTTTTAAAAGGTGCGTCTTTTCGAATAAACGTTTCGTTTATCGAGGAACTTCATCTATAAATACCTCTTTTTTCCTCCATTATACATTTTCGCATCCATTAACCTTTGAGCTAGAGTAACTAATACCGAAGCGAAATTTGGTCGGCTTCCACAGATCGTAGACTTCAAACTTAGGTATTTTTCAAACACTCTCCATTTACCTATAAAATGTCTTCTTTTGAAGATAGTAGGAGTCGTAGTTATAGTGTAGAGGTTGAAATCGAAGATCCTCCCTCTCGAACCTTCTTTTATTTCTCACCAAAGACGGCGATCTTCGTCTCACACCGAGCATTATTCGATATCTTCTCCGATTCTTCACGAGGTGGAACGTCTTTGGAGCGGACGATACTATCTTTGACCCAACGCCGGTGGCGTTTTAGAGAAGGAACGATGTATCGGCCGACGCACAAGAGAGTTCCTGAAGAATCGCCAAGTGTTGATTTTAGACAAGACATACCCGGCCGGAAGAAGAAAATATGGACCCATCGGAGCCGGAGCGTGATAACGTGGAGCGGGTAGATGAACCATCCCCTGATTCGAGGCCGAGAGGCCACTAGGGCCCATGGGCCACCGTAATGGCGACGGCCGGCAAGGAGGAGGCCCTCGTCTTCGTGTCGAGCCTCGGTGGACGCCGAGTGATATAAATGATATCCCGAGCATGTTGATGATTCGGGAGGTGGAAGAGTTCCTGAGGTACCATATTCCAAGTGGTATCAATTTTTGGGTACCAGGCGGCACGGAAGTTCCCGACCCACCGGGTTGCATGGCTTTTGCCGCCACCTTCTATACGGTTTGAGATTTCCACCGCCGGCTTTCCTTACGCGGTGGTTTTGCAAGTGGGGCATGCATCCGACCAAGGTGCACCCTATTTCTTGGGGCAGGATCATCGGCCTCCTGGTGATGTTTCACCTGGAAAAATATCCTCGCCCCAAATTTAAGGAGATGAACGAGCTCTTTGTATGGCGAGCGACTCCTTCATCTCGGGGTCAACCGTCCGGGTGGTATTATGTACAGACCCGATTGGGGTATCCGGACGGCTTGGTGGAAGGTCTCCCTTCTTCTCTGAAGGAGTGGAAGGATAAATGGCTCTGGGTGAGCGGTGAGTGGCAAGCTCGCGTGGGAGATGGAGAAAGGGAGACCGTTCTTCTTCATCCCCATCAAATTTTGTTTTTCGATTCTGATGAAGTCTTATCTTTTTCCTTTCTCTGCTTTTTTTGTTTTCGCTTTCCTTTTGTAATTGTCTTTTCTTTTCACCTTTATAGGAATCAAGGCGTCAAAGGGGCCTCTGTCGGCCACCTTTATTCGAAGGCTGGAAAACATCCAGGCTCGGGGCATCATGGATAGGCGGATTGAGAGGTTGGCTGAGGCTAACTTGGCCCCAGCTGGCTTCAGGCATGCTCTGCCTGCCGACCCCGAGGCCGAGGGGGCGGCTCGGGATGAGGTGGCTGAGCGGGAGGTGGAGGTTGAGAGAGAGCCTCAGCAGAACCCTCCCGGTAATGAAGAAGTACGACCCCATTCTCCAGGGGAGCAGCCGGCGAGGACAGAGCGAGCTGCACCGTCTCCTGCGACGGTTAGTCCTGTGGGTAGATCGTCCGCACCCGTTGGGCAAACGCAGACTCCAGAGCCGCTGAGTGCGGCTGCCGCTCGAGGTAAACATTGTATTTTTTACACTTCCTTTTGAAATGTTATTTCGTTTTCTTTTGACCTATTAACGGTGGTTGTTTTTGTAGGGCGCGGCTTGGATTTGCGTGCACGCCTTCGCAGCGTGAGGAACACGGCCGCTCGGCGAACTTGGGCGACTGCCGGTCACCCTGTAGATGCGGAGGCGGCTCGGAGAGCTGATATCCGGGCTGGTAAACGTCCCGCTGATGGAGTGCCGGAGGCAGTGGAGCCTCCTCTTCAAAGGAGAAGAGGAGGAATTGTGATAGAGGAGCCTGATCAGACTGAAGGGGTTGGTCGAACGGCGCCGGAACATCCTGAACAGCCCCCAGAAGAGGGAGGTCCGCGAACTTTCTCGGATGACCTCGGTAGGGAAGGTCATTTCATCCCTCCAAGTCAAGTGAGGGATGAATATTGCGAGGGAATGATTGGACTACGCCCTCGATGGTTTGTGGAATTCGTTCGATGTGCCACGCCGACGGAGGAGCAATCGAGAGTTTTACCGGAGGCAGGTCGGGCCGCGATGAGTGTCCCAGCTCGTGCCTGGACAAAAGGCATCGAGCAATTCTCGCTCGAGATCAAGCCAAGAACAAATTCAGTATGCCATGGCAATGTCTGGGCGGATGATTGGGCTTCTATGGCATGCGATCGGGGGTACTCGCGAGCTAGAGAAAAAATATGCCGATCTAGAAAGGCGGCACGGGGACCTGCAAGAGGCCTATACTACCCTTCAAGGGGTACAAGAATCGTTAAAGACCCTAGCTGATGAGGCTTCGGCCCGGGCCAACTCTGAGAGAGAAACTGCAGCGAGGGCCGAGGCGGAGCGAGATCAGGCCCGCAGGGTTGAAGAGGAGCTTAGGGCTAAGGTTGCCGAGTTGGAACGTGCTGCCGCTGCCCGGGCCGAGGAAATGGAGAGGCGTCTAGCCGATGTGCGCAGAGAAGCCGAAGAGACTACTCATCGGCAAATTGAGGCGGCTCGTACACAGGCCGTTGAAGCTTACAAGGACTCTGAGGAGTATGCATTTATGTTAACCTGCGGCCACGCGACCAGCCTCAGAGAAATTCTCGATTTGGTTAAGGGCGGGCGTACTGTTGCTCAGCTTGAGGAAGATCTAGCCCTCCTGGAGGCTGATCTCGATGCTCTTCGGCCGAACTTTGCCAAGGCTCCTAATGCTCAGGGCTCTCCTCCGGATGTGGAAGAAGTCGCCTCCAACGGTGCCGTCGAAATTCCACCCCCTGCTCAGTCTTGACGTTTGTCTCTTTTTGTTTACATGCTTTCATATGTACTCGTAGGTAGGTAACTTGGCTTCGTGCCTTAAGATGTAATGGGCTCCGGCCTTCCTTATGTAAATACTTTTGAAGTAGAAATAAACTGTTATTTTCCTCACCTGTGTACGTGTTTCAAGCTTTTTGCATATGCTTGGCTCTTTTCCTTTTTGTAAGATTGTTGCCTGTCTTCTTTTTCCTTTTATATTCCCAAGTACGGGGCTCGGTTCCCAGTGCTTCTGAATAAGGGGCTTTACTTTCTTCAATTGATTCTCGTACTAGGTATATGAACCCGCTTTCTTTATTTTGTTTTTGGTACTTGGTGTATAAACCAAGTTTTCATTTTGCGCCTGGTGTGTACATCGAGTCTTTGATTTGCGCTTGGTGCGTAACCAAGTCTTTGATTTGTGCTCGGTGTGTAACCAAGTCTTTGATCTGTGCTCGGTGCGTAACCGAGTCTTTATTTTGTGCTTGTGCGTAACCAAGTCTTGGTATTGTGCTCGGTGCGTAACGAGTCTTTATTTTGTGCTCGGTGCGTAACCAAGTCTTGGTATTGTGCTCGGTGCGTAACCGAGTCTTTATTTTGTGCTCGTGCGTAACCAAGTCTTGGTATTGTGCTCGGTGCGTAACCGAGTCTTTATTTTGTGTTCGGTGCGTAACCAAGTCTTGGTATTGTGCTTGTGCGTAACCGAGTCTTTATTTTGTGCTTAAGTCTTTATTTTGTGCTCGGTGCGTAACCAAGTCTTTATTTTGTAAGGATAGATCCGTCTTGTGGGCGTGTTGCCCTTTTTTCATCGTCTGCAAAGGACGTACACGAGATGACGTTTGACCTTCAAAAAGCCGAGGCGATTTTTTACTTGCCCCCTCGGTACATAGCCGAGGTGAGTAAAAACTTCGTTTCCCTTTAGAGAGCTCACAAAATATCGAGATGAAAGGATAATTCCTTGGAATCCTATCCGGATCATAAACCGAGATCTTTATTGATAATACCATTTCGTATGCTACATTCCATGGATGCATAAATTTTTCTCCACTCAAATATTCTAGCCGTACGCCCCACCGATAAGACGTGGTGACCGAAATGGGCCCTCCCGGTGTTGGCTTCAATGGGGTGGGTTGAACGCCCGTTATCTTTTTCAACACAAAATCGCCGACCGAAATCTTCTTTCCTTTACTTTCGAATTGTAGTACCTTTCACTCCTTTGTTTATACACTGCGTTTTCATCTCGACACTTGCACCTTTTTCTTCGAGCAAGTCTAGCTCGGCTCGGAGTGCGGCCTCATTGCGCCTCTTGAAAAAATTTGCAATTCGAAGGTAGGGGCTCCATCTCAACAGAATCACCGCCTTGAATCCATAAGCTAAAGAAAAAGGCGTTTCTCCAAAGGCCGCTCGATGCGTCGTTCAGTATGACCATAGTACACCGGTAGTTCCTCCCGCCAATTACCTTTAGACTCCTCCAATATCGCCTTCAAGGTATACTTGAGTATTTTATTAACGGCCTCAACTTGTCCGTTCGACGGGGGATGGTATGGAGTTGAGAAATGGTTTTTGATGCGGAAACCTTCACAAAATTTCAAACCTTCGGTTATCGAATTGTTTCCCATTATGTCTGTAACAAATCGAATGTGGTATCCCGAATCTACGATAATGGATTTCCATACAAAGCTCACAATCTTTTCCTCATCTATTTTTGCCAGAGCTCCGCCTCGCCCATTTTGTGAAATAATCCACCGCCACAATGGCATACTTGACGCCCCTTTGCCAAATGGGGAGTGGTCCGATGAGGTCCATTCCCCATTTGGCAAACGGCCATGGGCTAAATACGGAGGTAAGTTGCTCAGGATGATATCTGACCTGCGGTGCAAATTTTTGGCACCTCTCGCATCTTTTGACGAGGTCGGTTGCATCCTTTCTTAGGGATGGCCAGTAGTATCCTTGCCGTATTAATTTATAGGCCAACGTCTGGCCCCCAGCGTGGTTCCCGCATATTCCCTCATGAACCTCTCGAAGTGCATAATCTGCGTCTGTCTCGGAAAGGCACCGTAGGAGTGGGACGGAGTATCCTCGTTTGTATAGGATGTCGTCTACTAGTGTAAACCGAGCCGCTTGGTTCGTAGTGTTACGGCTTCACTTTGTTTTCAGGTTGAACTCCTTTCTCTAAATACTGAACGATTGGGGTCATCCAGGTCTGCTCGGCGGTTTCAGTTGTATATATTTTCTTTGCGCCAAGTGATGGGGCAGACAGTTGTGTGACAGTGACATCCGCGATGGCATCCGTCCCTGGACTGGAACCGAGCCGAGCTAAGGCATCTGCCTGCATGTTCTCGGCTCGGGGCACATGTAAGACTTTTATCTTAAAGTGTGATAATCTCTTCTTGACCAAATCCAAATATTGTGCAATTTTTTGCTCTTTCGCTTCGTACTCGCCGTTGATTTGATGAACGACCAGCTGAGAATCACTGTGTACCAATAGTTGTTTTAGGCCCATAGAAGCTGCCATCTCTAAGCCTGCCAGAAGTGCCTCGTATTCGGCTTCGTTGTTCGTTGCGGGGAACTGAAATCGCACGGCCGAGCAGTAGCACTTTTCATTTGGATCGATTATCACGATTCCGCCCCCTGCTCGACCTGTGGTGGAAGAGCCGTCAATGAACAATTTCCATTCTTGGTCTTCCATAACTTCCAATCGTATGGAAGGTGTGAATTCGGCCACAAAGTTGGCTAAAGCCTGTTCTTTTATTGCGGTACGTGGTTCATATATAATATCAAACTGACGAGTTCGACGGCCCATTTGATCATCCGACCAGAAGTATCGGGTCGGTGTAGTACTTGCTTCAGTGGGTAGTTCGTCAAGACTATAACTTTGTGCTCTAGAAAATATGGATGGAGTTTTCGCGCCGCAGTGACTAGCGAATAAGCCAATTTTTCCATTGGTGGATAAGCGAGCTCGGCGTCATGTAACGCTTTGGTGGTGTAATAGACCGGATGTTGAATAGAACCATCTAACCCGATTAACATCGAGCCGATAGCGTATTCGGATACCGCCAGTACAAATACAAGTCCTCCCCTTGGGTAGGCTTTTGCAATATAGGAATTGAAGAAAGGTGTTGTTTGAGGGATTCAAAGCGATCAGTGCTCGCTCGTCCCACTCAAAATTTTTACTCTTTTTATAATCTCAAAGAAAGGTTTGCACTTGTCCGTGGATCGCGAAACAAATCGGTTAAGGGCGGCCAATCGGCTGTTAGGCTTTGTACCCTTTTTTACGAGTTCGGGGTTCTAGATCAATGATGGCTTTTATTTTGTCCGGGTTGGCTTGATTCCCCTTTGGTGACCATATACCCCAAAAATTTACCCGAGCCGACCCCAAACGTACACTTTCTCGGGTTTAACATCATCTTGTACTCTCTCAAAACAAAAAACATTTTATTAAGATCGTTTAGATGATCGGATATGTACAAAGGATTTTACCAACATGTCATCTACATAGACTTCCATAGTGTGACCTATCATTTTTTCAAACATCTTATTCACTAACCTTTGGTAGGTCGCACCAAAGATTCTTCAACCCGAAGGGCATCATCTTGTAACAATAAATTCCACGAGCGAGAGAAGAATGATGTATTTTCTTCGCCTTCCTGGGTGCATTCGTATTTGGTTGTAACCCGAGTATGCATCCATGAAGCTCATCGATTCGTGTCTCCGCCGTGGCATCCACCATATAATCAATATTTGGCAATGGATAAGCGTCCCTTAGGGCATGCCTTATTCGTGTCGGTAAAATCCACGCACACGCGCCATCGCCATTGCTCTTCTTTACCAATACAGATTGGCAACCCATCGGGATAGAGGCTTCCTGATGAATCGATTGTCTATCAACTTGTTAACCTCGGCCTCGAGTCTTTGCTTGTCTGTCGCCAGGCCGAGCTTACGCTTTTTCTCGATAATCAGGGGCGAACGTTAGATCAATATTGAGGCGGTGGCACGCATACTTAGGGTCAATTTCGGCATGTCCGCATGAGTCCATGCGAAGACGCCAAGATTACTTCCCAAAAACTCAATCAGCTCGGTTCGATATGGTTCTGGGAGATCATGACCAATACGTAGTTGGCGCCCCTCGCTTGGCCTTCCAACATTGATTGTATCAACTTGTTCTACTGGTTCCGCCCGTTTTCTTTTCTTGCTTTGCCCCTCCTTGATCCGGGGGGTAATTCATCTTCATGGTCGGCTCGTTCTCGATCGCCACGCTTTCTTCTTCCATCATTGGCTCCTTCCCGGGTCGACGACCTGGATTATCCTCTTGAACGATCACCACTTTCCGCTCGTACTCCTCCTTGGGCAGGGGATCGCCTTGTGTGGTTCCACTGGTTTGTCCTCGTTCCGCCACGTTAATCTCTACCGGTCGGAGTTTGAGAGAGCATTCTCGTGACTCCCTTTGATTCCCTTTATGTATAGTCTCGCCATCAGATGTTGGGAATTTTATACAAAAATGATATATTGAAACGGCTGTTTTTATATGGTAAAGCAATGGCCTCCCAATGATAGCATTGTACTCCGAATCGGCATTGATTATTTTGAATGTTGTCTGACGGTCCGTTTATGCAACCCTTGTCCCATTTGGATGGCAAATCAACTTCCCCGAGCGGGACTATCCTTCCTCCTCCAAACCCTGAAATGCTATCGTTGCATGGACGGATATAACTATCGTCCCACGCTTCAATCTTCGAAATGCTCGGACATAAATGATCGACGAATAGCTTCCGAGTCGATTAAAATTCTGTGGACCGGAATACCCAAAATCGGTGCAGAAATGACCAGGGGGTCAGAATGAGGATGGACCACCTAGTCGGCATCCGCATCCGAGAACACAAAGTAGCCGGTGGGTTGGCCTTCCTTGATTTCCGCCACCCGAACTTGTCTTTCGGCGTTGGTTACCTGTCTAACATCAGCTTTCCTTTTTCTGTTGGAGCGTCTATCCTCGGCTGTGTTAGTATTGATTCGATTGACACTCGACATCATGAGGATCTCCCTCCCCTGGTTTTTGGCAGGGGGTGGCGGTAGGAGAGCTGGATTAGTTACGCGCTCCGGATTGACACTCGAGCGAGCTTGGGTGGGGGGGCGGTAGTTCATGAACGTATCTTTTAAGACCGCCTTGCCGAACAATCCGCATAATTTCTCGATTAGATCTCGGCACTCATCGGTATCATGACCTATTGATTTATGATAGGCACAATATCGACGTGAATCTAATTTTGTCGGCTCGACCTTCAAAGGCCGAGCCGGAGGTAACAAATTTAGACCCTCATACTTCATTCCATATGGCTGATGGAGTGTGGGTCAAAGTACTCCTCAGTGCATGGCAACTTCGGCTCGCGCTTCATGGCAAGCCCTAAATCCGGTGGTCGGGTTTTTCGAGAACGGCCGGAATCCCGACCCCGGCCCAACTACTGGTTCTTTCCTTCCGTCCTTTCTCACGCCCCGGGCGGTGCTCGGGGCGGTTACTTGTCATGGCTTCTTCCGCGCAAAAATATGGCGTTCCCGCGGGACCAGAAATTCTTGATACGAGGTCGCCCCGATTCATGGATGGAGTAGTTAAACCAAGTCTCGGGGCCATCCGGCCATGGTCGCGATCAAAATGGCGCGTCATCCGACACCGGTTCCATCTCTCGAACTTGCTTGTTGAACCGAGAAATATAGCTTTTCAGGGGCTCGTCCTTCCCTTGTTTGATGTTCACGAGGGAGTCTTTAGGTGCAGCTCGGACTTTGGACGTTAAGAAATGCGTCGTAAAGGCGGAGGCCAGATCCCCCCATGCCCGAATGGATCCCTGCGGTAGGGTCCTAAACCAACGGTGGGCTCGGTCGCCCAGAGTCAGTGGGAAGGCCCTGCAGAGGATGGCATCACTAGGGATCGTATTTCCATCCATGCTAAGTACTTGTGAACGTGAGTGGTCGGGTCGGTTTCCCCATTGTAGAGACCGACCTGGGGGATTTTCAACTTTGGCGGTAATGGGGTCGCCAGGATTCCAGGGGAAAATGGCGACATAACAGCTGGTTGGTTCATTGCTTGGGGCGGTCTTCGAGACTGTTCGCCTTCCGGACCGCCTTCCAATTCGTTCAAACAACGACGCAAGCGACGTATTTCTACATCCCGTTCCTGCCATAGGCTAGGGCCTTGGATCTGATTGACCCTAAGCTGCTCCCGCTCATCCGGAAACCTGAGCCGGGAACTTATCGATCGAGCTGGGCGAAAAGGATCAACTCCCAATCGTCCGGCGAACACTGAGTGGGCATGGCGATGTCGTGTTGGCTCCGGTAGTGACTCTGCTATACGACTTTGCCCTTCCTCATCTTCTCGCGGCCGCCTTCTGTCACGACGGACGCGTTGTTCATTACCTGAACTGGCTTCTTGGGCTTCATCATGAGGAAGCCCGAGAATTTGAGGATTAATATTAACATTTAGTTGTGGGTTGAGTGGGTTAGTATTTGCAAGGAGTGGAGGAGGTGCTTGAGAGTTTGTGGTAGCGAGAGTTTGTGATATGAGTTGGTTCATTTGCTGTACAAAAGTTGGGTTGGCAATTAGTTGAGCGAAAGGAAATAAAGTAGTGCTCCCCGCTTCTGTTTGGAGCATATTTTGGGCCATTCGTAGTCCGGCCGCTTGGTTGTTCAAATGTTGCTCTTGATCAAACGGGCATTTCTCGATCGTTGACTCATTTTGTCTATTATAAAAAGGTTAAGCGTTAAACTTTACCTGGTTTTTACTTAACTTGCTTTTGCTTGGAACTCTAACTGGACCAATACGGCCCTCCTTCTAGCGCCAATTTGTTGACATGCGTTTTGGTCAACAAGCAGAAATATGTAAAAGATTTAACACGTGGAAATGTAAACGTGCGTAACGTGTGTTTATTTCTGGCTAATTCTGCCTTTTTTTGAATAATGCCGAGCCGGATTATTGGGATCGGTCTTTATTACAATCGTACTCTTTTTTCTTTCCTTTTCCCTTTCTTTATGTTTTCTCTCTATCAGACTTTTTATACCCCTTCGAGTAAGTGGGTTTACAATAGTCATCTTTGCACTAACTAGTCATTAATTAGTAAAATAATTAAAGAAAGACACATGTCCCTCTCTAATCACAAGATGTCGTCAAAAACTTGCCACTTGTCGACTTCTCTTTATAATTCTCGACATGTGGCGCTTTTTCGATACCAATAAAGCGTTAAGCATGGGCGTATGATTATTTTTATGAGTCTGTCGCGCATGCGTTTCCCGTCGAAATTTGGGCTCGGGGCTCGGGGCTCGGCAGTCGTGTTGCGGTTGGGCTCGGTAGCGGGCGAGCCTAATTCGTGACGCGTCGCCACAAGACCGTCGACGACGTCACCCGCAGTCGCCTACTCGGACGTGTCTTTGGGTCGATGACGTGGATTAATTTCTTCCACTTTCGGCTCGGTGTCATCGGTAAGTCCCAACAAATGTATCACGTTGGCCCATAGAGCTAGCCAAAGATCGCACCGACACCAAAATTTGTAATTTTTACTTCCCCTTTCGATTGTCTAGCAGGTTTGAAGGCTTTATGTCTCTATGTATTACATGTCTCTCATTATGCAAGTAAACGAGGCCTTGCAAAACCTGAAAATAATATGGTTCTTTGTAAAGGGACATGAGTGTGGTTTGGACTAATATAACATTCCACAAGAAAGACACATCGACAAACCCGTTTGCAAACAACACCGAGATAAGGTTCAAGGAGTGTCTTCGCTTGTCTGATAATATCAACAAGTGACCCACGGTCCATGTATTCAAAAACAAGAGATATAGCTCCATTATGATAGAATGAGTGATAGCAACCTACGACATGTGGACATTGTTATACTTGATTTATTTTCAGCTCCTGAACTATTTGTTTGCGAATCTCCTCCTGTATATTCATCTGGATAACCTGTTGCAACATCTTATTCACTTCAACGCAACAAAGGTCCTCAAGAAAACTGAAAAAAGATGTAACTGTCACAAGTGGTGCAAGACAGTCAAGATGAACTGGTAAAACGGACCAAAGTCCCTATCTATGGTAAATTATTCTGTATTATTTTATTAAGAAGCAAGCCGATATCCATTGATGAGTCTTCTAGAGGAGAATTCAACTATGTGATTTCTTGTCATAATAGCACCTTCTGCTTTAGCTCTAAATAGTTGTATGACATTTCCAAATGGGGATCTCTTAGTTACAAATAAATAAGTCCATAAATGAATATATTACAAAAAACTTCATTACTTAATATGTACAAAACTTGTCATAAATCTACGGACTATTCAGGTTAAATGTACAAATGTAAGCTGAAGTACTGAATGACTGCAAACTGACCTTCAAGGCAAACAATGTTCCAACCCATTTATGGCGAACGAGTTGAACTATTCCACCGCTTCCTTTGCCAATGACTTTGATGGTCTCAAGATCTTCCAATGAGAATTGAAGATCAATCTCCTTCATTTCTTTTGGCTATATAATTAACCACAAAAATATAAAATGAGAGAGCAAGGTCCCGTTGGCTCCATTTCAGAAAAGTAACAATTTCACGTTAAACATATACATTTTCCTAACATGTATGTCGTCCCCAAGAAAATGTACAGAGCTTGAGACTGCAATTTATTTTCTGTCATCAATAGTTCATACAAGGTTTGAGTCTGCAAAATCCATATTCTACAACAAATGCAACTCTAAATTAATCCTCTTCTGTTGGTTTGTTTATTATTTTCCAAAGAAAGCAATCTGATCTTATTATAGAATGGCAATACAATTGATCAAGTTTCATAGATTTGTATTTTAATCCAGTTTCATTTTTGATAAAATTACGGCTGCTGTCTTTCACAAATTATTACATTGGAAATTATAGCAAGTTATCTGATATGCCAAATATGTTTCTTACAAATCGGTAAAGAATTGCAATAAGTGCATATAAAGTACTATGTCAAAAAGTAGGGTTATTTTCAGTTTTAGTACATCAATTATACCTAGTTTTCAGTTTTGATCCCAAGGTTTCAGTTTAATCAGTTTTAGTACCCAACGTTTTGAGTTTTAATCAATTCGGATACCTGCCGTTAAATAACTGTTAAAACTGACCGGTTGACTGGTTGTAGAAGGTTTTCCAAACTTTCGAATGAATCATTTTTGGTACCCTATGTTTACTGGTTTATCAAATTTGGTCCCTAGATATTTCAATTTTTTTTTCAAAGGACCTGATCTTTTCAAGACTCAACTCTTTAACTTTGGGCAAACGAAAATGGTATCGAGCTAGGTTTATTAAGAACTTTTAAGTTAAATTTATTATATTTATGTAATTAACAATTGGTGAGGAGAAATTACTCCGAGATTATGGATCCGGACCGATGTCCGAGATGTACCACTTACAGACATATCGTCAAATATTGACGATGTATGCACAAGAACACTTGACCAGGTTTCATATCGGGAATACCAACATGAAGAAAAGGAACAGCAGAGCCGACGGGAAACCTTAAGCGCAATGCAAAATGCGAGCGAGAATATTATAGCGATTCCGGATGCTTAACTGGACTTATATGTTCACTTGATGAACCTTCAAGAAACGGTTCATGAAAATTCCCATCGAACAATGATTCCTAATGGAGTACCGAGTGGAACGAGATACTTCCCGACAAATCTAAGATCTCCGAAGATCTTAGAGAAATCGAAGACGGCAAGTGCGAAATTATGGCAACCGCCATATTCATCTACCAAAGACAAGTTCATCGATCGAACTGCAGATGGAGACGATGGTGAAATATCGAAGGAAACTCTTGAAATCCTTCATGATATTCGAAACGAGTCAAGAACCTGGAGGACAGGCCGAGTTCATCCTGGAGGAAGGAAACGTATTGATTTTGGGGCGGTACCTATTTACACCAAAAAGGGAAACCAACCAAGTCATACGAAAGATGACAGATGAGGAGAAGCTC
Source organism: Rehmannia glutinosa (assembly GCA_016081115.2). Lineage (NCBI taxonomy): Eukaryota > Viridiplantae > Streptophyta > Magnoliopsida > Lamiales > Orobanchaceae > Rehmannia > Rehmannia glutinosa. Next base: position 96,259 of record JABTTQ020001985.1, on the reverse strand, counting down.
ATTGCTCTAATCAAAGGAAAATCCATCAAAAATTAAAAAGATGGATATGGAAAAGATGAATCTTAAAGATCTACACGACCGGCAAAATCCTTCGGCGGGATTAGGTATTGTAGATTTAAAGATGAACGCAGTGAGGAGATCGCCTTTGGTTACCTATGACCCACAAGGTAGACCAATTCCTCCACCACCGCCACCGATTAATCCTAACGTCGAAGAAAGTGCGGGTTCACATCATGGAGCTCGGGGCGAGAGGATGCCACATGCCGGGGATTTCACGACCGGGAGTGATCCACTTTCGGGGGACAGGAGGTCGAAACCTCTTGCGGGAACTGCACAACCTACCTAAGGCCGAATGTTTATCAAACGCCTTATGGAAGATCGCACCTCGACCCAATACATCCGTATGGGTTGATGTTAAATCTGGACATCCCGCATTTTAAAAAGCAGAGAAGTCTCATTGATGAATGGGCTTGACTATGAGAATTTCAGCAGAACCCTCGATCTTACTAAGGATTCATTCATTTTACTCCTTGAAATGAGTCTTGAAGGATCGGTGAAGATTGCCTCGGATATGACCGATGCCGATCTAAAAGTTCGGTCACATCGGGGAATCACTTAAAGGAATTGTCGATGGTATGGCAAAACTATTCAAAATCCAGGGAGAAGAACTTTCAGGCGTGCTCATACTAGAGCTAATGAAAGTTTCAAAGACTGTAATTGTTGGACATGCGGAGCAAGAGGGCATATCTCAACGGATTGCCCATAATCAAAAAACGAGGAGTCGAGAGTTCGAGGCCACACCGAGAAATCGAAGAAGCTGTCTATTATCAGGATTTAATACAAGTGTATCAATTTGAGGATATTCCCTCAGATGAAAGCATCTATGAAGAAGAGATATATTCTGATGATGGAAGTGAATCTAGTTCAGAATCAGAGTGAAGAAGAAATTCTTCAACAGACGGTCAGGGAGGATATGTCAGGATTCCTCTCTCATACTACGGTATCTCATAAGACTCTTATGAGAATTATGAAGGAAGATCCAAAGCTTCAAATCTATGATGGATTTACAATTGGAGCGATGGAAAAAGCTTTGGATAAGATTGGTTTTCGTAATAGAAAACACCAAATTATCCACAGGGTAACAACCGGAGAATTTGCCATTCCAATGGAGTTTACCGGGAACCTAATCGAGATGCAGTTGGTCCCTATTAGAAAAATCCAGGAGATCAAAAGCAGAGTTAAAAGAGAAGTTGCAAATACACTCTCATGGATTCATATCGGAGCCATAAGAGTTATTATTAAAGCAACATTCAAAGAAGGGATAGATTCGCCACTCAATTTGGCTATCTTTGATAAGCGGATCTCAAATCTCAAGGATTCATGCCTTGGAGCAGTAACAGGAAATTTGTATGCTGGGAAATTAGCATTTAATGTCTATCCTAGAATTGCATACAATGTGGGAGATCGAGATTTCAATAGAGTCCTAACTCTTCATCAAGATTTCAAAAGAGTCGAATTGATGAAAGAAGGGAATAGACCTTACTCGATCACATACAAGATATCATATGCTCTCTCGAATACACATCATTCAGAAGTATTCTTGAGAAAGGAATTTATTGAAGTCCCAAGAATCTTCGAGGACTTTGCCAGGGTGGTTTTACCCGAAATCATTGAGTCTCCAACCATCAAGGAGATCGATATGAAAATACAAGATCAACCATCTTCAACAAAAGTCGAAGTCTCGAGTTGAGCCCGAGAAGGATGTCTTTCAAACAGATGACGAAATGACGAGTAGCGGCCGTTGGGAAGAAAGGAGACCAAAATACGATTCAACGCATTCCGGATGTTTTCAAAACAAAGCCGAAATGTCATGAAGGATGGCGAAAGTGTAATATTCGACATCACTCAAAAGGATAATATTTTTCCTTGTGATGTTCTATATTATCTCCAACAACCAATAGTTGGGCGGTATCAAGGAAGCCGAAGATAGGAGAAATTGAGCTTACTATCACAGAGTTGCGGGAAAATCCCGAACAATTAATACTGGGAATTGAATTTCTTGAGGATCATAAACCTTGGGAAAGATTACAAGACGGAATGGAGTTCACGGTGGCGAATAAAAGATACTGAATCGAGATGACCACTAGTCCATTCTCCATATACATTTCTATTGGAATGTTATATGTCAATACAAGGCCGAGTATTTCGCGCCTATATTGATTCAAAGCTTAGGAATATGTACTTGCAAAGCGGGATGTTTTTCCTAAAGAAATTGGAGAAGATTTACCAGCTATTGCGGGAAGAGATTTCTCTAAAAGGATTCTTATCCTTAACAGGAATTAAACAAGCGAAAATAATGATCGGAGGAGCGGGCGTGACCCGTGGTACAAAGTAAAGATGCCACCAATCTATTTCCATGATACAGTGCGAGATATTTTGCTAGGAAACAATTTCCTACAAACATTCAAGCGGTTCACACAAGAGAACGAGACGAGAAGACTTATTTTCACAACCTTATGTGATCATAAGATTATTGTCCGAGAGATCATGGCTGAAGCATTTTACCGAAAAATGCCCATTAATTTTCGCGGCAAGCGTGGTGATGAAGCCAAACTTCGCAATCCAAAAATGGCGGATCGAAGGAAATTTGGTGAAGTTTTATTATCCTATAGACAATTTGGTTCCATCCGGAAGGATCGAAGATATGGGATAATAACTTGTATTCATTCGAGTACAAGGAGAAGAACGAGTCACTCCGGAAGCCATTGCGGAATTATGGATGAGTCTAATGGAGAATCCACAGAGTGATGTAACCATAGAGGAACAAATATCACTCGAGGATATCAAGAAGAAGATCCAAATGAATTACAATGAAGATCCTTTGGCTTGGTGGGATAAGAACGAGCTTAAAGCTTCCTTAAAGGTTAAACCTGGAAAGGAGTACGAGTTCGTAAGATTCAAACCAATCCTTATGAATCGGGAAGATCGTGAGGATATGCGAAAAGATACTTAAGGAACATCTTGACCTTAAGTTAATTTCACCAGGAGTTTCTCCATACAAGCTGATCCGAGGATTCTTAGTCGAAACCATGGAGAAATCAAAAGAGGAAAGCGAAGACTTTTATTAATTACAAAGGGATTAATAACATTTTGGAGTTCGACGGATACTATATCCCAAGCAGAGAACATCCGTTAATCGTATCAAAGGTGCCAAGATATTCTCAAAGTTCGATTGCAAATCTGGATTCTACCGATTAAGATGGAGGAAGAAAGTAAGAAGTTTACTGACTTTCTCTACACCACGGGGACACTATATTTGGAACGTGATGCCTATGGGATTGGCTAACGCACCCCGTGATATATCAAAGAAAGATGGATAATCTTTTCAAAGATTATTTCAATTTCATGTTCGTATATATCGACGACATTCTAATCGCATCAAAAAAACATGAAGGAGCATCTCAAACATTTGGAAATATTTTGAGATGTTTGTCACAAAAAAGGATTAGTGCTTTCGGAAAAGAAGAGCGTGTCGCAACAAGACAGATTGAATTCCTCGGAATTGAAATCGATGAATCGGAATTATTCTACGAATCATATTGTGGAAAAGATACTGAGGATTTCCCGATACACTTAAAGACAAGAAGCGACTTGAGTTTTAAGGAGTTGTTAATTTTCTTTGGAATGTTTATTAACAATCTAGCATACTACGAGGAAGGTGTTTAGCCCATTACTTAAAAAAGATGCGATATTCAAATGGGAAGATGAACATCAAGAAGGAATTAAGCAACTAAAAGAAGTTTGTAAAAAGCTTCCAAAGCTTGCGATTCCCCAAGACGAGGACGAATTGGTTACGTACGATGCCGATGATGATTGGTGGGCGGCGGTTCTTACGAAAGTCACACCAAACGAGGAAGTGCCATGCGATATCTCTTTGCGGTGGTTTATTCACCCCTAGTGAAGCAACTCGGTGGCATATTAACGAGAAAGAATTCTTTGCGATCGTAAAGGCTTTTAAAAAATGGCCTCTATTTTCTTGGCTAAAAAGTTTACTTTAAAAATTGATAATTCAAGTGTCAAGGCTTTTACGAAAAACAAAATTGAATCAAAACTAGAAAAGGCTCGATTACTTAGATGGCAAGTCAATGTCAATATTATGATTATGATATTGTCATTATAAAATCTCATGAAAATATTCTTGCGATTTCTTGACACGAGATGGAAGGACGCGTTCTTGTGAGATCCTTAAACGAGTAAGACATCTCGGGAAAACCTGGAGAGTCTAGAACGAGATTTTGGGGCGTTATGTCTCAATGCGAGAGTTCTTTGGCGACTTTCAACAGTGACCAAACCGTTTCTAGTCAAATACGAGCATGCCGGTTCGCTCGAGGACAATTGTTCTTACGCCGCAAGGGCCTCTCTTCCAGGCCGCATCTCTACGGTGCAAAAAGGGGCCGAGAGAGTACGGGGCTCTAACCCGGAGGTTATGGATTCAAGTACCATAATCACAAGTGTTGCGGGTGATGCATCCCGAGGTGTACAAATCGTAATGTTGTTGAAGCTCCTGTCACAACCGAGTCTTCAAGTCAACCCAAAGACCTGCGGGGTAAAAGAGGGAGAGTTGAATCTTAGGCCACGAGGCAGGCAAATCTAAGGTTCAAACGACGAGAATAAGATTTCTCCTATGCGGTATATCGGCAATGGGAGAAACTAGTTACAAGACAAGTATTAACCCGAGAAAACAATGGTTGATATCTCGGAAAGTATCCCGAGTTTGGATGAAACCAGGAAGTCATCAAAATGAAGTACAAGAATGGTATACTTTTGGAGCTTTAGCTTCAATCTATACCGTGTCACCAGGATTCCCGAAATTTCAAAATTACCGAAATGGATTGGGGAAGCGATTTACGAGACCTGGGCCATAATCCACACTTGGCCGGGCGATATTTTGGAATTGTATTTTATCGGTGCGGCTCTGAACCAAAAAAAAAAGCTTTAATGAAGCTTTTCATTTCATCAAGCTAAGAAGACCGGATGGAAATGCTTTAAAATACATTAAGGTGGCTTCACCTAGGAAGAAGGACCGATGTTAGTAGGAGCATTTTACTCAAGACGAAGCTTCCACTAGACGAGCATGGGGTCTTTGGGTTTGTCTAACTGAAATGGACAAGGTCAAATATCCATTCAAGTACTTCCAAAATTCGGCAAATGGATCTTTCCTTTTGAATTCGATGACCGGATCAACCACGGGGTTTGCGGAAGAACTCTTCGAGACCAAAAGAAGAATTCTCTGGAAAACAAGATTCCAAAGCAAGCAAAGAAACTTACCTAAATTCTGTAATATGGCACATGTTGGCCGATGGATCGACTGGATCTGTCAAGCATGCCCCGAACAGAAGGAACCCGAGTTTGGGAAAGGTTTTTGACCCAAACCCGACCGACAAGACCAGGCAGTTGGAAAGGACAAGGGCAAGGCTCACACAAAACGCGTTTTCCTCGGGGACCACGCAAACCAACTTTTTAAAAGATTCCCCGACAACTTTCACATGGGCTGAGTCACGCGGAAGAAAAAGAAAACCAGCTGGCGAGGCAATAATGCAAGATATGACGTAAGCAGTGACGTCATAAGTATCAGCAAGATTTGGAGTCCGCGTTTCAAGTCCTGGATTCGCATCTATAAAAGCGAGATTTGAAGGAAGTCAGGGGACATCGAACATTTCCTTAGTTTTCTTACAATAAAATCGAGTGAAAATTTGTAATAAGTTTGAGTGTTTAGTTTTTAAATTTATGTATTTTTCGAGTGCAAGCCTCAATAATGAGAGGCTAAACAAGTTTTCTCCTCCCAAAAGAGATTACTAATGTAATAAATTTTTCTTTAAGTTCTTAATAAAATAAAGGCTTTTGTTCAACATGTGTTCATAGTGTTCTATTGATCTATCCCTTTGAAGAAATACTTTTACGCCTGTAGAGTAGGAAACGAACCAAGGTTGTCTTTGGCTTGAGTCTTTGAAGGGGTCGGATAACTTGCGATCATCTTCCCCGAGGTGAGGTTGAACAGTGAGGAGCTGTTTGTCAAACGATCTGGGGGCAGTAATTTTCCGACTGGTGGCGTTGCGAACCACTTAACCCAGCAGTGTTTCGGTCAAAAGAGGTATGAATTTTAAGGGATCTATTAATTTTACGGAAGCATGTTGGGCCTGATATGGTCGTAATGGACTATTTCCATTATTGTAGCTGAAGTAAAGTATGGGTACTGGAAGAGATTATTCATAAAACATTAGGTATTGAAATTGAAAGGTTGTTCTAAGAAGGAAACCTGCTATAACAGGTTAAACTGTTAGAGTTAACGGAGAGTTAACGGAAAGGTACCAAATATGATTAATTTTGTGAACATTAGGTACCAATCTTGATTAGGTTGAAAACAGGGGTATCAAAAGTGAAATTAGGGTATAGATTGGGTATGAAAAATGAAATTATCCCTCAAAAAGTACATCAAAAGTAGTTATAAGAAACCTCTGTTAATAAGAAGGCCTACATAGTTCTGCTGAAAATATAGTATATGGAAACTGAAAATAGCGCATAGGCTTCATAATTCTAGTATATGTGGAACTTTTTGAGGATATATATATATATTTATATATATATATATATATATTGTTAGCAAATATGGGTCAAAACTTAAATCACATATTTGCACATATAAGGTGGATCGAGTATACCTATTTGCAGCGGAACTATCGATCCACATAGCCAAGATTAAGCCCGTCTACAAGCCTCTGTTTGATCCATGATTAAGCCATCTACAATCCTCCTCTTGATTGAATCGCGAGCAATGAACAAACCCATAGATTGGTTGAACCACGAACAAGATCACGAACCGCCTTTCTCGTTGGTGTAAATAATTACTAGAATTATTTATTTTGATGTGCACACCTTAAACCCTCAGAGAACATTGGTGATGCTCCAAGAAGAAAACCGTAGAGAGAAATTTTAGGAGAGAGATTTCTGATATTCCGTAGGAGACGTCTAATGTCTCTTCTACTAATAATATAGGAAGAGAATATAAAACGATATATCTCAATCCCTATTATAATTGGATCTTTTCATATTAGATGCAATCCCAAGATACATGCTAATCAATTAGGATCCCCAATATCTTTCCTTATCTAAAAGATATGGATGTAATCTCCAATATCTCCCACTCATACATATCTGATCCGACTCATTCGAATCACATTATAATATTATCATCTCACGTCCCTTCTTTCATACAGGGAATAAGGCGTGCGACCAAGCGAGAAAAAATAGGTGAGAAGAGTTATATTAAGTCATCACCAAACTAACATAACCCTTCAACTCAATAACTCGCTATGTACCCCAAACCAAGTGATCGCAACCAGTCAAGCATCTCTAGATCCCTCAATGAAATAAATAGAGCATGCTCGACTCACTCAAATATGTTTCTATATTCATGACTAGTCAAACACATTTCGACATAGTCGCCCGGGCTATGAATCATAGAACATAAGTGCGTTATCAACTTAATTCTTCCTCGGCCCCACATGCCAATTAGCTTGGTCTTGACAGCTTTCCTAGACATGCTCCGACAGATCGAATCACACATGGCCATTGGATACATGCTAAAGTAGCGTCATCAAGCTTACACCTCATGACAGTCCAAAGTCCCAAAGGGTACAAAAAAAAATAATACGGGCTCACACGGTGGAAGCGGGGACCCATTCAAATACTTTCCCATAGGCGGTCGCCTCAAGCACATGTAGTATGAATACATGCTATGATGGAGCTCCACTCAATTTAGGCATGTCATGCTCTAGACATCATACAAATCTTAGTTCGATCGCTATTCAAGCGCCCGACCAATGCGTCTACTCGTAGTCACTCCCAAAATGTCATACGATAGCTCGCACATTTGGCTATAAATAGGCTTTTATGAAGTTTGGACATACTTCATAATCGATCAACTTCGGATCTCATCTTAACCTCTAGTTAAGTTAAGGCGATCATTTAATTATACTTAATAACCTTCCTCATCCCAATTGCTCTGAGCGAGAATCGATCATTCGCAAACCTCCTTATGCGACTTAATCAATCTTTTAAGTCTCATCCTCGCTATTCGCTCTCTTAGCGCCTACCATCCATGTCCGTCGCCCAAACCATACACCAAATCGATTGCCACAAGTGTGAGAGGGCCAATCAAAGCTAAATATCCACATGTCGGGTGATCCAATAGATCACTCCCGATATCCACTCACCAATCACACTACTAAGTGACAACTCACAAGTTCATCAAACATTCAACAATGTTTACTTAAATTAGTTACCAAACACATAATGAGAATCCGGCATACTCATTAATCACAATATGTTCTCAAAGGCCACATAATCAATTCTACTTAATCCCTAATGACTCACATGACTTTGGAGCATATCTCCAAACAAAGGCCCGTGAAAGGGATGAGCGCCCACACACTCGTAGAAGTATTTCAAATGGTGTCATTACCAAACGAGAACAATATTAACTATCCACTTATAAAAACTCTTAAGTGAAGTAAAGCTCATATAGAAAATATGTTTGGTCTACCATCCATGTCCTACAGCCCAAACCATACACCAAAGCGCTTTTACTATCACAAGACAACAAAATACATCATGAATATACATCATTTCATGATGCCAAATTTGCTTGCTCAATCATAGACCAATCTTTTAATTTAAGATATCTAAATATCCACATGTCGGTATCATAATAGCGCATGGATCACTTCGATATCCACTCACCAATCACACTCGCTAAGTACAAGACTTTGCGAAGACGCACATAGCGCACATCAAACATTCAACAATGTTTACTTAAATTAGTTAGCATTTCTTTTCATTTTCCGAAGATATCGTTTCTTGACTAAGAATATGATCTTTGACCATGAAATGTAAAATCAGCGACAACAAATTGCTCACACCAGTGGCGATAACTCCATGTTCTTTCCATCATCACATTTTTTGCCATATACAATGAGATACAACTCTTACATATGTTCAATGAATTAATTGACCATCGTAATTACGGCGAAGTTACCAATCTCATAAGTCGCATATCAAAATGATGCTAATATTCACCCGAGTGAAATCAATGATGACTTCTAATATCACAACTCGGAGCTTCTTGATATTCCAAAAATAGAGCTTAATCAATGCACTCTTTACTCCCATTCTTGTTGAATTCATCGGGATCCATCATAGATCTCTTATATTTGATTCAACTTTCATTCAACTATGTCAACATCAATCATCCAGGCTAAATTGGCTAAACAAAGTTGGTGAGTTAACCACATCTCAATAAATGGCAATAATAGATAACATATCGTCCAAGTAATATTTATTAATTTTTCTCACCACTCTCCCACCGAATCAGAACATCTCAAAAAATTACGCTCTTCATAACATCTATGGCGTAAACATTTCGTCTTAGTCGAGCTACACACATGTTAATCAACCCATCTATATTGCACTTGACCTTATGAAACCACATATTTCAAATGGTCTTGCATCTGCAACTCAAAGATTAACAAGCTCTTGCGAAAATATTTATTCTTAGTCATTCCACTCATCTTTTCCTTCGTATTAATTTGTCAGCAACTATCCACTTTCAGGGCATCGGGTAAAGTCACATATTCTGCATCGATCCACAAATAATAATTTTGCAAGCATTCTCATAAAAATAATTTTTTTTTCAAGCACTAAATTGCGCAAAATATTTTTACATGCATTAACACTCAAATTAATAATGTTTGATCCATGATTAAAAAACAAGCCAATCTACAATCCTCCTCTTGATTGAAAAACAAAAGCGAGCAACAAACAAACCCCATAGATTGGTTGAACCACGAACAAGATCACGAACCGCCTTTCGTTGGTGTAAATAATTACTAGAATTATTTACTTTGATGTGCACACCTTAAACCCTCGGAGAACATTGGTGATGCTCCAAGAAAAAAACCGTAGAGAGAAATTTTAGGAGAGAGATTTCTTATATTTTAAATTGCCATAGAAGACGTCTAATGTCTCTTCTACTAATAATATAGGAAGAGAATATAAAAAGAATATATCTCAATCCCTATTATAATTGGATCTTTCCATATTAGATACAATCCCAAGATGCATGCTAATCAATTAGGATCCCCAATATATTTCCTTATCAAAAGATATGAATGTAATATCAATATATATATATATATATATATATATATATATAGAGAGAGAGAGAGAGAGAGAAGAGAGAAGCATATTAGTCCTAGAGCCTTGGCTTGTGCTTCTTAAGAAAGGCCACTTGCAATATTATGTTAACAAAGAAAGGCCACTTGCTCAACAACAATGACATTAATTTGTAAATCATTGACCATTCGAGTTATCAAGAACTAGTTAACATTTTTTTTTTCTGAAGAAGAGAGTCCAGTTAACATTTTTTTTTGAAGAGGAGCCCAGTTAACATTTTTGAACATCCCAATATAATAATTGTCAAACTTCCAAGTCTGAAGATATTGTAAAATCAAAAAAATGATCAACTTTAGAACTCTCTCTTATATCAGTTGTAATGTCTTTTGTTGATATATACACTTGATGTGTGGATAAATGGTCAAGTGTTTCATTTTGTTAAAAACATCACATTTGGATGGTACATGCTATACCAAGTGTTTGTACACCAAATGTAGCGTCTACAAGGCCCTAAAGTAGACCCTTGACAATGGAGGCATATGTAAGTAAATCCACGCGAATATATTTCAACTGCATAATTCCAGGCATTAAGTGTGGCACATAATACATGGACTGATAGGTTAAGGTTCAAACTTGGAAAGGAAAACGTCAAATCGTGTGTTGTTAAAGACCTCTCTTTAAATTGAAGCTCATATTTTTTAAATAGTTAGTAAGTAAGGCTTCCTGCAGCTACAAGAAATTGGCAACAGGAACTTGAATGCCTTAAACATTGGTTCAATTTTCGAAGTGACAGGTTTTCTAATTTTTCTCACAATGCAATCACATACACCAGCACAAAAAGGATTGAGATTATGCAAAGGGATATGATTACACTAAAGTGACCCTAAAAATTTAAACAAAAAGAATCTCCTCAATTAAATTCACAACAGTTCGCACGAGGCATTCAAAGAACCTGTCCCAAACCAGCTAATTTTTCATTGAAAAGGAGAAAGAAAATGGTAAAACAGTAAAGATTCGTTAATCGCTCAAATTCAACCAAATCATCCAAAAAGATTATCTCAACAAATACACAATACATTAGACAAACTTACAAGGGAATCATTCTCATCAGAAATCAATCGCAGCCCTCTCTGGTTTAACAGCAAACCCCCATCGTGAAATGTCCCACTCGCTGTCCTGGATGGCAAAAACCAATAAAATTTGAGGGCCAAAGGATCTAAACAAGAAAAAAATGGATCAAACTGTGGCAGGTTTTTAATACAGGAAGGTGGAGATTGGGGAATCTTGAGCTGGCACAGAGAGCTTGGGTTCCTTGAGAGGTTTTTTGATCTTCATGATCTTACGTATTCTCCTGGTGGTGTGTTGCACCGTCAAGGATATGATCAGAGGATTTCACCGTCCGGAAGTTTCAAGGGGTGAGTGGAGAGTATTGGGCCGTCGACTTCAAATTCGGGAAGAGTTTTAAATGGGAATGACCGCCAAAAGGCTCTCTCACTTTGGGTCGTCTTATTTTTTAACAGATTGAACCAAAAGGGAAAATTACAAAATTAGTCTTGTAACTAAAATGCAATCGCAAAAAGGTCCTTTAAAATTCTCAAATGACAAAATAGTCTTGTAACTATGTATGGGTTTGCAAAATAGTCTTGCAAAATGCATGGTTTGTAAAATAGTCTTGTAACTGGTACTTGAATATCAATTTTAGTCCTAATTTCACCAGAAATTGGGAGTCACATGTGCCGCTCACGTGATCGAAATACAGTGAAATTTCAAAATTGCCACTGAAATTAGGACTAAAATTAAGACTATTTTGCAAACTATGTAATATGCAGGACTATTTTGTAAAATCGTACATAGTTACAAGACTATTTTGCAATTCAAGTATTTTACAGAACCTTTTTGCAACCTCCTTTTAGTTACATGACTAATTTTGTAATTTTGCCTGAACCAAAATAATCAACTTATTTTTTTCTGAAACTTTACCAATTGTTTTGTTCAAATAAAATAAGGCAAAAACTCCTGTCAGACCGTTTGACGGGTCAAAATCCGTCAGGCGGATCCAAACCCAATTCCAACTAATAAAAAAATTAGCCACGTGGAGTACTATGAGAGGAGGAAAATGTAGCCCATGTAGAGTTGTCAATTTCGGTCTGGCCTGGTGGGTTGGCCCGACGGCCCGGTAAAAGCACTGGATTGGGTTCTAATTTTAGAGCCCTGAAATGAGTCAGGCTTTTTGGCCCAGCCCGTTAGGCCCGAAACACCGACCCGACCCGAGTGGCTCGATTTTTTAAGTACATTTTCATGGGCTGGGCTCCAGAAATGGCGGCCTGAACACTGTTTGACCTGGCCCGACCCAATTTTTTCGTTCGATGTCGGCCCGGCCCATTTGACATCTCTAAGCCCATGATCCAACTCATGAAACTAAATAGGCAGCAGCATCAACTTCTCAACTTTTAAATAGGGCCAACAAACAATGACATATGTGTGGGACTTGGGGTGGGCCCCCACACTGTATTAAGCTATTTTTTTTTGGGTGGCGCTATTAGCACCCCCAAAATTGATGAGTACACTCACTTTCTAATATTTCAAAAATGTCATTAAGTTAAAAGACTATAATACCCTTACTAAAAGCCAGGTTCTAAATACACCCCCCCAATCTCTAAGTACACCCACCCACATCATTCATTACACTTAAATCTACTAAAACACACCCACCCACATCCTTCAACTACATTCTTCTTCTTCTTCTTCTTTCTTGAGAAAAGCTGAAACCTTGTTCTTATAAACCCTAGTTTTTTGACACCAACACAACAGCTTAAATGGACAACAAAGAATTGATTCCTCCAAATAATGTAAGTATCTTCTTGGTTTTCAGCTCAAAATTATGTAATTTATCCACTTTTACCGTTCGATATTTCTGCTGCACCATTGTTTTTTTGCCGATTGGCACGATCATCAACAACATTGCACGATCATCACTTCGATCGTGCCACATGGCAATATGGCACGATCACATGTTCAATGATCATGCCATATTTCCATGTGACACAATGGAGGGTGGAACGATCATGGTTTCCATCGTGCCATTTTGACAGTTTATTTTTTGGGCTTGTTGATTTTGTTTTAATAGGGTATGGCCTCGTTGCCTACGGAAAATAGTGTTGTTTGTCCTCCCAAGAATGATGAGAATGTTGAAGAGCTTGGTGTTGTTACCGAAGACACACGTATTCACGATTCACGAGTTATTTGTTTTTGTTTCGGGATAAATTAGTTGATTGGGTGCGTGAGAGAGGACATGAGCACGGCATGGTTATTGTAATAAGTAGGTCGGACAGTGGTCGAGGAAAGAAAAGACCTCAGATATTTTTAGCTTGTGAACGTAGTGGGCATTACCGTGATTCAAAAAAGACTAGAGATGGAGAACAAAATGATGCTAAGAAAGTTAGAAAAAAAGTCTCTAAGAGAGAATCTGGAACAAAGAAATGTGGTTCCCCATTTCGTTTGAGGGGTCGGCAAGTAACAATTGAAGGAGAATGGTCACTAAATATTGAATGTGGTGTGCATAATCATCCAATTGCACAATATTTGGAGGGTCACTCTTATGCCGGTCGATTATCAAGAAGTGAGGAAGAATATGTGTTGGATATGTCACATGGCAATACTCGGCCGAAAGACATTTTGTTTGGCCTACAAAATAAGTTTCAAGATAATAAGTCCACCATAGGGACTATCTATAATGCCCGTATGAAGAATAAAGTTGTCGAGCGTGAGGGTCGATCTCAAATGCAACAACTTATGCATAAATTGAAGGAGCATGGATATTTCTATCATCATAGACGTTGCGAGACGAGTAACACCGTGATGGATATATTCTTTGCTCACCCTACAAGCGTTGAGTTGTTGCGTGCTTTTCCGAGTGTCATTTTTATGGATTGCACGTACAAAACTAATAGGTACAAGTTACCTTTGTTGGAGATTGTTGGTGTGATATCAACACATATGACATTTTGTATTGCAGTTGCTTATATGGAGTACGAGCGAGAAGATAATTACATATGGGCTTGCTCAGTCTTAAAATCATTGATGGACCCATCTTCCCTACCAACTGTGATTATTATTGATAGAGAATTAGCTCTAATGAATGCAATAGAGACGACATTTCCCACTTCGAGACATTTTCTCTGTCGGTGGCACATTAGTAGGAACATTTTGGCAAACTGCAAAAAAATATTCGCCATGAAAGAAAAGTGGGAATCTTTTAACCTCTATTGTAATTTATTGGTCATCGCAGATTCTGAGCAATATTTTATGACTTAATTAGGAGATTGCAGTCAGGATTTTGTGATTATCCAGCTGCCGTACAATATGTAATGGAGCAATGGATGGGGCCGTATAAAGAAAGATTTGTGTCTACTTGGACGAATAATGTCATGCATTTCGACAACACCACGACAAATAGGTAATTCACTTTATTGTGCTCATCATTGCGTTTATGTTATATCATATACAATCCTAAAAATTAATATAATAGTGTTTGAAAAATCATTATAGGGCGGAGAGTCACCATGCAGCATTGAAAAGACAGTTTGCGTCTAGTCAGGGTAATTTCGAGACATGTTGAGAACAGATTCACACCCTCCTCGAGACATCACACAATGCAATCAAACATTCTTTTGAGAAGAGCAGAAATGTAGTCTTACATAAATACAAATTGGTTGTATTCATGTCACTACGAGGTATGGTGTCTATACATGCATTGAATTTGATCTATACTGAAATGCATCGTGTAGCCGAGGGTAGCGTAGACCCTTTGTTGTGTGGTTGTGTATTGAGAAGAACGTGAGGATTCCCATGTGCTCATGAACTTTCTGAATATATGTGAGATTGAATAAGCCAATTCCACTTGATCAAGTGGCTTCATTTTGGCAAAAATTAGATATATTACCGACTAGCAAAGACGAAACTGGAGTTGGGCCCGAAATTGGGTCTCGATGGACTCAGTGTTTCGGTGATCTTTTCACCAAATTTGAACAAGCACCCGAATCAGAGAGGTTGTTAATTTTGAAAAGAATTACGGAGATTATGAATCCAAGAACAACCTCACTAATTGAGCCTGAAGTACAGCTTCGCACACGTGGCCGTCCTAAGTCCGTAAAGGTTAAACAATGCAAATCAACCAAACGTGACCCGAGTAAGTTCGAATATGTTGAGTCTATTAAAGATAGTTGTTCACCATGTGAAGAAGTAATCTTTAATGTTGGTCCATCGAATCAACCTATGTTCTCTCCGATGCCGAGGCAAAAGCTACCGGTAAATATCATCTCTTTTATTTGTGCATGTACATATGACATATTTTTTGCTAATGTCCCACTGTTCTTCATGTTGTGTTTCAATAGGTTGTGCGTCAAAAGGACCAGAAAGTGACCATTAGTGGTTTTATGGAGCAATTTCCAACGCGTTTACATCAACATATTATTGGTACTAAGGATGTTGAGAGCGATGGTCATTGTGGTTTCCGTGCCATAGCAGACCTACTTGGATATGATGAAGATTCATGGGATCGGGTTCGAGGAGACCTATGTCATGAGCTGAACGAAAACCAAGGGTTGTACAATCATGTATTCGTCAAACATGGTATTGTTGACAAAATCTTGTCTCGTCTCAACTACTACAATGAGCCAGCGCATAAGAAACATTAGTTTTGTTTACCCGAGATGGGTCACTTGGTTGCGTCGGCTTATAATGTTGCGTTTGTGTGTTTGGATCAGCAAATGTCCCTCACATATCTACCATTACGAACAGAAGCGTCAATTGCTCCGAAGCTAATTTGTGTTGGATTTGTGAACAATAACCATTTTATAGAGGTAACACTAAAAAATTGAGTAAAGATTATGTGTACTCATTGTTGACATGTATTTTATTTCATTTGTAGGTTTTCTTGAGTGGCGGTCACCCATTGCCTCCCGTGGTCGCAACATGGAATAATTATCGCCATGAATGTGCAGCAAATTGGAAGAATTTGTATAAACAACTTGAATTGTATAGTGGAAGTGTAGGAAACAGTCCCATTGTCCGTAGTACGGAGACTATAAACTTAGGTTAGAATTATTTGTTTGTTATGTATTAGATAAGTTAAAGAACTTTGTTGGAAATGCATGTTTTTAATTGGTGTGATTGTTGTCGGAAATACTTGTTTTAAGATGGCACATTTTTAACAGGTATTCTGTTAAGTAGACTGTCATATGGCACCATGGTGACACGGTCGCACGCATGATCGTGCCTTCATATGAAACGATGGGGACACGGTCGTAAATGCAATGATAGTGCCTTCAAAGGCACGATGGTGATACGGTCGCACACTATGATCATGCCTTCGTAGGCACGATGGTGACACGGTCGTAAATGCAATGATCGTGCCACATGCGTTGACTCTATTATAATATTGTCACGTTGAAAACGTTTCATAACAACTTTATTATTACATCACAATACTCCATAGTACATTACCAACCTTCATAGTACATTACAACCTAACAGAGTACATTACCAACCACCACACAAGCAAAGATTACAAACATAGCGCACAACCACCCAACTAGTACACAACAGACATTAAAACCAGACAACTCAATCAGTGTCAACTTCTAAGCATTCAGCATCATCTTGAGAACCTTCATCAGAAGAGTAGCCATCAAACTCCAACGGATTGTCATGGGTGTAACCTGGTAGCCCCTCGAAATCAATGTCCGGCACCTCACGATTGTTGAAAACTTCAACACAGTCACGGTACCTTGGGAAGCCGTTAGTCCAGAAAAACCATTGCATGTTGTTCTCTTGCCTAACATGAGCCCAATATTCTGGAGTGATGGAAAACCTGTTAGTGTACGGGTTGAAATTAACACCCGGCAATGCTGTAAAACGCTGGTAGTCATGAAAGTGGGTGCGCATCATATGGATCTTAATCTTGACATTAAGGACAGGGAAATCCTTTTGCATGGCTTCGATAAAGACGCGACTCGATTCAACAAATATGCCGTTGAAAACAAATGCAGGGCGCCGTATGTTGTTTGCCATACGACATAGCATGAAGAAATTATCAAAGCATGCTTCTTCCTCCCGGGAAGTCCAACCAAAGACCACGCCTTGGCCCTAGCGATCTCATTCTTTGTTCTTACCATTTTCCTCAGAACAAAATTAACAAAAATCATAACAAACATGTCCATCCAAGATTTAATTAGCTATGATTCATCAAATTAGCTACTATGTAAAACATTACCTTTATCGTCAACACAACCAAGATTTAATGCAATTTTATTATCTACATTTAAACATACGTATGTATTTATAAGTGTAATGCATGGACCCATGTGTAATGTAACTTATTTTCACCATTTATTGCATGGACCCATGTGTAATATGTAACTTATTTTCACCATTTAATGCAAAGACTCAGTCAATATGTTACTTATTTTCACCATTTAATAAATGGACCCATGTTATATAAGTAACATAAATCTAACTCTGAATGGAAAGATTGTTTGTCCCCAACTAACAAGTCCATTTAATGGATGGACCCAATTGAATATGTTACATACTTTCAACATTTAATGCAGGACCCACATAATATATGGCACGATAGACAAGATAATGATCGTGTGCCATTTTATCGATCGTGCCACATAAGACACGATCGACAAAGTGGCTATCGTGCCATCGTGCCACAAATATGACACGATCGACAAAATGGCGATCGTGCCATCGTGCCACATTGACAGCAGACTCAGCATGCGACCCCAAATTCACTTATACCAGAGAGTTAATCAACAACCAAATCATCCAAATCATTCCCAAATCATACCAAGTTATTCAAGTTAAACCAAAACATATTATATAAAAACTAAATATACAAAGTATATACAATTCTAACTAAATACCCACAATATACACAATTCCAACTAAATACCCACAATATACACAATCTAAATCAAGGGGGAGGGGTCCAAGTTGATGCATCAAAATTTATACACGTAAATGCTAAATGCCGACGATATTGAGTTTTATATACTCCTCTGTGTTAAGCGTCGGGTCAAATGCATTTATAAGAAAACTCTCCACCCTCCTCAATGCAAACGGTCCACAACTATGACTATCATGTTGTTCGTAATTCTTCGTTGGACCAACAATCTTGACAATCCAACAATTCTCAGAGGAGTCAACTCCAGACGCTCCTGGTAGAAACCAGTTTGCCATAGCAAAACTAGAACAATACGCGCAAACGGATAGAGAGCCGCACGCCGCTCAAGACTGGCCTCAAGCGGTAGCTTGTGGATGTTGGAGTCATAAATCCAAATCTTGTTTTCCTTCAGCGCTATCCTCACCACAATCCAATGATTGTTGATGTTGTGGATAAAAACAACCTGCAAAAAATCGATTAGATAGATATTAGGGAGTATGAACAAAACAATAATTAGTTGATTAATTTATACCGAAAAGAGATAGTTCTTACATGGTCCAACGAACTCCATGGACGCACCCCATCCCAAATAGGCTGTTCACCATGGACGTACTCCACCAACGGCGCCAGAAGGTCAGCTGGTATGACCTCTGGTTGGGTCCCATGCGGGGTTCTCTCCATGTAGATCGGTCCATATTTTGACTAGATCAAGCTGCATAATGAAAACATATTTGTTAGTGAAAACACGAATGTACCGAAATAAAATAAATGACACATTATGGACTATCTATCTAAGAAATACATGAAACTTACAGCGAACTGTGTGTCAATCAATCCCATACGACCTCGCACTTGGGGATGGACCACTACACCAGCCAACTCAGGCTTGCAATGTAATACAACTAAGTACGCATCAATTTGTTGTAACACGCAGACAATAAGGTCAATTGTCAATGAACATGAACAAATAACACCCTGGAAATGAAAGAAAAAAAACATTAACATTGTGTTACCACAGAATCCAAATCAACGGTGGGCGACTCGATATCCTTAAAGAAACTATTGCCAAATGTGCAAAGCGCGTATCCAACATTGCGGCTGAGACAGAAAACTCGTGTTGAAATCACAGAACAACAATAGTGTATTTGAATTCATATATTGATTTAACTTACGTCTCATCACTATCTAAGAACCGCATATACTCAGCATGTGTGGCATCCTCCTTACGGCGCTCGTGTGCTGTGAAAGGGCTACGAAGGTACATAGACGACACTCGTGCTCTCACAACATGAAGGGACATATCATCCCCTCCAGATGTGGGCGGTGAACCCTGTGCCGATGCACCAATCCCACTTGGTGTCCGTACATCTGTAGGGAAAAGATCCAGCGATAGCCCCCTGCGGTACCGACGGTGGAGGAGGAGTAGTCTGTTGGACCACCTGGGGGGAGTAATCTGCTAACCCACCACCGTGCGGGGAATAGAATCCTGTACAATGAAGGGAACTTCATTAAATAATAGAATTCAAAAGATATTCTATTCTAAATGTTTAACATGAAAAACAAATAAATGCACCTGAGCAGATACCGTACGCTGAATGGCAGGATATACAAGTACCCTGACCTCCTTCCGTACGATAGGCGGTACCATAGCAGATACGTGCTTCTGACCAAATCTGGCACGATCTGCTGCACAGAAGGTGGAACCTTCTGCCGCACCACTGCAGAAACCTCCTGTTGCATCCCAGTCAGGACCAAATCCGGAACCAATGCCTCGACCTCCCGCCGTACTAAACGCGGGACCAAGGCCTCAACGGCATGCTCAACCAAAGTCGGCACAATGGCCTCCACTACACACCCTTCTTCTAATAGCGCTCGATCGGCAGCTAGAGAGGGTGTGGAGGTGTGTGGGGGAACATCTTGAACAATGCCCTCGGGGGCTGGACGATCATAATCACCCATCTCAATATGTGGATCGGCATCAAGGCGATCATCGTCATCCATCAATGAAGTCAACTCATCTGTGGTGCGTCGACACTTTGAAACTTGAGGAGTAATAGGCGTCGTGGACTTCTTCTTCCCGATCGGGTTACCCCGATGAACATAAACAACACCAGATCGGAGCTCGAGATCGCCATGCAATAGATAAGGAAGCTCATTGTCCCTCACAGTCAAGGTCCGGTGCGTATCAATCTACAAAATTGCAAGAACAAAATCAGTAATTACTTAATTATTACCATAAGTTAAAATTTGAAAAATACAAATTACATTGTGTACCTGACAGTCAAGAAAGCCATGCAGATTCACGGAGGACTTTGGAAACTTCCACCGTGTGCAGCGTGGAATAGCAATGTCTGAGGCTGGAACCCCACATGAATCCCCCAGATTGGGTATGGCCTCGTACGCTCATATCTAAGATGAACAATAAAAATAGTTAAATTATAAGATGTATGTTTGTACTAAATGTAAATTATAAGATGTAAATTACATTAATATCACTTACCAAGAAAGCCCAAACAAATCTGTAAATACGGAAAGTACTCTTGGGCTCGGTGGGTAATAGTGAAAGGTAGTGGCATAAAATGAACGAGTACTTCCCCGCCAGAAAGACTCCCACTCGATCAACGTGATCAACCAAAGTCCACCACGAATCCTCAATGACCGCGGGACCGATCCCACACGAATAGCAAATAATATGCAACCAGCAACTTCGCCACCTTCAACTCATCAGACGGATCATCACGGAATGCACCGCCTGTAAATGCAATAGTAGATCCTCCATTGACACCTTAACACCACGGTAGTATCTATCATACAACCCATTGGGAGGCGGAACATGCTTAGTGTTAGGATCAAATGTGGTGGGGGCAAAGGATAGCCCAATAATCAATGTGTACTCATATTTGGAGAACCGAATCAAACGGTTTCCAATCCGAAACCAAAATTCATCCCTCGCGCCTTTCTTAACAACCTCCTTCGCAATAACGACATGAAGGGCGGCATTACAACTAACCGCACGGTTGTCCATCCACAATACAAAACCAAAATAGGACTTCTGAAACTCCTCGTACACAAAATCCCCACAATCATGCAACTCGATTTCTAAGTCGTCAAGAATCGACAACCTGCTATACAAATTGATCTTCGGCTTTATTGACATAAAGTCCGGCCTCTTCTAAGCCTACTGTGAAAAATAGTAAAAAATCAAAATTAGCAATCAACCACTATCAGCAAATCACATAGAGAAATCTAAAAAAATTGACAGCTACCATGGCACGATGGCTTATTCATCGACCGTGCCACTAATAAAGCCATCGTGCCCCAAAGGCACGATGGTGGCACGGTCGATCAATAAGCCATCGTGCCCCCAAAGGCACGATGGTGGCATGGTCGATGAATAAGCCATCGTGCCCTAAAGGCACGATGGTGGCACGGTTGATGAACTACAATCGTGCCTATGTGGCACGATCGTAGAGTCGATCGTGCCACCTAGGGCTTCATCGATCGTGCCATTTCGTCTTCTTCAAAGTTCCACATTTCAAATTTTACAGTCGAAATGGTGCCATAACTACTGTTTGATACATGTTTTTATCTTAATTTTGATGATTTTATTTTGTCACCAAAACAATGTTTTTAAAGGTTGTCCAAATACTCCTAAATGATTTAAAATGGTTTTAATATTTTCCGGAGTATTTCCTCAAGTTTATTTTTGATAATAATGGACAACACTTTTAATGATTTTATGTCAATGGGTTTTTACTCCTATAACAAGATTTCTAAATGTTGTCTAAATACTCCCGATTGGTTTAAAATGTTTTTACTAAATTTTCGGAGTATTTCTTCTTGAGTTTTATTTTCGACAAAAATTGGACAACATTTACATCCTCGTGGTCGACCTAATCGCCTCTATAGGCAACCCGTACCAAGATAATTTTTGAAACAGAAAATGAGAGGGAAGTAAAATCAGGCGGTCGGCCAGTCACCACCGCTCGGGCGACCGGCCCGGCCGACGGCCGCCGGGGCGGCGTCGACCGTCCGCGACCGGCCGCCTGTGGGTCGACTGCACTGCATGTTTTGTATTGAAACAGAACAAATCTTCTTTGATTTTTCATTAAGGTGGACCGGTTGAGACAGGGGTCGACCTGGCCGGTCAAGCCTATGTCGGCCGACTCGGCCGCTGTTGTAATTTCCAAAGTGTTCTTCAATTCTCTTACTTACGTAATGACGGCCGCCTGCATTGACAAAAAAATATGACCGTTTGACAATGACACATTTCCTTAAATTGTGGGATTGATTTCTAACATCTATATTCTTGATTTTAATTGTATTTTTCTCAGATTTTCAATCCCCAAGAGGAGCCTATGCTTGATCAATCATCTCCTATAAATAGAAGAAGTTTTGGAGCAACCAAAAACAACAATTGAGATACAACACAACAAGATATACTTCAAGCAAATACTTGGTCTTTCATTGTTATTATTCTTGTTGTAAATTTGCCTAGCTTATCACTTGCACAAATTTGAGGTCTAGGCTTTCAATTCTTGATTACACTTGTACTCATATTGTATCAATCATTATTGAGTTGTAATCTTGATTTTGGTCATCATTTAACACAAGACATCCTTGTGAGTATTCTTGTGGTAAGAATACACTTGGGTGATCTAGGTGATAGGTGCAAGAAGATTGTGGTGATCTTCTTATTGAGGTGTTGAAGAATTTGGTATTCTTCAAGGTTGAAGATTGTGGTAATCTTCACAAGGTGCCGTTGAAGGAAGATTGTGGTAATCTTCAAAGGGAGATTGTGGTAATCTCCAAAGGTGTTGTTGAAGAAGAGTGTGGTGCTCTTCAAGGTGTTGTAAGTTGAATTTGTATTAATTTTTGGTAATTAATAAAATTCTTTTTCTTTTTGAAATCCATCCCTGATATCTTTGGGGTGGTAGAGGATTAGGCCCTAGGTGGGTTGAACCTCTTTAAATCGACGTGTGTTGTTTACATTCCGCACCTTTATTATTGTGTTTGAGCATTCGGTTATAAAAAGAGGGCAAAATCGAAAAGATGGAGATAATCTATTCACCCCCTCTAGATTATCGTAGCCGCTGACTTACAAGTGGTATCGAGCCAAACTCTTTGGCAAGCTCGTTTCACATCGCGAGTGAAGAGAAACGATCGTCGGCTACTAACGAAGCTCATCTTTCCAAAGCACCTCCACCACCAAGCCACCTCGGTTTGATTCCAAAAATTTTATTTTTGGAAAGAAAGAATGGAATGCTATTTACAAGGTTGTGGGTTCGACATTTGGAACACCGTCATTAATGGAGAATCCATTCCGATGAAAGATACACCACACACCTCAAAAGGCTTCAAAAAGCTCAATGATGAAGAGAAGAAAATCATCTCCTTAAATGGTAAAGCTCTTAATATTTTACATTGTTCACTTACCACTTTGGAATTTGATCATATTGTAGGTATTCGATCGGCACATGAAGTATGGCAAAAATTAGAAGCCATCTATGAAGTATATGCAAATGAAAGGAGCAACTCAAAAGCATCTACTTCACAAACGGATACAACATCAAATCCAACAACGTGGGATAAGCCTTCTACAACCTCCCATGATGAACAAGTTGAACAATGCCTCATGGGCATCGAAGAAGAAAACGAGGTAAGTTCTAAACCCTTTACTTCTTATGACAATGAATTGCAAAATGAATATAGTGATTTGCAAAATGATTATGATGAGCTACAAGATGAATTCCAAAACTTACTTGTTAAATACAAAAATTTGAAAAAGGAATTCATTATTTTGAAAAATGATAAGGATGGTTTATTTACTTCCTATGAATCACTATCATGTGCTCACACTACCACACTTGATAAAGTGAGAAATCTTGAGAAAGAAAATAGTACTCTTGTTGAGAATATTGATTGCATGAAAAAGGATATATTAAAATCAAACTTGAGTACTAATAAATTGTCCAATATTGTTGATGTTCATAATTATGATAAAGGACTTGATCATAAGCCTAATGTTGTTAATCATATAAAAAAGGATCAAGTGACTATGCACGTTGGTCATTATGCTCCTAGAATTATTACATGCTTTTATTGCGGTAAAAAGGGTCATACGGTAAATAATTGTCGGGCTTAAAATAGCTCTAATTATTGTTGGAGACCTAAAAGTCTCAAGACTAATCCTAAAGGACCCAAACACATAAGGGTACCACAAAATAATGTTTTATTAGGTACTCGACGAAACAATGATCGAAGAAAATTCATACCGCCAAGAAGACATCAAATGACCATTTCATTTGATCAAAGAAGGAGAAACTATTTTCGACAAAGCCAATTTTCAAGAAGAAGATATAATCAAAATTGGGAAGAACATAATCCTTGGAAATGGCAAAGACATCATCAACAAGATGATTCTCAAAGAAGAAGAGACCATCAACAACAGGAAGGTAACAAACCTTGGAAATGGAGTAATCAAAGAAGTCATCATCAACAAAGTGACTTCTCAATGGGAAGATATCATCAACAATGGGAAAGACACAACCCATGGAAACGGCGTAATTGGTAAACCGTATCTCCCCATTTATATATGCATTTTATTTTAATTCTATGCATGTTTTTAATTGTGTCTTAATTGCAAAATGAGTCTTCAAGTATTTATTTTTAATGTAGGTCTTTTATATATTTGTGAGTTTCAAAATTTTTAAAAAAGAAGACCTTGCATGATTTTCTAAAATTCTTGTGCATTTAATTAGACTTATGTGGCTTATTATCTCTTATGAAATCTTATAGCATAAGCTCTTTTTGATATCTCCTATTACTTGCCTACACTTGTATTTTTTTGTGCAAACTTTGTCTAAGAATTATGTAGGATATGTATCTCATATTCATTGGCCATTTCGTCATCAACTATCGAGGTACGTTCACTCGTATTTTTCTTGGAACTCGATATTATGCTTATGCACATATCTTTCAAGATATTTCATTTTAACCCCTTAAGAGCCCCTAAATGATTTTGCAAATATTCTCTTAAAAAGGGCACTACTTGTTAAGTCTCGATTTTCTCGAATATATGCTTTCCCGAAACCCGTATTTGTGGGACTTGATCTAAAATTATCTTTTTGCAAAGTTTTAAAACTTTTGGGGTGAAAAATCGAATTTTGGAAAATTCTGGAAAAGAAAAATTGCACTGGGACGGTCAAAGTAGGGGCGACCGGTCGCCCTGCACGTCGACCGGTCGCACCCTACCTCGACCGGTCACCTAGAGCAATTTCTCAGTTTAAAAATGTTTTGCCTTCATTTTATTACAGACGCAGAAAATTTCTTCAAACCCTATAACTGCGAATTTCCCCCTTTTCTCCTATAATCTTCAATTCTCATCATTTTTCACGATTCTTGTTGCTAATCTTCTTATTTTCACAAGAATCTTACATATATGGCTCCTCCTAGAAATTCTACCGGTCGAAATCCCATCTCCAAGCGTAGAAGGGGCGGAGAGGGTTCTTCGAGAAATCGGCAAGAGGATGCCGAACAAAGGGATATTCGAGCCGCTCAAAGAAACGTGGCTCAAGAAGTGATGATGTTCAAAATCCCGTTCTCTCTCGGGCCCAAATTACCGAGCTCATGAACAATTTCGCTCCAAAATTGCCGTTGGGCGAAAGGTAAAAAATCTTTTGTTACTCAAGCTCCTAATTCCCACAATGTTCTTAATTTCATCAATAAGTATGCGGAATGGTATTATGAGGATTCGGGAATGGGAGGAAAATCTATTGCTCGGACTAAAATGTGTCGTTTTAGTTCATTTACAAATGAGTATCCTACTATAAGAGGATTTTTTGAGGAGCAAGGTTGGATGTATCTATGGGAGCATGCTTATGTTTTGTATGATGATGATATTATCCAACATTTTTATGCTAATATGTGGGTGCAATATGATAATGAAAGGAAGCCAATTGCCGTTAATTCGTTTGTAAAGGGTCGTCATTTTAGATGGACTCCCAATAATATTTGTCGGCTTTTACATGTTAGAGAAGGTGGTTGGGATTATTTCTCTTGTGGGACTTGGAATGATGAAATGTTGGGGGTGTCGATGAAAGAAGTTAAGACGTATTTGGGAGTATGGCCAAAGTATTCTTTGTTGGCAATGACACGTGAGCATCGTATTTTGTCGGTCATTGTCGCATATTGCATTTGTGGTAAGTCGGAAAGATGCCTAGCAACATGGATTACTTTTTGACTTATAAGATTGCTAGGAGGGAACCACTTAACTTTGGTGCCATACTTATTCAATGTCTAATTGAGTCCATCACTCAAGGTAATAAGAAGTTGGTAATGGGAAATTGGATTTGTAAACTTCTTATTCAATCGGGACTACCTTCATTCGGAGTGTAACTCGGAGGTATTTCAAAATGACTTCGACATTGATAACATCTCCCAAATGGTCACGATGCGCAAGAATATGGACATCCGACCAACTAAAATGGCTAGAGGAAGAGGTCAAGAGTCCCCCGATCCTAATGACTTCTTTGATGACGCCGAGGCCGCAAGATTGGCGGAAGAGGGCGAACCGAGCAATCCGGAGGGTAATACCGGTGCTCAACCGCCTAGGAGGTATACTCAAGCCGAATTTGATGAGATGAGGGCTTTCCATGAGACGAGGTATGAGGCTTTGGAGCAAAAGACCTCCAAAATGCAAAGTCTATCGGCAAGTTGAAGAAATTCATCAAGGATTTTATTCCCGGATCTTGCTTCTCCTCGGATGAGGAATGATGACCCCACCCCCTTTACTTTCTAGCATTTTCGTTGCTTTGTATTTTTATGAACTTTTGTAAAACTCTCTCGTACTAATAAAAAATTTGCTTGTCTTATTGAAAGGGTGAAAATTACAAGTTGATTATGACTTGTGGGTGATCATGGTATTGGTGGAGTATTTGATGGTAAAAATACTCTAATTTAGCATATTGTTTGATAATTGGTATGAAGTACTTGATGGTAAAAGTGCTTCTTTTAATGCTTTGATCATTATGCTTAGTTGGATATGTTGGGACATTTGATATATTATACATGTATTGTTTAAGGCATGACTTGTATTATTTGATGGATGCTCTAATTTTTGGCATGTGTAATGCCTTGATCCTTCTTAGCTTATATTATCTCAATTGGGTTGAACCCTTGAGAATCTCTTTGTTGAGCCTCTTATTTGATGAACAAATGTTGCATATGTTGCATATAATCTTATTGAGCTTTGAAATGAAGATGATTGATGATTCTTGGATTGAAACATTTACAAGGTCTATATACAACCTCTTTTTTTCTTTCACGCACACAAGATGTTCAATGAAATGACGCAATGATACTTTCAACTTTTACATGATTCTCTTGCTTCCAAATGTCTTAAAATCATTTTGAGATCATGTTTTTGGCTAACAAATGAGCTTATGGATTTCTTATGATATATTTCTCCAATTTTTTTGGAATTTTTAAGCTTATATTACTCAACGGTTGATAAACCATCCCTTTGGTGCACTTTGATGACATTATTGAAGGAATCATAGGTATACGCAATTTTAAAAGAATCCACATGTGAAATACATATGCAATCAATCTTCCTTTCTTCTAAACTATTCTCAAGGGGGTGTGGCGGCGTGTGGGCGCTCAAGATCACCTCCGACTTTTCTCTACGTTGTTTCTCCGTTCTATTTTCTCAGATCTCAAAAGACCGACATCTTATCTTTTATAGATGTCTCTAACCCTAATAAATTTAGCCCAAGTATTAACAAACCCTACCCTAATATAGAAGTCCATTAATTGTGATATAAAAGCCACACCAATTATCTTGAGCTAGTTTAGGGATCCAACAATATTATTAATCAAGGCTCCTAATAATTGTAAAACAATTATCTAAACCTATATTCCACTAAAAGCCCGATATTGAACTCCAAGATTAATAATAAAATATTAAATATTAAATGTGTATTTCTCCTTCAAAAATATCAATAATTAATTGATACAAATTTACGCAATCAATTAATTATTTATTCTCTCGACTTGAACAGTTTCTCTAATGGAACAATTGCATGACCGCCAATGACTTTTTACATCCAAGTAATTTAAACATATCAAGAGGATATTTTCATACAAATTCCATATTGTCTATTTCATAAATACTCGATAATTAATTAATCGAAATTCCCAAACTATCAAGGTGTTGGTTTGTAATAATTAAACCTCACTTATTGATAATTTTTAAAATAAACTCGGGATTAAGAGAAATAACATAACCAATATATCCGGAGATTTAATTCCCTTTTATTTAACCTTGATTAAATCTCCTTGATCCAATCAATGTGAATAATTCACACCAATATTTTATAATAATCAAGACAAATTATTTCATAAAATATTGCAGCTAAATAAAGTGCCCAACTTTATTTAACAATCGTGAAACCAATTCATTAATTATGAGAACCTATGATCATGCCTTATATTACGTATCCACATGATCATATACTACATAATTAATCCGGACCTTTTTCGTATAACAATGTGCATATCAAAATGAATAATTTATTTCAGAATAACAAATGGCATAATATAATTGTCTTGCTTCTAGAGCATAAAACTAACAATTATATGATGTTTTTTATCATCCTAACACTCTTTTTGATGATTCCAAAGGGGGAGAAATAGGAAATTGGCGCATTAGCTCAAAGAAGCTAATAAAAGCTTGTTATAAAAGCTATAAGCTATGGCTCATAAAAGCCATAAGTTATGATTCTTTTTTTGTCCAATTATTGCTTGATGGACCTATACAAGTGTTTAATGATGTTTTGTGACAGGGGGAGCTTATAAGCTCTTGAATAAATTGTAAAAGCTAAAGCTTTTAGCTTATGGAAAATTGCTTTTACATTATTCTTGATATGCTTGTTGATAGGGGGAGCTTGTGCTTATTATTGAAAATATTTACTCCCTACTTGGTTGCTTTAATATTTTTGGAAATTTTGGTTGCTTCCAAACGGTCAAATGTTTTTACCGGAAAATCATTTCTAAAATTGCTCTCTTAGTTTGTGTAAAAATTGTTTTGGTTTGTAATCATCAAAAAGGGGGAGATTGTTTGATACATGTTTTTATCTTAATTTTGATGATTTTATTTTGTCACCAAAACAATGTTTTTAAAGGTTGTCCAAATACTCCTAAATGATTTAAAATGGTTTTAATATTTTCCGGAGTATTTCCTCAAGTTTATTTTTGATAATAATGGACAACACTTTTAATGATTTTATGTCAATGGGTTTTTACTCCTATAACAAGATTTCTAAATGTTGTCTAAATACTCCCGATTGGTTTAAAATATTTTTACTAAATTTTCTGAGTATTTCTTGAGTTTTATTTTCGACAAAAATTGGACAACATTTTACGCTGCGTGGTCGACCAAGGCCCCTATAGGGCAACCCGTGACTCAAGATAATTTTTGAAACAGAAAATGAGACGGAAGTAAAATCGTGCAGTCGACCGGCCGACTCGCGCGCCGATCGTCCGGCCGACCTGGCCGCCTGTGGGTCGACCTTGTTAACACTGCATGTTTTGTTTTGAAACAGAACAAATCTTCTTTGATTTTTCATTAAGGTGGACCTGTTGAGATTTTCGACCTGGTCGAAGCCTATGTCGGCCGACCGGCCGCTCTGTTGTACTTTCCAAAGTGTTCTTCAATTCTCTTACTTACGTGCGACGGCCGCCTTTGAAAAGAAAATATGACCGTTTGACAAACAGACACATTTCCTTAAATTGTGGGATTGATTTCTAACAAATATATTCTTGATTTTAATTGTATTTTTCTCGAGATTTTCAATCCCCAAGAGGAGCCTATGCTTGATCAATCATCTCCTATAAATAGAGGAAGTGTTTTGGAGCAACCAAAAACAACAATTGAGATACAACACAACAAGATATACTTCAAGCAAATACTTGGTCTTTCATTGTTATTATTCTTGTTGTAAATTTGCCTAGCTTATCACTTGCACAAATTTGAGGTCTAGGCTTTCAATTCTTGATTACACTTGTATTCATATTGTATCAATCATTATTGAGTTGTAATCTTGATTTTGGTCATCATTCAACACAAGACATCCTTGTGAGTATTCTTGTGGTAAGAATACACTTGGGTGATCTAGGTGATAGGTGCAAGAAGATCAGTGGTGATCTTCTTATCGAGGTGTTGAAGAATTTGGTATTCTTCAGGTTGAAGATTGTGGTAATCTTCACAAGGTGCCGTTGAAGGAAGATTGTGGTAATCTTGAAAGGAGATTGTGGTAATCTCCAAAGGTGTTGTTGAAGAAGAGTGTGGTGCTCTTCTTGAGGTGTTGTAAGTTGAATTTGTATTAATTTTTGGTAATTAATAAAATTCTTTTCTTTTTGAAATCCATCCCTGATATACTTTGGGGTGGTAGAGATTAGCCCTGGTGGGTTGAACCTCTTTAAATCGACGCGTGTTGTTTACATTCCGCACCTTTATTATTGTGTTTGAGCATTCGGTTATAAAAAGAGGGCAAAATCGAAAAGATGGAGATAATCTATTCACCCCCCCTCTAGATTATCGTAGCCGCTTGGACTTACAACTACACCCATTTCCAACCCATACCCATACAACTAAATAGAACACCCAAACTACAAAAATGCAAGTTATTTTAAGGAAAAGTGGAGTTATAACAATACCTCATCATCTTTTTCGCGAACCGGTGCCGGGGCCAGGGTCGGAGTTGGTGACTGTGTGTCACGTCTCGGCCCATTGTGGATGGTGGTGCACCATCCACGAAGTCGTCATTATCATTGGGAAGAACCATCCTTCTTCTGCGGTATGTTTGGATTTCACGAACCATTGCCGTCGAATAGAACAGTTTTCAGAGAGGGTGGGTGTATTTTTTGTTTCAGATTGAGAAAGTAGGGGAGGTGAAAGGTTGGAGGGTGTATTTTGGGGGAAAATAAGACCAAGGGTAAAATTGGAAAAAAGGGGGGTGAACTCATCAATTGGGTCATATTTGAAAAAGTGGGGGGGATGAACTTAGAAGGTGGGTGTCTTTCATCAATTTTATAATAACGCCACCTTTTTTTTTCTTTCTCTTTTTTGAGGTCTTTGAATTTTGAAAAAGACAGTGTTGGTTGTTGGGTGGCTTTTAATGGCTTCTGGTCGTAATTTTTATCCATTTTTTGGACGATTTTGGGTAGTTATTTATTTTGGTTGCCCCTTATATATGATTTAGTTAAAATAATACATTTTAAGTTTTTAATATTTTAAGTAAGGCAATGAAAAGTATTAATATTTTCTATAAAAAGTATTAATAGTCATCTTGGAAAGTAATAATAATTTCGTCGAAAAGTATTTTTTGTATACCCATGAAACATATTAGGTTTTTTCCTCAAAGATATTAGTCGTCCCCAGAAAATGTATTTGTATTTTTCCTGAGAAATATTAGTATTTACTAAAAGATATTTAGTAATCTCTCAAAAATGTTATTTTCCCTAAAAAGTATTATTAATTCCACTAAAAAGTATTAGTAGTTCCCTGGAAAAATATTAACATCAATGAATGAAAAGTATTATTAATATAGAAGGAAAGTCCTATATGTTTAGAAAAATATTTAGTAGTTTCATCGAAAAGTATTAATGGCGGTATTGTCTTTGGCGGTTTTAACTTAAAAATATTAGTAGTTCCTCACAAAAGTGTAATCAAAAATATTTAGTAGTCTCACTTAAAAATATTTACTAGTTGCCTTAAAAAGTATTAATAGTGCCACTGAAAAGTATTTAGTAGTTTCCTCGAAAAGTATTAACGGTCCCACTGAAAAGTATTAGTAGTTCCCCACAAAATTATTATCTGTCTCACTTAAAAATATTTAGTAGTTTCCTCAAAAAGTATTAGTAGTGCCACTGAAAAGTATTTAGTAGCCCCTTAAAAAGTATTTGTTTTTCGGCTAAAAAGTATTAATAGTTACACTAAAAAGATTAGTTTTTTTCCTAAAAAGCTTTAATAGTTCATTTCTTAGATTTTCCTTGTTTTTCAAAATTGTAATGGATTTGAAAAAATTTCCTCCAAATTATTATCTCAAATCCAAGACATCTCATCTAAATGAGAAATAAAAGAATCAAAACGTGCCCATAAAATAATTGATGTAGATAACTTGACTCCGAATGACTCAGAAGGATAGGATAATGAGCCTGTTCTTTCCAAAGTAACCAAGAAAATTCACTATTTCCAAAAGCTCAAAATTCTTCAAACTCAACAATTACAGAAGTGCTTTCGCTCTGTTATTCTCTTACACCAAAACTTTCTCAGAATCAAACTCCAACACCCTTTTCTCACTCAAGAACCAATCTTTCTTTTATGTTCCACTCTTTTTACCGCAAAATCCAT
Source organism: Rehmannia glutinosa (assembly GCA_016081115.2). Lineage (NCBI taxonomy): Eukaryota > Viridiplantae > Streptophyta > Magnoliopsida > Lamiales > Orobanchaceae > Rehmannia > Rehmannia glutinosa. The sequence continues at coordinate 63,665 of JABTTQ020001985.1, read as the reverse complement.
AGATACAAAGGCTGTGGTTTCTTTGAGCAAGCCCAAAACTGCAAATTCACGCCCGAAAAGTGAGCCCAATTTTGAACAGTGGAGCCAAAGCGTGGGGAAATTTTTGCTGTTGTGATAAGGAGTGGTGTGAGTGTTTTGTTATCTGTTTCTTTTTCTTTTGGTTGGGGATAACTATATAAAAATTCAATATGCCACGACGGTTGGGTGGAGGATCCGTCTAACGGACGGATCCGCTCGACATCATCCGGACAGAGACAAAATATAAAATAAAGGATAATTTTATCCAGAGTTTCATCTCCTATTCTACTGCATGATTGCGTCGTGTATAAAAGCTACCATATTAATTTTGCAGCATAAATTTAGTCTAAATTGTGAGTCATGGATGATTGTCATCTGTATAAACACTATCATATTAATTTTGCAGCACACATCAAGCCTAAATTATGGGTTTTTAATATGGTTATTTTTATACACATCACACATGGCAATTATTCATGCAAAGAGAAGGCAAAAACTTGTCTTCAGACATCTAATCTAACGGTCAAAACTCATCAGACGGATCCTAATCCAAACTCAATGGCATCAGCAATGGCAATTTTGTAATATTTTGGGACGGTGGTATTTTTGTAATATTAGACAATGGCAGAGTATCACAGGAAGGGGTGTACACGAGACTTGGATATTACCGAACTGAACCGATATCCGAAACAAAATATATCCAAACTAAAAATATAGGTTGACTTTTTGACTTTTCCTGAACCAAATCGTCTCGAAATTTTTAATGGTAGGTTCTCGATATTTTTCAAATATTCATACCGAGAACCGTACCGAACCGTACCAAACCAAAGATCCAAAACTAGAACTGATTTTAAATAATTTTTTTATATATACATATATAATATTTTTATCTTATTTATATTTTGATAGTGAATTAACTACATATTTTTTGAAATTCAATACTATATAAAACACAATACTAAAAATTATCAAATTCAAAATTAACATACTTTATCAATATATTAAATGAATATTTGGATAAAACTTAATTCACTTGAGTTACACTATATTAATTATTTATAAGAAAATAGTTTCTATCATATTAATTTATTTAAATGTACTTAATAAGTTAAATTAAAAAATCATAAGTGGTTTGTAGACAACATTTTAATTTGATGATATTGACTTATTAATGATATAACTAGACTCATTCTCTGATGAAGAAAAATTAAATGATATTAAAATTAGTTAAATGATTAGTAAATTACACCTAAATTAGAGTAATCCTCTAATCAAGAAAGTGAGACATTGAGATTATAAACTTATATAAAATTTCGTTTCATACATAAAGATTTTTTCCTAGAAGAGGAGAAGATGCAACAAATTTGTTGCATAGGGAAATTGGAGAGGTATCTTGAGGAGTTATTTTGAAAAATACGCACATGATTTAATTTGTTTTAATGGAAAGTCAACGCAATTAGATAATCGATCTTGAGCAATATTGCTAGAGATATTTTGGCAAGTCATATTGTGATTTTATATTTTTTGTGTGATGGATCAAACAATTAAAGTAGGATTTAATTAATAATTTCATGTTGATTATCTTTTTTTATCTCTTTTTAAAGCATGAATAATCTCCGATTCTTCGGTTCTTTGTTCCGGACCAAAACCGGTCCATTAGAACCCAATATCCGTACCGAACCCTCCCAAATGTGTTAGGAAATTTATTTGTTATATTTTGATGAAACCATGTAAAACTTAGACTAGGAAGTTGGCACCCCATTTTCCTTGTAATTCTGTATTGTAATAGATAGGACTGGAAGAGCTGAGTTAAGTCAGCTAAGTTAAGATTACAAGAAGTCAACTACGGACTGGAATGAAGACTCTATTGTGTGTCAGTTGAGTATGCCCAAGAAGGAAGTCAAGGACTCGACCGAAGGAGAGTCAGGTGAGGAACAACCATGAAAAGTGTCAGTCAAGTCAACTTGAGAAGCCAAGTATATCAGTTGAAGTGATAGTTGAGTCAATCATATGATTGGAGCAGACTCAAGTCACCTAGGGTAAAGGCAGCAGTCAATTCAAGACAACTTACTTAGATCCGTTGGAATAAAGTCAAGAATATTACTCGATATAGTAATATGTCAAGCTGCCAGGTCTTAAAGTGTTTGGCCCAGAAATATGCAAAAGGAATGAACCAATGGGAAACACTGCATCTTTTATCAGAACCTGTAAAGCTGAAGAGCCAATTAATACGAGGAAAGGTCAACATCACAAAGGCTGCAGACCAAGAAAATACAAGCCAACGAATATAAAGTGACATTTGAAACTAGCCTATCTCTTCAACGGGTAAATTTCAAATGTGAACTATAAAAGGCTGAGAAAGCATTTGAGATAGGGTTACCTGAACCTAGCAAGAGCAAGCAATATTCAAGCAATTAACCTGCAAATTCTCAAAGCTTATCAAGATATTCCTCAAGCCTAAAACTCAAAGAAACTCGATCCAACACAAGCTGTGAAGGAGAGACAACTTCAATCAGTTGAAGAGGAAACTATTTGAAGATCAAAAAGGGTCTACTTTTCAAGTTGAAGGATTGTAGAAAGGTTCATGATCGAACCAAGTTTCAAGTTTTTTGGAGAGCTTCGTGATCAAATCCAAGGACTTGAAAGTGGGCTGAAGTAGCAAGGCAGTTGCCTCGTGAAGAAGCTGAGTCGCATGAGAAGCCAGTTGTGTGATCAAGGTTGTCTCTAGAATGTTCACTGCTTTGTAACTTGATCTGTTACTTGTGGATTCCTCCAGGAGTTGGAGAAGAGTGGATTAGAAGAATTACCCCATCTTCGAACCACTATAAAATTACTTGTGTCAATTTACTTTCAGTATTTACATTCCTGCATTTACTTTATATATGTTGTTAGTTAATATTTGCTATCCAACTGATAAATAACTAAGTGTTAAAACAAGTGTTCAAAACAAGCTTAAAATCAATCGAAGGGTGTTATGTCTTCCGCTATTATAAAACCAAATCAACTAAGTTAAGTATTTGGCTTAAGCAACCGAGTTATACTATCAACAACTCTATCGAGTCTGTTGAGTGAGTAACTTAGCTAAATAGCCAACTTAGTTGTCCTCCAAGGACACAGCTGATTTGAGTCAACTCTGTCGAACAATCTTAAAAGGACTAAAATCGAAAATTTGGTAAGGTTTATTTAATCCCCCCCTTCTAAACCATACACCACACCCATTGGGACCTACAAAATGGGACGTATATTTTTTTAGCTACGATATGATTTTGGATATTAATTTTTAAAGCATCCGAACTTTGGTATGATTCTAGAGATATTTGAATCTCCGACATGTACCGTACCATGCACACCCCTAATCACAAGGCCCCCTAAAAAGTATTAGCTTATTTCCTAGAAAATATTAGTAATCTCCCTTAAAAGTATTAGTAATTCCCCTGAAAAACATTTTAGTAGTTCCCTGGAAAATATTTTAGTACTCCCCCAAAAGGTATTTAATAGTTCACCCAAAAAGTATAGTATTTTCACTAAAAAATATTAGATTTTCCTTGCAAAGTATTAGCAACCTCCTGAAAGAGTTTAATAATTTATCTGAAAAGTATTAGTATTCCCGCTAAAAAGTATTAGTTTTTTCTTGCAAAGTATTAGCAACCCATGAAAAATATTATTAGTGTTTAATAATTCACCTGAAAAGTATTAGTATCCTGCTAAAACTATTAGGTTATCCTTGCAAAATAATAGCCCCTGAAAAATATTATTAGTGTCCCTAAAAATTATTAGTTTTTCTTTTGAAAAGTATTATTAATCTTCCTAAAAAATATTAGTAGTTTCATTGAAAAGTATTAGTGTTTTCCTTAAAAGTAGTTCAGAAAATCATAAATTTCCCTCTGTAAAGTATTAGTAATCCCCTGAAATGTATTAATTTTCCCCCAAAATATTAATAGTTCATTTCTTAATCTTTTCTCTTATTTTTCAGAACTGTGGTGGATTCCTGGGGATTTTATGGAATAAATAGTCTTCTAATCAAGAACCTCACAGTTGTTTTTGAGATTGTAATCCTATCAACTCAATATATTCACCAATAATTCACAAATCCATTGAAGTTCAGATTTAAAAGTAATAAAAAATTCCTTCCAAATGAAATCAAAGGTTAAACTTTATTAGCTTTAGGAAATAATAAAAATATTTAATAAAGCTACACAACTGATTGCAATTGCAAATTGGTGCACACAAGTTTTCATGACAGACACAAGACTAAAGGAAGACAAATATTAAATGGTAAGTCTTTGTATCCAAATTTTCAACTTTACAACTTTCAGTATGGGTAAGAAGCAGAAGAATACACTATAGAAATTTCATAGTAACACTAACAACAGCAGGAGGATCGATTGTTGTTATCATCGGCAACGTCACTGGTGGAGGGGTCCATGACGTTATCACCAGAATTGAGGTTGTTGCCATCAAGCATAAAGAACAGATGAACACGGAGCTGGAATTTCCAAAGAACCATCGATAAAACCAATCTTTTTCTCGACACTAAGGGCCATTGATACCACCCTACTCCAAGAGATATAGTTGTTTCCATTAAAAGGTTGTAAATGATCACATCACCAGGATTATCGCTTGGATGGAGATAAAAAGGCGAATTGACATCTTCAACAGAGTCAACGGAACGAGTTGCACCATTTTCAGGATTGAAAGCCATGATTCTTGAATCAGAGAAAAGAAATCTTCAAGAATTATTGAAGAAGAAGATGCACAAGAACACAGTAATCAAGCAATAGTTACCAAAAACTGAGATGATCAATAGAGATCACAACGGGAAAAATTGAAATCATAGAAGAGAAACTTAGAAATATATATATGAAATCATAGAAGAGAAGAATTGAATTCTGTATTACAAAAGTGAAGTAAATGAACTATTTATTGTTATATTTATGCAAGAAGTATGAGGCTATAACAACTAACTAATTTAACTAATATACTAACAGAATAACTAACATACTAACGGTTAGTTAACAGGAGATCATGCAAGGAGGTCTGGATGTACGAATTGGCGCGGCGGCTGATGTCAACTTATAGCATTACCAAAATCCTGCTCTCCATTGCAGCAGTTAATACTCTTAACAAAATTAAATAAAGCGAGTACTGAAAGAGAGGGAATTTAAAGAGTCATAAACGAAAAGGGGATGGAGAGAGATATAGAATTTTGTCTATTTTTTGTTTTTTTCTTCCTTTTTTTCTTGTTGGGTTGTGTATAAATCGGGTTGGTTATTGGGATCCATCTGATGGATCTAGATCCGTTAGACGGTCTAACAGGATACCATCTCGCGGTCCAATATGAGATAAAATATCCTTTTGAACAGAATATCTCATCCTAATTTTGTTACTCGTTATGCTATGTTCCTGAAACTTACCACTGAAAGGTGTTATAATGGGAGTATTTTTTTTTTTTATTTGTTCTCTTCAGAGTTGGAAGGAGTGGCCCTAGTTGAAGGGAAGTGATTTATTATGGGAGTGTTATTCACTTCCCAAAATAGAGTTTTTCATGAATAAAATCATACACTAAAATCTAAAAGGCATTTTTATCTTACCTCAATATAAGTTAATATACTATTAAATCACTACAATATATATGTTTTCAAATATCACATAATTGTTATATATTTTATAACCATTCATCAAATCAAATGGATAAAAATCACCAACAGTAAAGTCATAATAAGAGGCGTTTACTTTTTAAATTCGACTGATTGGTCAGTTCAATCGATTCAAAGGGTGTCTGAATAAGCTTATAAGCTCTTCAGAATATCTGAGAGTTTTAAGGTGTTTAAATGTTTTTGGTAAACATAATAAAAAGATCTTATAAGCTCCTAAAATAAGATGTTGGGAGCTTATAAGTTATTTTTAAAAAAGGTAGGGAATCCCAACTTTTTTTCAAAAAAGTATCTTATTTCAACAACCTACTTTAATTTTGATTGTTTTAATTATGAAATTGTCATTACTAACATCCTAAAAGAAACGCTATGTTATATTATCCAAACACTTCAACAACTTATTTTTAAAGTAAAATCTAACATCTTATAAGCTCTAAAAATATCTAATAAGATGTAGGAGCTTATAAAATCTTTTTAATAAAGCTTAACGGAACATCCTCTTAATAAAAAATAAGGTGGCAAAATGTGAGGTCGGGACAGTCTGGCCCGAACCATTGGATTAATGGCAAATATTGAGTATGGTTGGATAAATTGAGTATGGTCGGGTCGGTCTAATTTTTCTTCGTGTCGGTCCAATTTTTCGTCCATCCACCAACCCATGTATATATTTTGTGTACAAAATCTATCGGTATTGGGTCAGCCAAATAGGCCCTAAAATTTTCAGGCTTGGATTACCACAGGCCAGCTCAGCCTTAACCTTGGGTCGTGCTGCATTTTGCCATTTCTATCAAAAATAGATGGTTGTTCCTACTTGTTATAGGTAAACTGAAAATTTGGTCAATATTCATCAAATTTAGTTATAAGTCAAGTAATAATAGCACTATCGAAAAAGAACAAGTACAGTTCCTATCAATATTTTAAATATTGTATCGTACCGTGTCGGCCGATTGAATCGGTTATACCGGATACCCATGGCCGAACCGGTACGGTAAGTTCCTAAATACCATTTTGGTGGTTAAACCGATCAAAACTGCCCAAAACCAACCAAAATCACCCAAAACTGGTTAAACTGGATTTTACTAGGGTTTAGGGTTTAGAGTTAAAATTGGTAAACTTGGTGGTTGAATTGGTCCAACTGATTAAACCGTTTACCGGTAGCTTGGCTGATTTGATCGTCGGTACGGTATTTAAAATATTGGTTCCTATCAAATTATTATGTAATAGAATATATTTAAATAGCTAATACATTTACTTGAGAACTTCTTACTCATTATAAATCTACAATATATAATAATTATTTTTTAATAATATTTTATAACTATGTAATATACCATTGATAAAAAATTTAATTGTTAATGAAACTATCATAAGTTCATTAAAATGTTAAATATTTGTTTCCATAAAATCTCAATAATTTCATTATAATGAGAATTTATTACTAATATTTAATTATATAACAAAATATTATTTAAAAATAATTAGAAGATTTTATATTTATGATGAGCAAAAAAATTATAAGTAAAATGCATTAGCTAATGAAATAATATCCTACAAATAAAAAATAACTGGAATTAAATCAATAAAAATAGTCATAAAATTCGAAATACAATAAAATTCAATTAAACTTCAATATTAATTAATTAAGTTGAGAATAATTATTATAATATAAATTGTTGGACTAAGTTTAGAATATTTTAAAGTAATTAATCATAAATATTAGGTGACAGTAATTTGATTATATTTTTTAAAGAGCACATGAGACTAAAGTGTGACAATGAGAGTAAAAAAGGTAAAAAGTGAGACAAAATGATAGAATAATAGAGTAAAATAAAATAATTGAGAGGCGATATTCAATAAATTACATGGAATGACGTAGAATTTATCCGATATTTATTTCAATCCTACTTATTCTATGTTTTTATATTTAATGTCAAATATAGGCCAAGTACTATAAGATAAAATAATTTTGAAATCCCACTTCATCTCCATTCACAACATTTATTAGAAAATGACAATCTTTAACCTCTTAATTTTTCATTCATTTTTTAGTTCGCATGTGCATAATTCCTCTTGTTGCTATTATCATAACATTATGGCTCCGTTTGGGATTTATGATATGCCATGATTGTGCCTCCTTCTCAGGCTTGGTCAAGTGTTTTGTATCATGGACTTTGGCCATGACATTCGATCCAGCACGAGAGTTGAACCTCTACCTAATTGATTAGTAATTATACCCCATACACAATCCTAAGCATTGGCGCCTTTCCCAACATAAATGTGATTTTCCATCTACATCATTGTACAATAATATTACATTACCTAAATACCCTATGTTGCTTTAGTTACTGCATATTTGACACATATAAAACCCTCTACTCTAATTCTCACTTCTTCGCGCCGGCAAACCCTATGGTGAAATGCTCTTTTCTTTTCCCTTTCGATTCTTGTTTGATTGTTAAATTTTTTAAAAATATGATGATTTGTTTAAAACATATGATTTGTATTATGGTGCTTCATTTTAGCTCTATTTGTTTTTTTTTTCTTTTTGTGGGGGGTGAGAGGGAGAGTTTGTTTGGTTTCAAGATGTTACTTTATGATTTAGGGTTCTTGTTAGCATCTTAGAAGACACCGAAATATAATTAATCATTGCTTCCGTTTACTTCTGCGTATTGATTAATTTGTTGTCTTTTCTCCTTGTTTTTTTGGTTTTTCCTGTAGGAACCAATCCATGCACAAGCGATAAGGGATATATCGATTCAATGTCTTGAACTTACTGTAAGTTTTCCCATCTTTTTGAAAAACACACATTTGCAATGTGTGTGCAATTGCGACTAATGTTGTACTTTTTAAGGAACTATCTTGTTGTTGATGTTAATATGAGGTTAGTATGTATTTTTGCAACTGATGTTCAATGTTTAAGTAACACGAGCTATTGAAAAATGTTTGATTTTTATGTCTCATGAATGTCATGCTTATTGATTAGTTGTGATGATTTTCCCCCCTTTTTGTTATGTTACAATTTGACGGTATTGGATATATACTTGAACTTAATATTGTATATCTATGAATTGTAATCTATACTTACAATGTTTGTTTGTAATGTTTTGGTTAATACATGGTTAAAGTATACGAAAGTGAAAAAAATTGGATATGGATGTTGTTTAAAGTTTTTGAATATCATATGTCTTGTCGAAGTAGTTGAGATTGTTCCCATTGTCATAAAAGGTAATCTAATATAATACAACATATAACATATGCAATATAGATTTATGTCATAGAACCCAACTACCAAACACCAAACTTATTTGAAGTTTCAAGTCTCATAATTTCTTGTTCGCTTTTGGCAAGAAAAGTGTAGAAATTAAACTTATCATTATCTTAATATCCTTTTGTCTGATCGTAGATGGATATCAATGACGATCTGAACTAGTTACTATTGAGGAAATCATCTCAAAACTATGTTCTTCTTTCATCGTGTTTACCAATGAATAAGTTTGTTACGTGGACGACGTGGTCCAATAAGTTTAGAGCACATGCGTTATGCAATGATTGATCGAGTACCATATCAATCTGGCTATATGTGTGACTTAACCAATGTTAGTGACCGAGATTATAACAATAACCTAAGAATGGAGAAAATCGTGTTTACCTGATTGTGTTTTCTCCTAGAAAATATTGGTGGATTAATTTGAGTAAGACATGTCCAAATATCTGAGCAAGTAATCATTTTCTTGTGTGTGTTGGCACACCACATATTTTGAAGTTTGATTTCAAGCAATCCAGATACACCGTGATCAAACACTTAAACCTTGTTATTACTACATTACTTAAGCTACACAATCTAATGATTGTACACCCTCAACCTGTTGATAATGATTGCTCAAATGACAAATGAAAGTGGTTTAAGGTAATTTTGCTAAATTATTTAATATACACTATAAAAATACAGACATTTAGTACAACTATATTTTTTTTCGGCAACTGTTATGAATATTAGTTAAAGATTTTTCATTATTAGGGGTGTCTGGGTGCATTATATGGCACATACAATAAGGTTACAGCACCATTGACCGATAAAGTACGATATAAGATTAGGAAAGTGAAATTTCTATTAATGTGTTCGGAATTTATGGCATTAATATGAACTTTTAACACATTTTAAGTCGTTGGGAGGGTTCAACTGCTAATAGTCACGATGCAATTTATAGATATAATAGTTTAAGAGTTCCTATGGGTATATGGATTTATGTATTTTTTTCCAAGCGCAAATGATTGACGATGAAAATGCTCAAATGTATTGTTATTTCTATGTACAATATCACTAAAGCTATATTTGTAACTATGTTTCATGAATTTTTTACCTTTGTTATTGTAGATACACAAACAGACCAGGATTCCTAGTACCTTATAGGGGTTTTAGATACCATTTGGACTAGTGGGCTAACGGGAGTCGTGCACCCCAAAACCATAGGGAACTTTTCAATTTGAAGTATGCAAAACACAAAGTATCATAGAGACGTCATTTGGTTTACTTAAGAAGCGATGGACTATTCTTAGAAATAATTTATTTTATCCAATCAGTACCCAAAATCGCATAATAATGTCATGTTGTTTACTACATAACTTCACTCGTACTACTATGAAGAGGGATCATTTATAAGATGAAGTGCCAGAAAACCATTCTGAGTAAAACAACACAACTGACAACTTTGTTTTTTTGACCAAGTTCAATTGTCACATGCCTGGATTAATTGGAGAGACACCCTTGCCCAATCTTTGTACAATGAATGAAGAGGCATTAGATATTGAGCCTATTGATGCTTAAACAAAAAAGACCTATATATTTGCTTATATGTATCTTTTCATAATTATTTGAGCTACAAGACATATATTTTGGATATGTTGACATTGTTATTTTACTGTCACTTAAACTATGCAAATGAGTGATTTGTTTGTCTCAAGGTTGACGCAAGATAATTTCCCGTTTGAACTTGTTGATGTATGTTATGAACCTATAGTTAATGTATGTATGTTGTAAAATAGGTAATATAGGTTTGACCGCTAGTGTTAGCAGTACAGTCCCTTCCAGAAAATCACAGGCCATCAAACATACTTGGACTACCCAAGAGAAACATGTGTTTCATAATCTGAAAGAACTTGTGGTTAGAGGTTGGAAGTGCAACAATTGTTTCAAAGCCGGATATCAAGGAATTTTGGAGAAGTCTACGCTCCAATTATTCCAGATTCTAATTTGAAGGTTGAACCTCATATGAACTCCATATTCATGTTTGAAAAAAACTATATATCTTTAAATTTAATGCTCGATCAGTCTGGTTTTGGTAGGAATGATTGCACAAAAAACTATAGATGTAAGAAATGATGTAGTGAATGATTTTGTAAAGGCATTTCTTAGCCATTGTCATGTGTAATGAACTGCCAATTTGTTTTGTACCCAATTTTCCTTAGTTTTACAATTCGTACTAGTTAATTGAAGTACATTTTATTTTCCATGGCAGATGGATGGTAATGCATATGGAATGCATTACAAATCACGATCTTACTACAAACACTTGTGCAGAACCTTCAGAAAGGATTGTGCGACCGTTAAGAATGTTGAGGCATTCATTAATGTGATCCGGGATATTTTGAGTGGGGGTCCAACATAAAAGACTGGTAAATATGCTCAACCAGGCCCATCAACAACATATATGACGAATGATAAATCTGTTCCATGATGCCCGTCAGGAGGACATGCAAAAATGATGAAACATAAATTAATTATATTTGCAATGGAGACAATAGTCCCACTCAAATGACTAAGTCACTCAAAAACATCAAGGTGTCTGATGATGTGGAGGATCATTTCCAAGATTTGATGGATTCTGTGAGAAAACTGAATCACAATTAGACGATCTGGCCAAACGAATTGGTTATGATGTGTCTGCCTCTCGTAAGGATATGTTTGAGACACTCGCCAATATGAATTTCTGATCCGATAGAGACAAGATTGTAGTTGCTCAAAGATTGTGCAACAATATCGAAGACCATGATCTTTCTTCAGCCTACTAGATGAAATGAAGGCTACGATGATTAAAACAATTTGCATGGTTGATTTACATAAGTTATGTAAATTATGTTGCACCTGAATGCTTATTTTATATTTACATATTTTGGTTGAAACCAAATGGCATGTACATATTGTTTTTTAACCTAATGCTGTTATTTTTGTTCAACCATGCAACATTTTAAGTCCCTTGTAACTTGATGCTTTGTGGATATCCCTTAATTTATTAAAATCATATAACATCAGTACTTTTTTTTTAAGTTAATGCTATTGTGAATTTGGCGTTGCTTTGTTGAACCATGTTGAATGTGTGTACTATTTTGTAACTTACAAGAACATTATGGCCCCTGCTTCTTGGTACATATAACCTCACACTAAATGACCCATTAAATCTCACATTAAACGATCCTTGCTTCTTGGCACATTTCTCTCCAACATCAATATATAAAGCACAGAAGTTAGAATTATAGATCCCAATGGGTGTGGTGTAAGGTTTAGAAGGGCGGATTGAATAAATCTTACCAAATTTTCGATTTTAGTCATTTTAAATGGTTCAACAGAGTTGACTCAAATCAGTTGTGTCCTTGGGGGACAGCTAAGTTGGCTATTAAGCTAAGTTACCCTCTCAACAGACTCGATAGAGCTGTTGATAGTATAACTCGGCTGCTTAAGCCAATTACTTAACTTGGCTGATTTGATTTTTAACAGCGGAAGACTTAACACCCTTTGATTTGTTTTAAGCTTGTTTTAAACACTTGATATTTAGCACTTAGTTGATTATCAGTTGGATAGCAAATGTATACTAACAACATATATAAGTAAATATGCAGGAATGTAAATTGTTGAAAGTAAATGACACAAATATTTTATAGAGGTTCGAAGATTGGGTAATTCTTCTAATCCTCTCTTCTCCAACTCCTGGAGGAATCCACTATGTAACAGATCAGTTTACAAAGCAGTTATCAGTCTGGAGATAGCCTTGATCACACAGCTGGCTTCTCTTGCAACTCAGCTTCTTCATAGGGCAGCTGCCTTGGTACTTCAGCTCACTTCTCAAGTTCTTGGATTTGATCACGATGCCCTCCAACAAACTTGATAATGGTTCGACCTTGAACCTTTCTACAATCCTTCAACTTGGAAAGTAGACCCCTTTGTTTCTTCAAAAGTTTTCTCTTCAACTCGTTGAAGTTATCTCTCCTTCACAGTTTGTGTTGGATTGAGTTTCTTCGAGTTTAAGGCTTGAGGAATTGCTTAAATTGCTTTGAGAATATTGCAGGTTAGTTGCTTGAATAATGCTTGCTCTTACTAGGTTCATGTAACCTTTTCTCAATAGCTTCCTCAACCTTTTATAGTGCACATTTGAAATTTTGTCCGTTGAAGAGATAAGCTAGTTTCAAATGTCACTTTGTGTTCATTGGCTTGTCTTTGTTTGGTCTGCAGCCTTGGTGATGTTGACCTTTCCTCGTATTAAATGGCATTCCAGCATTGCAGGTTTCTGACACAAGGTGCCGTGTTTCCCATTGGCTTATTCCTTTTGCACAATTCTGGGCCAAACACTTTAAGACCTGGCAGAGTATATCTAAGCTAAGATACATACAAAGTGGAAATTACAGGAAAATTCACGGAGCTTATTACAGAAGACTTACACAAATGTATTTACAACAAAATACATGAAGGGGTTCGCAACACACTTCAACGCCTTTGTTGCTTCCTTCTTTTCTCATCTTTTTCAGCCCTCTTCCTATCATCATCAGCTCTCTTCATTTTCTTCTCCTCTTTCTCTTTCTTCTTCTTCTCATATGCTCGTCTAGCACCAGGGTCGTCCCTTCACTTTCTCTCTTCCCATTCGCGAGCAATCCTCTCATTCTCAGCTTCTTGCCTTCTGAGAGCTTCAACGTTCTTTCTAGCAACTTCTAGGTTGGCAAGGTGATCATATCCAGCCCAATATATATGACCCTTCTTATCTGGATCTACGTATGCTACGTCTTTTGGTTTTGGTCGAGGTTGAGAGCCTCTTCCACCACCACCACGTCTTCCCTTTCCTGACTCAGATCCCCTTCCTTTGGGAGTATACTGTATTGGAGCCTTCGACTTTCTAGCTAAGTGACTACTGGAAGTCTGCTGCTTATCAGCTGATTGACACAGATCCAATCCCTTCTCCCAATACAAGTCCCAGGCTTGCAGCAGAGTCATCCCTTGAAAGTAGCCTTCTGATTCTAGAGTTTGGAATTCCTCTATTGATCTGGGCTCAGATACATCATCAGGCATTGTAATGTTCCTTGGGTGTTTGATCGCAGCGTAGTCCTTTCCGGCTGGAGGACCACCATATTGCTTCATGATCTCTTGAACGCGAGTTGATTGCTTCTCAGCTACCTCCTCAAATGCAGCTTCGATGGCCTTTCTTTTATCTTTCATGGCCACTGCAACTTTCTCAACATGTAGGTTCAGGGGTAGCTTGCTGAGAATTGAGGCCGTGACTTCACCTAGCTGTGGAGTTTCAGCATACATCAATTTCAAATCCTTTAAACTTCCTTCCCCCTCAGTTGTGTCACCTCCTTTCTTTACTTCTCCCTTCAATCCCTTAAGGGTCTCCTCTTCCCCCTTTTTGGCATCATCACCAAAAGAGAGAGGTATCCCAGGGAATAGTCCACTTAGGAGGAAATCCAGTCGTCTATTTGTCAAGTCTTGATTGGAGTCTGTTGTGGAGTAGGCTTTGAGAAACTCGGAACGAGTAGCCTTTGATTTAGCTGTCACTATTTTCATCTCCGGCATCAAAAAACTGAATTTTTCATTCATGTTGTTCTCCAGACGAGCGATTTATCCGACTTATGGGAAGTTTCCATCCTCATTATATATTCCTTCATCCTCTGCTGATACATTGAGGTGTCCGCACTCCAAACAAGCATTTTTGCAAAAAGAGCTTTGAAGTAACGGACATGCTCCGAATGCATGGTTGTCTACTGGGTAGCCCATTCCCTTATTCGCACGATGATCCCTCTCAAATCGGCTATGAGGGTAGCATCCCGATTGTCCAATCGCAAATCTAGAGAGCCCTGGTGACGTTCCATCTTCTCAATCTCTTCGCAGATCTTCTTGAAGGCTTCACGAAACTCAGCTGTTGGATTTAACTCAGCTGCCGGCCACTCTATATCAAAATTGAAGTCCACTGGCACAATCGTATCTGTAGGAATGATGGACTCTTCCTGCACTATATATTTCCTTAGTTCTGTAGCAGATTCATCCTCCATGTCGGGTAGTTTAGTAGTGAATGGGAACATGTCTTCAAAAACATAATCGCGCATGAACAGTATCCCCGAGGCTTCACCATGAGGGTCTTGACTTTGAAATTCCTGCGATGATTCATCTCTTTATGCCTCGGCTACGACTGCGTTATTGGAAGATGTTGGTGCAGTTGTGAAAGCCCGCGATTGAGCCGTAGGAGTCATCACTACTGCAGATGTGGGAGCCTGCGCAGTTGAATCTTTCTCAGCTGGAGCATTTGTAGATGTTTGCTCAGCTGACTGAGCCTCAGCTATCTTAACAGCTTCCTCGGTCTTAGTGTGTTTTTCTAATTAAGTAACATGGTCCTCAGCTATATCATCAGCGTCCTCGGAAGATGATGAGGCCTTTGGAGTTGGTTCTGTTTGATACATGTTTTTATCTTAATTTTGATGATTTTATTTTTGCACCAAAACAATGTTTTTAATTGTTGTCCAAATACTCCTAAATGATTTAAAATGGTTTTAATATTTTTCGGAGTATTTCTTCAAGTTTTATTGGACAACACTTTTAATGATTTTATGTTTATAAGTTTTTACTTCAAAATAAGGTTCCTAAATGTTGTATAAATACTCCTGATTGGTTTAAAATGTTTTTACTAAATTTTCGGAGTATTTATTGAGTTTTATTTTCGACAAAAATTGGACAACATTTACCTCGAGGTCAACCGTCGCCGTAGAGGGCAACCTGTACCTGAAGATGAATTTTGGAACAAAAAATGAGACGGAAAGGAAATTGGCCAGGTCGACCGGTCGACCAGGGCGTCGATCGGTGACGTCGACCGGTCGACCCCCCGTCGGCCGTACACTGGAGCAAAATTGAAACAGAACATTGCTCTTGAAAAATCATTGAGGGGACCGGTCGGGGTCTAGGTCGACCGCCGTCAAGTCCCCTACCGGCCGCCGCTGTGTTATTGTCTTTGTGTATTTTTTTCAAACGTCTATTTCTATGCGACCGGTCGCCCTATCTTTTGACAACAAAATTCTGACCGTTTGACAGCAGACAAACTTTCCTTAAAATGTGGGATTGATTTCTAACAGCTATATTCTTGATTTTAATTGTATTTTTCTGTAGATTTTCAATCCCCAAGAGGAGTCTATGCTTGATCAATCATCTCCTATAAATAGAGGAAGTTTTGGAGCAACCAATACAACAATTGAGATACAACACAACAAGAGACACTTCAAGCAAATACTTGTTCTTCATTGTTATTATTTGTTGTATTTTTGCTTAGCTTATCACTTTCACATCCTTGAGGTCTAGGCTATTCTTGATTACACTTTGCACTCATATTGTAATATTCATTATTGAGTTGTAATCTTGATTTTTGGTCATCATTCAACACAAGATATCCTTGTGAGTATTCTTGTGGTAAGAACACACTTGGGTGATCTAGGTGTTAGGTGTGAGAAGATTGTGGTAATCTTCTTGTCGAGGTGTTGAAGAATTTGGTATTCTTCAAGGTTGAAGATTGTGGTAATCTTCACAAGGTGCCGTTGGAGATTGTGGTAATCTTCAAGAAGAGATTGTGGTAATCTCAAAGGTGGTGTTGAAGAAGAGTGTGGTGCTCTTCAAGGTGTTGTTGTAAGTTGGTGTTGTATTAATTTTGGTAATTAATAAAATCTTTTTTCTTTTTGAAATCCATCCCGGATATACTGGGGTGGTAGAGGATTAGGCCCTAAGTGGGTTGAACCTCTATAAATCGCCGCGTGTTGTTTACATTCCGCACCTTTATTATTGTCTTTGAGCATTTGGTTCGAAAAAGAGGGTAAAATCGAAAAGATGGAGATAATCTATTCACCCCCCTCTAGATTATCATAGCCGCTTGGACTTACAAGTGGTATCAGAGCCAAACTCTTTGGCAAGCTCGTTTCAAATCGCGAGTGAAGAGAAACGATCGTCGGCTATGAATGAAGCTCATCTTTCCGGCACCTCCACCACCAAGCCACCTCAATTTGATTCCAAAAATTTTATATTTTGGAAAAAAAGAATGGAATGTTATTTACAAGGTTGCGGGTTCGATATTTGGAACATCGTCATAAATAGAGAATCCATTCCGATGATAGACACACCATACACCTCCAAAGATTTCAAAGAGCTCAATGATGAAGAGAAGAAAATCATCTCCTTAAACGGTAAAGCTCTCAATATTTTGTATTGTTCACTTACTAATTTGGAATATGAACATATTGTAGAAATTCGATCGGCACATGAAGTATGGCAAAAATCAGAAGCCATCTATGGAGTATTTGCAAATGAAAGGAGTCAAACAAAAGCATCTACTTCTCAAAGGGATACAAGTTCAAATCTAAGGAAGAAGCCTTTTACAACTTACAACTATGAAGTAGTCGAACAATGTTTTATGGGCATCGAAGAAGAAAATGAGGTATGTCTTGAACCCTCTACTTCCTATGATATTGTCATTCAAAATGATTATAGTCATTTGCAAAATGATTTTGATGATCTTCAAAATGAATTCCAAAATTTACTAGTTAAGTACAAAAATTTGAAAAAGGAATTCAATGTTTTGAAAAATGAAAAGGATAGTTTATTTACTTCCTATGAATCACTATCATGTGCTCACACCACCACACTTGACAAGGTTAGAAACCTTGAAAAACAAAATAGTACTCTTGTTGAGGATATTAATTGCATGAAAAATGATTTATCAAAATCCAACTTGAGTACCAATAAATTGCCCAATATTGGAAATGTTAATGATTGTGATAATTTGAATAGTGAACTTGATCATGAGCCTATTATTATCAAGCATATGAAAAAGAATCGAGTTCCTATGCATGTTAGTAATATTACTTGCTTTTATTGCGGTAAAAAGGGTCATACGGTAAATACTTGTCGGGCTAGAAATAGCTCTAATTATTTTTGGAGACCTAAAAGTCTCAAGACTAATCCCAAAGGACCCAAGCACTTGAGGGTACCACAAAACAATGTTATATTAGGTACCCGGCGAAATAATAATCGAAGAAAATTCATGCCGCCAAGGAGACATCAAATGAACATCTCATTTGATCATAGAAGGAGAAAACATTTTCAACAAAGTAAATTTCCAAGAAGATGATATAATCAAAAATGGGAAGAACACAATCCTTGGAAATGACAAAGACATCTTCAACAAGATGATTTTCCAAGAGAGAGACATTATCAACAATGGGGAGGACATAATCATTGGAAATGGAGCAATAGGACGAGTTATCATCAACATGAAGATTTTCAAACGGGAAGATATCATCAACAATGGGAACGACACAACCCATGAAAATGGCGAAATTGGTAAACCGTATCTCCCTATTTAAATATGCATTTTATTTTTGCATGTTCTTATTTGTGTTTAAATTGCAAAATGAGTTTTAAATTTATAAGGTCCTCAATAAATATTTGTGTTTTTAAAATCCTTTGAAAATGAGACCTTACATATTGTTTTTAAACTCTTATGGATTTCTATAGCATTAGTATTTTTATTGTGATATCTCTTATTACTTGGCCTACACTTGTGCTATTATATCTTGTGCAAAATTTGTTTAAAGTATTGTGTAGGACTCATATATATTCACAAATGGCTATCTACGTCATAATATGTCAAAAGTGACATAAACTATCGAGGTACGTTCATCATTGGTATTTATCTTATAGACTCGATATATTTTTTGTCATATGCCTATGTGCTTATACAAGTGCCATTAAGAGGATGTTTTGATTTTTGAAAAGGCATTATTTGGCATAGCTTGTTTTATCCAAGATTTGTAAAGGATTATATTTTGTTTTGATAAAACAATTGATCTACAAAGTTATGCATTTTATTGCACATATAAATGCCACTATTCTTGGATACTTATGTCAAACCTCTTGTTCATATGATTCTTGTAAATGAGGTCTCAACTATGTGCTCTCTTATTGTCAAATTTCAAAAGAGACCTTATGTAGCTTTCTTAAGCTTATTTGAACTTGAATGATTTATTAGACTCTTGATGATGCATAGTATGTGGTGCTTAAAATAGTGTATCTATTATTCGATATTACTATGCTCATGTGCAAAATATCTTGTTAAGATTTTGCAGAAATTTGTGATATTTCGCAACAAGTTTGATGAACAAGACAAGGTTAGTAGCTCAATGATATTGTCAAGAAGAAGGTAATGATTTTGATGTAATATTTGCACTCATAGCACATTTAGAAGTTATTTGCACTTTATTTGTCCATTCTTGTTTTGAGAAAATTTCAAGCTTTACCAAATGGACGTTAAATCCAATTTTCTAAACGGTTTTATTCAAATAGAAGTCTATCGGAGTTTAAAATTTTTAGGCCAAATGATTTTTATAAAAAGGCCTTGAACGGTTGATACAAGTACCCCGTATATGGTTTGATAGACTTAGCTATTTTTGCAAAATAATTTTACAAAAGGTAAAGTTGATTCTACACTTCTTGTTTTGTAAAAGGGCAAGATTGTTTACTTGTGCAAATTTATGTTGATAATATTTTTTGTGCTACTAATGAATATTTGTGCAAGATATTTTTCCAAGTCAATGCAAGGTGAACCTAAGATGATCATGATGAGGTAAGCTCAAATTTGATCATTGGAATTCAAGTTCAACAATGCCAAGAAGGTGATTATATTCCACACTCAAACGAAGAAGTGAGGCATTGAAGAAGAAAGAACCATTTCAACCTATAGGGCCACAAATGCGAAAATTGACAAAAGGTTGAAGTAGACATGTTGATTCACAAACGAATTCGAGGTATGTTCATCTTCATTTATTACTCCTTAGACTCGGCATTCTATATGCCTTATGTCTATATGCTCGACTTAAAATAATCCCAACGAATCTCTTTAAAGTGCCGTTAAAAGAAATTTTTAAATACTTGTAAGGCACTTCTTCTTATGACTTGTTCATCCAAAGTTTTAAAACGTTATTATTTTTCGGGATAACAAGTCCGGTGTAAATCTTATTTTTCAAAATATGGTTCGTCATAATCGAACTAAACATATTAAGATTCGATATTTTTTAAGGGATTGCATGTTTTAACAAAAACTTGAGATGGATGTGTTTAAATCCATCTCAAGGATAACTCGCGGACTTTTTAATCGTTAACCGTTGAGTCTTTTACCTCATTTTGAGCTTAATTAAGACATAATGCATATTGAATGAGGTCTACATTTGCATTTTGCACGTTTTTAAAACTTAGGGGCGAAAAATCGGATTTTTGGATCAAATTTCGGATTTTCAAAATAGAAGTGAACCATTGGGCTGCCAGGGCAGGGGTCGACCGATCGCCCACCTGCTCAACCGGTCGCCCTAGCCCTTGACCGGTCGCCCACTGTGAAAATTTGGTTAAAACCGTCTCTGTTCTTGTATTTTGGCATTTTGGTGTTTTTCTTCTCTATTTCGACCCCTTGACATTTTCACACACAATTCACTTCAAATGTGTTTTGTTGCATAAAATTCATATTTTGGGGATTATCTAGCTCGAATATCATCATCATTGCTTGTCTTCACCGATTAAATGGTAAGAATTCTACTCCCTTATCTCAATTGGGTTGAACCCTTGAGAACTTGGCTTATATGTGTATCTCTTGATACAATTCTTATATATTTGTGTTGAGCATGATGATTGTTGATGGATGATATTTACAAAATTGTTTTTGGTGATGAAAAAAACTTGGCTTGATTACATTTACAAGGGCTATATATATCTTTTTCAATCTTTGACGCCCGCCAAGTGTTCGATAAAACGTTTCAATGAAAAATTCATCACATACATGATTCTCTCGTTTTCAAAAGTCTTATATATTTATAGAGATCATGTTTTTGCAAATCAAATGAGTTTTCATAAGCCTCTACAAGTCGTATGATCGACTTTTTCCCTCCTATTTGATCTATAAGCTTCAATGTTCAAATAGCTCGATACATCGGTTTAGTTGCGCACTTTGATATGATTATATGATGTTTTTATCGTGCTAACATTCTTTTTGATGAGTCCAAAGGGGGAGAAACAGGATATTGGCTCGTTAGCTCAAAGAAGCTAATAAAAGCTTGTTATAAAAGCTGTAAGCTATGGCATCTTAAAAGCCATAAGTTGTGAATTATATTTAGTCCAATTGTTGCTTGATGGACTTATATACTTGTCTAATGATATTTTGTTGACAGGGGGAGCTTATAAGCTCTTGAACAAATTGTAAAAACTAAGCTTTTAGCTTATGGTTAATTGCTTTTACATTACTCTTGATGTGCTTGTTGATAGGGGGAGCTTGTGCTTATTATTGAATATATTTATTCCCTTACTTGGTTGCTTATGTATTTTGGAAATTTTGGTTGCTTCTAAACGGTTAGATGTTTTTACCAGAAAATCATTTTTAAAATTGTCCTCCTAATATTTCTAAAAATTGTTTTGGTTTGTAATCATCAAAAAGGGTGAGATTGTTTGATACATGTTTTTATCTTAATTTTGATGATTTTATTTTTTACACCAAAACAATGTTTTTAATTGTTGTCCAAATACTCCTAAATGATTTAAAATGGTTTTAATATTTTCCGGAGTATTTCTTCAAGTTTTATTGGACAACACTTTTAATGATTTTATGTTTATAAGTTTTTATTTCAAAACAAGGTTCCTAAATGTTGTCTAAATACTCCCGATTGGTTTAAAATATTTTTACTAAATTTTCGGAGTATTTATTAAGTTTTATTTTCGACAAAAATTGGACAACATTTCTGTCTCGAGGTCAACCGATCGCCGTAGAGGGCAACCCGTACCTGAAGATGAATTTTGGAACAAAAAATGAGACGGAAAGAAAATTGGCCAGGTCGACCAGTCGACCAGGGCGTCGATCGGTGACGTCGACCGGTCGACCCCCCGTCGACCGGTACCTGGGAGCAAAAATTGAAACAGAACATTGCTCTTCGAAAAATCATTGAGGGGGACCGATCAGGGTCTAGGTCGACCGGTCGAAGTCCCCCCTGACCGGTCGCCCTATGTTATTGTGCTGTGTATTTTTCAAACGTTTATTTACGCGTGCGACGGTCGCCTCTCTATCTTTTGACAACAAAATTCGACCATTTGACAACGGACAAACTTTCCTTAAAATGTGGGATTGATTTCTAACTATATTCTTGATTTTAATTGTATTTTTCTCAGATTTTCAATCCCCAAGAGGAGTCTATGCTTGATCAATCATCTCCTATAAATAGAGGAAGTTTTGGAGCAACCAATACAACAATTGAGATACAACACAACAAGAGACACTTCAAGCAAATACTTGTTCTTCATTGTCATTATTTGTTGTATTTTTGCTTAGCTTATCACTTTCACATCCTTGAGGTCTAGGCTATTCTTGATTACACTTTGCACTCATATTGTAATATTCATTATCGAGTTGTAATCTTGATTTTTGGTCATCATTCAACACAAGATATCCTTGTGAGTATTCTTGTGGTAAGAACACACTTGGGTGATCTAGGTGTTAGGTGTGAGAAGATTGTGGTAATCTTCTTGTCGAGGTGTTGAAGAATTTGGTATTCTTCAAGGTTGAAGATTGTGGTAATCTTCACAAGGTGCCGTTGGAGATTGTGGTAATCTTCAAGAAGAGATTGTGGTAATCTCAAAGGTGGTGTTGAAGAAGAGTGTGGTGCTCTTCAAGGTGTTGTTGTAAGTTGGTGTTGTATTAATTTTGGTAATTAATAAAATCTTTTTTCTTTTTGAAATCCATCCCGGATATACTGGGGTGGTAGAGGATTAGGCCATAGGTGGGTTGAACCTCTATAAATCGTCACGTGTTGTTTACATTCCGCACCTTTATTATTGTCTTTGAGCATTCGGTTCGAAAAAGATGGTAAAATCGAAAAGATGGAGATAATCTATTCACCCCTCCTCTAGATTATCGTAGCCGCTTGGACTTACAGGTTCATCATTGAAATTGAACCTCATTCGAGCCGTCTTATCACTAACTTGGCTCTGAGTTTCCAGAACATCTTCAGCTTTGTCCGTCGCTGGATCTTCATGTTGTGTGGACTCAGCTTTATCCTCCGATCCCAAAAATGAAGTATCAATGTGCTCTTCGGAATCGTGAAGGGCGCTAATCTCCTCTTCTGCAGCAGCTCCTTCAACTTGAGGAATGTTATATTGTTCATCTTGTCCCTTACCCAGGGAAGTCTCAACCTCCCTTGGGCCTTCAATACCCTAGCAGTCTCAACAGCTGTAGGGCCTTCAATATTCCCTTCAACAGTCTCAATTGTCTTAGGGTCTTCTATAATCCATTCGACAGACGCAGCTGTCTTAGGGTCTTGGACCGTGGGATCTATTGGAGTCTCAACTCCTTGAATTGCACTTTCATGACCCAGAGTCTCAACTCCCAGGGTCTCTCCATCCTTTGCCTTAGCTGCGCGCAATAGCCTTCATCGGCTCTCGCAAATCGGTGGACATCTCAACGGTGAGACAGATCAATCAGCGTCGTTAATGTCACTCTGTTGTTCTGTGATTTTCTCTTCTTCGCCTCCAAACTGCAGTGTTTGGTCTCCCACAGCTTCCTCCGACCTTGCTGTGGTGGAGAGAGTTTCCCCCTCAGCTGGCGCACCAGCTGAGTTAATGATAATGGGGTCACTCTTCTCTTGAGACGCGACTACTGTTCCCTCTGAGCGTACAGCCGCAAAGGTAGGTGTCTCAACACCTTCTTCAGGGGTAGGCTTGGTTTGGGGGCCCAAAGTCCCAGCTTCATTGCCATGTCCCTGAGAGCCATCAGTTGAGTGCATGGGGGACGTGGTTGCAGCAATATCCATCGCAATCAGCTGGATCTATATCTTCGTCACTAGTAGGCTCATTTCGTGCATGGCTCGGGATTCTGTCTTGGGAGAGACTTTGGATGACTCTCCAGGACCCTCTAGTAGGCTTATTTCGTGCATGGCTCGGGATTTTGTTATAGCCTGCTGCATCTTGGACTTCTCTACTGCAGCAGCTGGATCCATATCTTCGTCACTATAAGTAGACTCATGAATGTGCTCATAAGTCCCTGTCTGCTGACAAATCTTGGATTTCTCCAAGGCTCTTGCACGCTCCTCAGCTTTCTCCTTCTCGTCCTTCTTGATAAGACGGAGGGTTTCCATGCAGCACTCTTCATTCAGAGCAAATTGGACAGATGCATGTCCAAGGAATCTGAGCAACTATTCCTCATCCTCAATAAATTCAGGGCGAGCAAATTGACGCCTGGAGTAGTCCAACTTCCATGCCCTCCATTCCCTTAATCTTCTCTGAATGTCTGGGTAGACTGGAGAGTACATTATCAAGTCATCATCATCATCATCTATTGTCTCCTAAATAGGGGATAATAGGGCTTGTTCGTCCTCAGACTCGGCAGCATCTGACTGAGGAGTTGAGATAACTTGTTCTTACATGGGCTCAGTTGTCTCAGCTGCTTCTTTCTCCTCAGCTGTCTCCCGCACAGCTGGGTCTTCGATCCTCTCGCCGATTAGCATCAGCAGTCTTCTCTAGGGCATCTACTATTCCTGGAGACTGCTCCTCTTGAGCATCAGCAGTCTTCTCCTGCTTCTCCGACTGAGTACCGAACTCCGTTGTCTTCTCCAGCTCAGCTTTCCTGAATATCCGTCTTCTTTTGGTGGGAACCAACTGGATCTTAGGTTCCACCTCTTTGGGCTCTTCAAACGTGAAGGCTTGTGGTTCATTGGGAGTTTTCTTAGAAGCAACTGTCTTTCCGGACTTGGAAGTCCGCTTCTTCTTTACGATTGGAGAAGGAATTTGGGGTTCCTCCTCTATCTTGGTTGTGGGGGCAGGTGACTCGGCTGCGTGGGCAGGGGCTTTGGTTATGGCTGCGGGGGCATGTGCTTTCTTCGATTTGGCTACTGGGGTAGGGGTAGGCTTAGATGATGCAACTCTCTTCTTAGATTTCATCTTCGGGTAGAGAGCTGGAGAGGTCTCAGCTGTGTCTTCAGCAGGGTTAGTTGATTCCCCCTCACTTGTATCAACCTTTCTTGCATGAGCCTTCTTCTGGGCTCCGGAGAGGTTCGCCTTGAACATATTTTTGTTTGCATGGAAGGGTTTGCCATGGCGCAGTGCACTGCCCTTCACCTCCATCAAATGGCCAATGACTAGGCCATATCCCAACGAGCAACCAAAGGTCCCATCCTCCTTAAAGGACCTGTTCATCACGTTTTAACAGATTCAGCTGAAGACGAACTCAGCCCAATTCACCTTTTTATCTTGCATGATCGCAGCCATCACGATCAGCTTGGTCTTAGACAGCTGATTAAAGCTTCCAAATTTCATGTCCACGCACTTGGACACGATATCCATCAGTTTGTGGTAATTATCCTTCAGAGACTCCTTCTTGGTTGTATACACGGCCATTCATAGAAACTTCGGCTTGGCAACTTCCTTCCAAGCTGCAGCCAGGTTGATATCCTTCTCAGAGATGTCCTTCAAACCTTCCGAGGGCAAAAAACAGTGCTCAGCAAGGTCTTTTGCAGTTATTTTGATGACCTTGCTATGGACCGATGAACGAATTTCAATGTCCTGCACTCCGCATTCACATAAAACATGGCCACCTCTTCCAGGTAAATGTGTGTGAACTGCATCGTCAAAAAGTCCTTCAGGCCGGACTTTTCTATCTTCTTAGCTATTTTCTTCACAAGGGCACCATCCACGCCCTGTTTGATCATACCAACGAAATCCACAGACGATCCTGTGTGCATTTTCTCAAATAACAAAGCGAAGTCATGATTTGCTGCCATTTCTAGAGCTTTTGACCGATTAAAACTTGAGAAACTTGACTTGGAATAACTAGGGTTTAGAACCAAGATGCAGAGAGAATGAACTTTCTTTGCTAAAGATGAATAGGTTTGCGTGAGGAGAGAGAAAGTGAAATTTCGTATATAAAGGACGTGAAAGGACGGTTTTTGGAATTTGAAAATGTTGATCAAAATCAACGGTTAGGATTAAGCCTTCAAAACCGCACTAATTTCCCCACATTAAATGCAGCAGCATTTATATCCAATCATATGGTTTACTGTGCAGCTTTTGTACTGACAGTCATTATTAAAAACATTCCCGCTCGAATAAAACGACTGCGTTTTTGTCACTTAGCTCACAAATGATTTAGCTTTTCTTCCAAAGTGACTCAACTCTGCTTCTCTCTTCTCATGATGTAACTCAGCTGACAGCTAACTCGATACAGCTGACTTCCTGACTTGGCTGTTTCACTTGGCTGACTTGTGAAACTTGCTTATTTTCCATCTTCTCATCTTCTTTCTCTACAGATTAAGTCTTTAGAGTGATCTAACTCATCTCAATTAACCCTAACTCATTCTTGAGCTCTTCAAACCTTGATTCATATAATGGCTTTGTGACTATATCAGCTAACTGCTGATCAGTTGAGATGTATTCCAAGGTGATGTCTTTCTTTTCAACATAATCTCTTATAAAATGATATCTGACATCAATGTGCTTTGTTCTTGAATGCAACACTGGATTTTGAGTGATTGCAATGGCACTAGTGTTATCACACATGATTGGAATCTCTTTTTGTTCAATATCATAATCCCTCAGCTGTTGTCTCATCCATAAGACTTGGGCACAACAAATTTGCCCAACTATATACTGCTTCACCGGATGTAGCTATTGGTTTTGTTTCTTGCTGAACCAAGAAACTAATCTATTTCCAAGCATTTGACATGTACCTGAGGTACTCTTCCTGTCAACTCTACATCCAGCATAGTCTCGAGTCTGAGCATCCTACCAGCTTGAATCTTTCTTCCTTTGGATACCATAAGCCGACTTCCTGGCATCCCTTTAAATACCTTAAGATTCTCTTAGTTGCAGTCATGTGGCTCTATTTTGGTGCAGAATGAAATCTTGCACATACACCTACTACAAAGGTGATGTCTGGCATGCTTGCTGTTAGATAGAGCACTGATCCAATGAGAGCTCTATATCTAGTTTGATCAACAGCTTTGTCATCTGCATCCATATCCATCTTGACTGATGTATTCATAGGAATCTTCACAGAAGACTTCTCTTCCATACCAAATTTCTTCATCAAATCTCTGGTATATTTGGTTGGGCTTATGAAGGTTCCATCCTTCAATTACTTGACTTGAAGTCCTAGGAAGAAAGTCAGCTCTCCCATTATGCTCATCTCAAATTTGCCTTGCATGAGGTTTGAGAACTTGTCACATAACTCTTTATTTGTGGAACCAAAAATGATGTCATCCAAATATATTTGAACAAGCAAAGATACTCTCTCCATATTGAATTACAAGGGTGTTCTATCAACTTTGCCTTTGGTGAATCCATTGTCAGTTAGAAATTGAGACAATGTATCATACCTGCTCTTGGTACTTGTTTCAATCCATATAATGCTTTCTTGAGCTTGTAGACCTTATTCCAATAGTTTTCTACTCAAAACCTGGAGGTTGTTCAACATAGACTTCTTCCTCTAACAATCCATTTAGAAATACACTCTTCACATCCATTTGATATAAAGGGAAGTTCTTATGTGCATCATAAGCAAGAAACATCCTTATTGCTTCCAATCTGGCAACAGGAGCAAAGGTTTCATCAAAATATATACATTCTTCTTGGCAATACCCTTTGGCTACCAATCTTGTTTTGTTTCTTACAACAGATCCTTCCTCATTCATCTTGTTTCTGAAAACCCACTTAGTACCAATAACATTTTGGTGGGTTGGCATTTGATTTAATTCCCATACTTTGTTCCTTTCAAACTGATTTAGTTCTTCTTACATAGCCTGAATCCAATGTGTGTCTTCCAATGCTTGAGACACATATTTAGGCTCTATCTGGGAAATAAAACAAGTGAACATATCTTCATGTTGTGCTCTGGATCTGGTTCTTATGCCATCTCTAACATCTCCAATGACTAACTCTGGTGGATGGTCTCTCAGCCATCTCACATCAGGTTGGAGTAAGTCTGTTGGATTCAGCTGTCTCGCAGCTAAGTTGTCTTGAACAACTCTTTCATCTTCATTCAGTTGTAGACCTTCCAGTTGTCTTTGAGATTCAGCTATCTCATCTTCATCTGGGTTGAGTGCTCTCACTTCAGCTTCAACATAAGGACTCTTCTGCATAGTTGGCTGATTCAACTTATCAGCTAACTCATCATTGTTTTCTCCATTCACATTAGGTTCATCAAAAACCACATGGATAGACTCTTCTGTGACCATAGTCCTCTTGTTCAACACTCTATATGCTTTACTCTCAGCTGAGCATCCCAAAAAGATACCTTCATCAGCTTTAGCATCAAAATCCTTCAAATTATTTTTGCCATTATTATGGATGAAGCATTTACATCCAAATATCCTGAAGTATCCAAATTTGGCTTTCTCACTGTCCAAATCTCATAGAGAGTCTTGATCAATTGCCTATTAATAATGCTTCTATTTTGAGTATAGCATGTTGTATTTATGGCTTCAGCCCAAAATCTCTTAGGCAATCTAGCTTTAGCTAACCTAGTCCTTGCAGCTTCCTTAAGAGTTATGTTCCTTCTTTCAGCTACTCCATTCTGCTCTGGAGTCCTTGCAGCTGATAACTCATGAGCAATACCATTTTCAACATAATACTGAGTTATAATCCCATTAACAAACTCAGTTCCCCTGTCAGATCTTATCTTTATAATGGTTTGACTTTTCTCATTTTGAACTCTTTTCATCAGCTGAGGTAACTTCTGCAAAGTTTCCTTCTTTTTACACATGAAAATTATCCATGTATATCTTGAATAATCATCCACCACCACTAAGGTGTATTTCTTCCCACCGATGCTAGCTGCTCAATCGGACCAAATAAATCCATATGCAACAAATGTAATATCCTTGTTGAAGAAGAAGACGACTCGCTTATCCTTAAATGATGATTTGATTTGCTTTCCCATCCGGCATGCATCACATACACTTTCTTTCTTGTACACTAAGTCCGCAATCCTTCTACAAGATGACTCCTTGCAAGCTTGTTGATTGTCTTGAAATTCAAATGACTCGACTTTCTTGTGCCACAACCAACTTGATTCTTGATTTGTGCTCTTTTTGCTAGACATGTGCTTGGTGTAGCATTGATTGACGATCTACCACATACATATTATTTTGCCTTGAACCTTGCAGCACTATTTCATTGGATTAAGCATCTTTGATTTGGCATACACCAATGTTGAATCCTACATTGTAGCCTTTGTCACAGAGTTGGTTGATACTTAACATGTTGAAGTTGAGTCTTTCAACATATGCAACATCTGTGATTTTCAATCCATTTTTCTTGTTGGATCCTGTGCCTTTGATCTCTGTTCGACCGCTAAACACCTATAAAAATCTAACAATCCTCGCAAGAGAACGAGATCAATTGTAGGGTAGCAAGTTAACCACAAGTCATCTCTCAAGGAAGACTTAGCCGGCAAATAATTATTATGCAACACAATTGACAGAAAATAAAACCTAAACACTCTAACCGAATTTATGATTTTAATAAACTAAAGGAAAACAATTAAAAAGACAAAATTAAACTAGACACGATTAAACTTGGAGAAAAAGATATGGAAGAAAGTCTAGGATTTCGGAATCATCTCATCAAACTTGCAAGCAGAATATCAATTAATTAATTGATCATGCGGTTAACAAATATAACAATCATGTAAAAACTAGGTCTAGATCTTATAACTCACGTATTCACAGATTAGGGTTATCCCAACATAATTTGCTATTTTCATTAAGCACAGGGTTAGATAATACATCTTTGATTCATATCTAATCCCCTGAATAAATTTAGTCCAGTATCTTCTCTCGATCTCAATTATTCCCCCAAAACAATCAAAAGTTGATCAGACAATCAATTATCAAATAAAGCAATTCATTCAGGAAAGCAAATCAATTAATCAATTAATCAATACTCATGTTTGTTTGTTTGAATCAAATCATCCTAACCCTAGAATAAAGAAATTAGCTCATGGAGAAATTCATCAATTCAATTAAACAAGAGATAATAATCACAAACACCATCATGAAGCAATTAATATCAAAAGAAAATCAAATAGATAAATAAAGATGGAAAAGAATTACACTTTTTCAAGTTGCAAGGAGATCTCCCAAAAAACCCTAGCTTTAACGTGAAGAAGGAGAAGAGAAAAGAGAGCAATCCAAATTTTGTATCTAGCTTGAATGTATGAAAATCTAAAGCCTAGACTTCCCCTTATATAGCCAAGGGCCCTAACAACTTGGAAGGAGTCCAAATCCTAAAAGAGGTCTACTAAAAGAAATCGAATGAAACCAGCTTATACGTGCAGTTTTTCTGTCACGAACGGTCACTGAACGGCATGCTACTTCGCTAATGGCTAGGGGAACGGTCATCGAACGACCAGAAGCCTTTTTGGGAACAACTAGTGAACGGTCGTTCCTTTACTCTCTTTTTCAAAACACGAACGACGTCCTTCTTAGGGAACGGCTAGGGAACAACCGTTCCCTTTATTTTCTCTAACATGAACGGTCGTTCGCCTAGTTTCTTCCTTGTTCACTTCTATTATCCCACTTTTCATTTCTTGTTCGTTCTACCTACACTTTTCCACCAAAAACAAGCATAACACACACAAAAATAGACTCAACAACAAAACACGCAAACACACAAGCAAAAACACGAAACATGCTATGAAAAACATAGAAATGAAATCAAAATAACCACACAAAATACTAACAAAAACACACAAAACAATCTCCCCTGGAGCTTCATTTCCTCCAAATATAACTTTTGCACCTCTAATTTCTTTGAATCTTGACAGATTTTTCTTGTTGCTTGTCATATATCTGGAACAGCCACTATCCATTACCGGGTTCCTTGGCACTCAGTTGTTCCTTGAACCTACAATCAAGGAAATCAGTTTTTAGGTACCCATACTTGTCTGGGTCCTGGGGGGTTAGTGCTATAAGATGTTCCAACCAACCTATAGTCAAATGGTCTGACTCTAAGAGGTTGCTATCTATCAGTGCCATAATCATAGTGCACATTAGCAAATTGCTTGGGGGTTTTAGGATCATACAACTGTCTCTTTTGTCTGTATGTCTATGTGTGTGTTTTAGCAATTGCTTTCTTGGGGTTGTTGTGGAATTTCTGAGTGTAGTGCTTGGGTGCATATGTGTGCTGATAAAAGCTCTTTTGCCTTTGGAATGACCTTTGTTGAGGTTTAGGTCTTTGCCATTTTGGCTTATATTCCATAGGTCTTTGCTGATGTTTCACATTATTCCAATCAGCATAGTTTGGATAGTTGCTACCATTCCCATCATATGTATTTCTCTGATGAAATTTCGGGGGTTTCTGGTAGCTCTGTTTGCTTTTCACAGTATTTTTGTTTGGAGTTTCTTTGAGAGACTCACTGAATTTCTTCTCACTGCCTTTTTCAAAGATACTCAATCGCTTCTTTCATTTCCCTTTATAACCAAGGCCAGTATGATTTTGATTGTGCTTTGGAATAGATGTGGGTGCAACATTTGGTGTTTTGGGTTTTTGGAATGCTTCATCACTTGAAGATTCCTTTTCCAAAATCACTCTTGGAGTTTGACTACGCACAAAGGAATTAAATCATATGCTTGTCTTGTCTCCACATTCCTTTTGACTCATAATAAGTTCATCCAATGATTTGGATGCTTTTGTAAATAAGGCAATCACATTTTTAAGATTTTTTTCCCTCTTTTCTGTAGTAGCTAACTCTGCTATGATCTTGGCATTTTCAGCCTTGACTTAGTGTTCTCATCACTATGTGACTCGTAGTACTCACTCTTTAGTCGGCTATGAGTTTTGGCTTTTAAGCTAATTTGTTCTCCTCATTTAGAATGGTGTGTGAGGACTTTATGTGTTTAAAATCTTTCATCATTTTGCCTAATAAATCATAAAGATATGTGGGTGATGAAGTGTGTGTATCACGACACTATCACTTGAATCGAGAATGAGATGAGTTAGAATGTACCTCATTTTCTTGATCTTGTTCTTTGGCCATGAGGCGAGATCATATCCTCTTCCTCGTAATCACTTGAGTAGTCAACTTCACTCTATCTCGAGTCTCCGCGCCTCTTTGCAACTTGGCTAGCTCGGCGAGCTCGGCGGCCAATATGGGCTTTCTTCTTTTCTTGTCTTCTTTCCCTGGAGACTTTTCTTTCTTCTTCATTCATGTACTTGTTGACTGGTGGATAGGAACAGTCAACAGCAAAGTGTCCTGGTTGACTGCAATTCCAACACAGGTTCTCAGCTCTCTGATCAGCTCTGTCTGTTCTTTGATTATCAGCTCTTTGATAATCAGCTCTTTGATGCTCAGCTCTCTTGGGTGGCCTATCTGCCCTTGCCTTGGAAGGTGCTGAATGCCTTCTGGAGGTTTCACCCTTATTCCTCTTATAGTTCTTGTTAAAGAACTTATTGAATCTTTTAACCATCAGGGCAATCTCCTCCTGGTCTATTCCTTCTTTTGGCTCAGCTCTTTTTCCTTCACTGGTAAACAATGCAGTTGTCTTAGGCACATCTGTTTCCTCCTGCTCTTTTCTTCTCAGCTCAAACTCATAGGCTTTGAGCTCTGAGAATAGCTCATGGTTAGATGTTCTTGAGAGGTCCATTGAGTGTATTAGGGCCATGACCTTCATTTCCCATTCAGCTGGGAGGGCTCTTAAAATCTTCATACACATTTCCTTCTGTGTATACTCTTTCCCAAGAGCTGAAAGCTCATTTGTAATCTCAAGAAACTGCATCCAACATCCAGTTTCACCGCAAATATTTTAAAATTTTCAAATTTTTGAACAGCAACAGTTAATTTATTTTCCTTACTATGTTCTGATCCTTCACAAATTAAGGTCAACTTATCCCAAATCTCTTTTGCAGATTTGCAAGATT
This sequence comes from Rehmannia glutinosa, assembly GCA_016081115.2. NCBI lineage: Eukaryota > Viridiplantae > Streptophyta > Magnoliopsida > Lamiales > Orobanchaceae > Rehmannia > Rehmannia glutinosa. The sequence goes on along the minus strand of JABTTQ020001985.1, from coordinate 30,761 downwards.
TGCCTTTGTTGAACATGGCTTTGTCCAACATTTTGTAGAGAATATCCTTGGCCATATTGTCCAGGTTGTATCTCTTTCTATCTTAATTTGTCCATTCAGTCCTTGGTTTTTCAACCATGGCTGGTCTTGCTTCAGTAGTAACTTTTTCTCCCTCTACTGCATATGCTCTTCTTACAGCTGTATTAACTTTTAGTATTTGCAGTGGCCCATCCTCTATCACAAGCCACATTTCATCATGTAATGCATATAGATGAGCATGCATACGAATTTTCCAGTCATCAAATTCCTCTACTGTGAACATAGGAATGCGAGTTAGATTTGCTTCCATGATAATAATTGTGCTTGAAAAATGAAAGACTTTGAAAAACAAGTGTTTAAAACCTTTTGAAAAGATAGAGATCTAGTTCAGAAACCAGTGCGGAAGGCTCAATGAACCAACCGCTCTGATACCACTTGTAGGTCCCAAGGGGTGTGGTGTAAGGTTTAGAAGGGGAGTTGAATAAACCTTACCAAATTTTCGATTTTAGCCCTTTTAAATTGTTCAACAGAGTTGACTCAAATCAGTTGTGTCCTTGGGGGACAGCTAAGTTGGATATTCAGCTAAGTTACCCACTCAACAGACTCGATATAGTTGTTGATAGTATAAATCTACGCCGCTTAAGCCAAATACTTAACTTGGCCGATTTGGTTTTAACAACGGAAGACTTAACACCCTTTGATTTGTTTTAAGCTTTGTTTTAAACACATGATATTTAGCACTTAGTTGATTATCGGTTGGATAACAAATGTATACTACCAAAGAGATATAAGTAAATATGCGGAATGTAAATTCTGAAAGTAAATGACACAAATATTTTATAGAGGTTCGTAGATGGGGTAATTCTTATAATCCTCTCTTCTCCAACTCCTGGAGGAATCCACTATGTAACAGATCAGTTTTTAAAGCGGTTATTAGTCTGGAGGCAGCCTTGATCACACATCTGGCTTCTTTTGCGACTCAGCTTCTTCACAGGGCAGCTGTCTTGCTACTTCAACTCACTTCTCAAGTTCTTGGATTTGATCACGAAGCCCTCCAACAAACTTGATAATGGTTTGACCTTGAACCTTTCTACAATCCTTCAACTTGGAAAGTAGACCCTTTGTTTCTTCAAAAGTTTCCTCTTCAACTCATTGAAGTTATCTCTCCTTCACAACAGTGTTGGATCGAGTTTCTTCGAGTTTATGGCTTGAGGAATTGCTTGAATTGCTTTGAAAATATTGCGGGTTAGTTGCTTGAATAATGATTGCTCTTACTAGGTTCGGTAACCTTTTCTCAATAGCTTTCTCATTTTTTATAGTGCATTTTGAAATTTTGCCCGTTGAAGAGATAGGCTAGTTTCAAATGTCACTTTGTGTTTGTTGACTTGTCTTTTCTTGGTCTGCAGCCTTGGTGATGTTGACCTTTCCTCGTATTAAATGGCATTCCAAAGATTGCGGGTTTTTACGACACAAGTGCGGTGTTTCCCATTGGCTTATTCCTTTTGCACAATTCTGGGTCAAACACTTTAAGACCTGACAGCTTGACATATTACTAAATCTAGTAATATTTTTGACTTTAATCAACGGATCTAAGTCAGTTGTCTTGACTTGACTGGTGCCTTTACCCCAGGTGATTTGAGTCTCTCCAATCATGGGATTGACTCAACTATCACTTCAACGATAGACTTGGCTTCTTGAGTTGACTTGATCGACACTTCGGTTGTTCCTCAACCGACTCTCCTTCGCTGAGTCCTTGACTTTTCTAGCAGCCATACTCACCGACACACAACAGAGTCTTCATCTCAGTCCGCAGTCGACTTCTTGTAATCTTTGACATAACTGACTTAACTCAGCTTTTCCAGTCCTATCTATTACAATACAAATTACAAGAAAAATGGGGTGCCAACTTCCTAGTCTAAATTTTACACGGTATCATCAAAATCTAACAAATAAATTTTCTAACAAGAACCATTTTTAAGTATAGAAGAAAAAATTGGTGCACCCATTAATGATCCCATATCAATTAACCTGATTTTTTTTCCAGAAATACAAGTACAGACTTGGGAAGTAAATGCCAACTCCTTCCTTAACTACACAAAAGTCTTTAGTGTTAAGTCACAACACGTAATATGTTTTGTTTGGGTTGAAATACAAGTTCAACACTTCACTTTTTAGTTAAACATGTGATACTATTAAGTTCAAAATATAATATTTTTCCACTTAAACATGTAGTAATACTTTTTAGTTCAACGTGTAATACTTTTATAAGGTGTAATATTTTTCAATTAAACATATAATACTTTTAATTGATAAAATTATAAAAATAAAGAGATGAAATCAAAAGATCCGTAAAACCTCTTTTCTGTTTATCTATATACATTTTCCCATATTATTTATTTTTTTTTCTTAATCATAGTTGGGTAATCAATCTAATTGTTCAAGAGAATATAAATAAATATAGTGCAATTTAAGAATGAACTACCCCCAATTTCAGATTCTTATCAGCTTTTTTCCCTCCCTTCTCTGATCTCCAAATCACCGGAAAACCGCTGCCATCAATCGAGTTTTCTCTATCTCTCATACAAATGGGTACATATTTGAGCTAATTATTCAGTTTGTGTGTACAATGGAACCCTCATTCAAATGATTCCTTCTAATTAATTGTTGGGGCTAGACGAAATGGGTTTCTGAGTCAGCTGCGGAGTTTGGAGTTGAGCGAAGCTCCTCGTTAAGAACAAGACAATAAAGTTTATCAGTTGGGGGCTATTCTATGATGTCTTCTTGCTGCTATTTTTTTGCTAATCTTTTTCTTTAATATTTTATTCTATATAATTACTTAATATAGTACACTGAACTTAGACATATGGGCTGGATAATATGATTCTAACGTAATTCTTTTGTAGGATATGAGGCTCTTTCTCCCGAATTTGACCAATGAGACGGTCTCATATAAGTGTTTGTCTAATATATATCACAAAAAATATATAAGATGGGCCAAAATAATGAATTAGAAAGTGAATAAAATGGCTTGAGAATGGTTAATAAATTGGACTAAAAGAGCTGAGTGCTTGGGCTCATTATACAATTTATTTGACTAAACGAATTCCCATTAAGTTCTATATAATCAATTTAATTCTAATAACACAAAGGATTTAAAACTAAACTTAAATCAAAAGGCTATATTAATAAAATTAATTAAATTATTAAAGCAAATAGAATCACACAAAGTCATAATATAAGATAAATTATATTCAAATATTTATTATATTCTAAATTACATAGTTATCTTTAATAAGAGGACTCACATCGGGTGGATTAGGGGGCCTCCCTACCCCGACGCACCCGAGGTTTTCTTATCCCATATTTTCCAAGGAAAAAAATTTATATGTTTTTTAAGGGGAAAAAATAGTTGGGCTAGAGAAAAAAATTGTGTTATGGGTAGGTAGTTGAGCCGGCTAACTACGCTCCTACTCACACTCGTTCGAAGAGTGAGACTTTTTGGTAGTTCTAATTTATTTAAATATATAAATAAGAATATATAAATGCACACGTGTGACGTGTGTGTCTTTAAGCTAGACTCAACACTTCCATAATGCATCTTCACGTAAATAATTATAAGGTTTTTTTTAATAGAATATTGTAGTTGAGAGATTTTATTACATAAATATGGTGGATTTGGGGGGCTTTAATCTTTTAAAGATGATCGTTGTTTGCATCAACGCCAAAGCTTAGTCGTTGATGCCGCCACTCACCAAACAATAAATTTTTTAAAAAAAAAAATTGTCCCGATCGTTACTTATAACGATCGGGAATATAATTTAAAAAAAAATTCCGTCGTTGATGCAAACAACGATCGGAGAATCCCATAAATTTCAAAAAGGTCAAGGTCACCGTGGTCAAATCCCGATGACACGACAACAACTTTTCTAGTTGCAGTCGTTACCTGCAGTAACGACTGCAGGCCTTTTTTAAAAATAAAAAATAAAATTTTGGTTCCGATTTTTGGTTATATAACCATCAACATCTTGCACAATCCCTACCTCCCTCTCCCTCTCGGCTCTCACACACTCTTGTTCCTTTAATTTTTTTTGTCTCAAACACCTCCCAGCAGGGGCGTCCCGGCAACGACATCCCGATAGTAGCGTCCCGGCAGCGGTGTCCCGATATTATTTTTTAAAGGTAATTGTTCATATAATTTTTTATAAAAACCAATTTTGTATTTTTCTTAATAACATGAAATTGTAAATTTTTGCATGAAATTATTAAATGTTACTTGTATGTTATTTTATATTTGTTGATGTAATTTTTGTTATAATTATGTTCATGTAATTTTTGTTATATTTTGCATGTTTGTTGTATTGTAAGTGATTTAGTATTATTTTGCTAATTTGGGGCTATATTTGTGTTTGTGAAGATGATATGTCAAATTCAGATAAATCCTACTTGATAGATATTTTCAATTAAAATTGGAGTGATTGGTCGTTATGGGGGGCAAATATTAATTGAAAATATCTATCAAGTAGGATATAGTCGCCCTGCTATTGGAACCGCGAGAATTTCCCGAACGACAAATTTGGACAATTTGATATCTATGCTACATGATATTCTGGGTTTGGATAGAAATCGTTATTTGTTAAAACTATCCGGTAAATACTGTGATAACAACATGTCACAAGTCATTGCAATTAATACCAATTGAGACTTGTGGTTTTTCTTTGATCCGGAGGCCGGAAATAGAACTGTAGATATCTTTGTCGAGACGTAAGAAGTGCATATAATGTCGTGCCTGCTATCCCTTTAGAAAATGAATATTATCAATACGCATCTTACATTATGGGAGACAACACACTTAAAGCTCATGTTATGATTCCAAGATCTAATAATGTTGTTAATGATTTGAACACATGACCTTCTGAATCCGATCAACCCAATGTTGATAGATTATTTCCTAAATCTAACCTCGATGATTACGTGGATCATGAAATTTCAAATTAACCGAGCGAAGATGGGACAGACGATGAAAATGACACATATGATGATGAAGATGAAGATGGTGATACTTCTACACCGACTCACAACCTATTGGAGGTGGCAATAAATCGCAACATGTTGTGGATTTCGTCCTCAGGCACCATATAGAGATATACCTTTTTTAATTCATCTTTCGAGGAATTCAATATCGATTGATTGATTCAATTGACGTTCCTCATCCTAAGATTGCATTATTGACACGTATAAAGGTGTGTTGAAAAGAGGTATGGTTTTCAAAGATAAAAAACATGTTCAATCTGTTGTTAAAGATTTTTCAGTTCGCCACGCAAAACGTGAGTATCGAGTTGTTGAGAGTACTCCAACTGTGTGGAAAGTTGTATGCAAACAAAATCAGGGAGGAGTTATATCAGCAAGTTTGTCATCTGAATAATGCAATTGGTGGTTGCGGTCTAGTTTTGTCAAAAGATTGTCTGTATGGGAAATCACAAAATTGGGGCCTCCTCATAGTTGTCTTATGAATTCTATGTGTAAAGTCGAGTCATAGGAGTTTGTGTAAAAATAGGATTGCTTTCAGAGTAACTGGATGAGACGATTGAGGTTTGGTGCAAATGATGATTCAGAGTCATGGCCACATTTGCGGAGAGTTGTTATGGATATCAGTGATGAAATGAAGAAACATATTCGCTCGTCTCAAAATATTGCATCACATACTGGACAGATGCCCCTGCCAAGATACCACGACGACCACTCGATGACATGCCTACCACATTTGCACCCTCGATATACACACGGGCCGGGTCCTTTGAGATCCACACCTCGGATGCATCATGGTATGAATATTAATACTAATCCACATACATTTATAGATATATGTTTTAGGTGTCATGATATTTTGATCTTATTTTCGAGATATGGTTCCGCCCATCTCATGGGTATGGTGGAGGCTATTACATTTCCCAATATTCACAGACAGACTCATATTTTTTCACGCCTCCAGTTACTGGACCATCATGGACATCATATACATCACTTCTACAGTCCGATATTGGCATGCCATTCCAACATTTCTCAGGTTTTGATCAATCCAGAGTTGGGCACCCTAAATTTCATACATCGCCTGTTGCATTTCGCCCGGTTAGCAGTGCCAGTACCACACATGATGATGATGATGATACACAGTCTGTTCAAGCGAATGACCATGTAGATGCAACTAGACGTAGAAGTACACGTCAGATACAACATCCTAGATGTGGCACTGGGGGGCATAGGTATTATAATTTTTATTGTGTCAAGACAAATATTGTATCAAGACATATTGTATCATCCTATTATTGTGTATTGTCTCAATATTTAGATTTCACCTTTATATTAATGTGAATTACCAAGACATAAATATTGATGTGTTTTCGATTCACGAATATTATTAACGGATAATAAAATTTACTTGTACATTAAAATAACGATTTTTTTTAATTATAGTTTATAATCATTAATTTGATTAACGACTAGAGAATTAACGGATAAAAATCCTGATTCTCTAGTCGTTAATCAAATTAACGACTAGGCAATTTTTTTTAAAGCTCCCCAAATCCACCATATTTATGTAATAAAATCCCTCAACTACAATATTATGTTGAAAATGCCTAATTATAAGAGTGACTAAATAAATTTGAAATATAAAAAGCGAAGAAAAGCGCATAATCAATTAATCATCAATCTGGATTATTACATCACAAATACAAATATATCATTACATATGAATTTTGCTGGTGACTTAGACGAATAAAGTGAGAAAAAGGGCTTGTAATTAAATTCATTAAATCGGTAAATCCTGCGGTCGGTGACCGTTGATATTGTGGTATGGTAACAAGAGAAAAATCGAGATTGGAGAAGCAGAAACAGTGCGTGCAAGTGTGTTTATGTGGGGAACAGAGAAACAGACATGCCAATATCCGCCAAAAAGAAATAAAAAAAGCTTTCGGAATCAACAAGTCTTTTCTTAGCTCCATTTCATAAAATCCTCTCAAGTCCGTAATAATCCCCCAAACATCACCTTGCTGACACACACTGCCCGACAAGCAAATACACACAGTACACTGTACAAGCACTTCTCTCTTTCTCTCTCTCCTCCATACTCTCTCCCGGAGCTCGAGAGAGAGACGTTGTAAAAGAACGTTGTGAAATCCTGATACAAAATTTGAATCAAGGAAAATTAAGTTGAGAAGTAGAGAGAAAAAAGGTAGTTAGGAAGCTTGAAAGAGAGTGGGTGGGTTCTTTTTCTTTTACGAGCGAATGGGGAGTGGCTTCTTTGTATTCATCTTTGCAAGTTTTCAGCTGTTCATGCTTCTTGGTATGTGCCCACATTTCCAATTTCCCTGTCTTTGTGTGTGAGTACATTTTTTACAGCATATGGTGTTATGATACTTTGAGTGTGAGTCTTTCTATTTCTTGTCTTTGGACACCCACCTAATATTGATTCTTTGCCAAACTAGTAAGTCTTACTTTCTTTTCTTCTATTTTCTTGTTTCTTTTAGACACGTGAGTTTCGTCTTTGGACACAGATTGTGATACTTGTTGATAGTGCGTTTTGCTTTAAAGTTTCTTCATTGTTAACAAATTGTTTAATAACCAATAACATTGATGATTATTTTGGTTTTTCTTGGGCTTCGATTTCATTCTTGTTCTTGCCACATCAGAATGTAGTCTGTATGCCTCTTTTTTTTTTTTTTTTTGTTTTTTGTCACTTGGCTTTCTTCTGGGCTTCTTGTAAATGTTTTCTTCAAAATACTTATTTTCATAACTTGAACCAGCAGATCTCTTGCTTTTGCTAAACTTCTTTGGTTAGAAACTCACATATTTGTTCCAACAATTTAGTTTAATTGTATTATTTCATATAGTATGTGGTAGTGTGGGGAATATTTTCAAGTGGGGGTATACTTTAGATAATAAAAATTTTCTGCCATGTGGGCTGATATATTTTTATAGGTAGAACTCTCAGATTTGCATTAACTGATGATATGTGGACAAAAAACAATGCAGAGTTATGCTCTGTGACAGTGGTGGCAATGGAGTCCATCCATTACGCTGCTTTTGAATTTCTCTGTTGTACTCTGGGAAACTTCATAGAATGAACAAATTGTCCAAGTAAATGATGGAAATGAATAAATTATAATTTGTATTTTCAATTATGCATATTCTTTACACATGCCATTTTGGCATTTTCACCTTGTAAAATTGTGATTCATTGGAAGTGTTTGCAAAAACTTCTGCTTTTTAGAACAAGTTATTTATTGTAGTACAAGTAAAAGTAATTGCGAATCAGAAGTTGGTAGTGTTTGCAAATAGAATCAAATATTGAGAGTGTTTAGTAAAAAAGTTGTAAAAGTGCTTATTTATTTGTAAAAGTCAAATCAGAAGCAGAATGAGGAATTTAAAGCACACATCTCCTTGCATTTTGATTCTGATTAAATGAAGGAGAATCAAAAGCAGAAGTTTGCATTTACAAACACTAAAAAATGATTTGTTTTCGGCCAAAAAGTGAGAGGCGCTTTTTTTAGTGATTGCAAACACTCCCACCATATGGTAGAGATTCAATAGGTTTACGTAGTTCCGTTATATCAAACGCTTCACTGTATTGGTCAGAGATTATCCTTTCTTGGTTCATCAGGAGTCAAAGTAATGATATGAAATCATATATTATATGAACATAGCAGATTAATGATATTTGTAGTGTTGTTATTGTTGTATAATTCATGAATAAGTCCACTTTTTTCTGCATCAAGTTCTGAAACTAGGCTACTTGATTAATCATTGTTCATATAGAGTCATTGAAGTAAATGCATAAATATCTGGGCTTAAAGTAATTTATATTCAATCTTGTCAACTTAAAAGAATAATCTCTGACCATCAAATGGTTTCTGAGCTGTGGAATTCAAAAATTTTACTTAATAGACAATCTGCTTAGTGTAAATGACTTCCCAATATGTGTTTATAAAAGACACACTACTAAATAATGTCCATTTGTGCGATAGGCATCTGCAGAGGCGGCAAAGTTGGAGTATGCTATGGAAGAAATGCCGATGATCTACCCACCCCAGATAAAGCGGTCCAGCTGATCCAACAACACAACATTAAATACGTTTAATATACGACTCCAACATCCAGGTTCTCAAGGCATTTTGCAAATACAGGAATCGAGCTTATGATTGGAATCCCCAACTCGGACTTGTTAGCATTTTCCCAATTCCAATCAAATGCCGACACGTGGTTGAAGAATAGCATTCTTCCATACTACCCACCACTAAAATCACTTACATAACCGCGGTCGTCGGGTGCGGAAGTCACCGACTCCAACAATGTCTCTGCATTAGTGGTCCCTGCAATGCAAAATGTCTTGACGTCTCTCAAAAAAGCTGCTCTCCATAAAAAGATTAAGGTCTCTAGTACACATTCACTAGGTGTTTTGTCCTTCATTCCCACCGTCCGCGGGGCATTCGACAAGAAACACGCTTTCTTTCGAGACCGTTGTTGGAATTTCTAGCCGAGAATAAGTCGCCGTTTATGGTCAACATATACCCTTACTACGCCTATAGGGATTCCTCGAGCAACGTGTCCCTAGACTACGCCTGCTGTTCGAGTCCTCATCCGAGGTCATCGATCCGAATACGGGTTTACTATACACAAACATGTTTGATGCTCGGATCGACGCGATCAATTTCGCCCTCACGGCTTTGAATTTGAACGACGAGATTATGGTCACCGAGACTGGATGGCCGTCTAAAGGGTCCACAAAGGAGATTGCCGCTACTCCGGACAACGCTCAAACTTACAACACAAATCTGATCCGCCACGTCATCAATGATATGGTACTCCTGCAAAGCCGGGAGGAAATAGATACGACGTTTTTTCGTTGTTTAATGAAAATAGGAAGCCCTGTATGGAATCGAGAGGAATTTGGTCTATTTTTCCGACTGACGAGTGTGTACAATCTTGATTTCACCGGAAAGGGTGCTGTGGACGTGACGACGAATGCGAACGCTCAAGTTCGAATGGAACAACGTGGTGCATTAAGCGTCGACCTCTGCTTCTGAAGCTGATCTTGAGAACGGGCTAAATTGGGCCTGCGGGCCTGGAAATGTCGATCGCTCGCTATTCACCGAGCCACCTTGCTTTGAGCCCGATAGCCTGGCATCTCATGCATCGTTTGCTTTCACGCTTATTATCAGCAGAATGGAGCTACGATATTGCTTGCAGTTTTGGGGAGCAGGGGTCGAACAAATAAAAACCCAAGTATGTACATAAAGCTTTAATGCAACAAATACATTTAAGGGATAATTACAAAAAGAACCTGAGGTTTGGGCTAATTACAAAAAAACCATCTTTTTTAAAATTGCAAAAGAAAACCTCGAGGTTTGATTCCGTCTTACATTTTCCCTTCATAAGCAAAAAAAACATTGTCTCCTGACATTTAAAAATATTACAATTACCACTTTAAGTTTAAATTTAACACAAAATCAAACCTGAGTTTTTTTTTTTTTTTTGTAATTTTGAAACATCTCTGGGTTCTTTAGTAATTAGCCCAACCTCAGGGGTGTTTTTGTATATCCCTACATATAAATCGTGAAAATATGCATAAGATAACGTTGATGGTCAGATTTGTTCAAAACAGGTATATACCCTCATATATTTTTTGCAAGGTGTATGACAGACACCACTTTAAGTTTAAATTTAACACAAAATCAAACCTGAGTTTTTTTTTTTTGTAATTTTGAAACATCTCTGGGTTCTTTAGTAATTAGCCCAACCTCGGGGGGTGTTTTTGTATATCCCTACATATAAATCGTGAAAATATGCATAAGATAACGTTGATGGTCGATTTGTTCAAAACAGGTATATACCCTCATATATTTTTTGCAAGGTGTATGACAGACACCACTTTGTCAATCATTCTTTGTGCTTTCTGTGACCACCCCAAAGTTTTATGCATCTACGTTTTTCGTTTAATAGACTTTTGATGCGCATTGAGTTGCATTTTCAAAATTTCTCTTGCTTGTAGTTTCTTTTGTGGTTTGAGAATATAGGATGTGTAGAAAGGGTAACGTTGTTCGACTCCTCTCCGAAACTCACCCTCCCTTACTCTTATATGCAGGCTATGACAACTGCATGTACATGACATTCGGGTATATACAATAATTCTATTATATCATTTATTTAAATTTTAAGTATTAGCTCTAACTCACTTTGCATATAGGCAGGCAACCCGTCTATATGTTGCACGGCCCAAGCCGGATAAAGGAGGAGGGTTGCGTTAGGTCGGCAAACAGAAAACTCTTGTCATTTCCTTATGGTATGGATCATATAAGACATCGTGATAAAAATGCCAGATGCTCCCCGTAAGGAGTGCGCCGCAGGTCCGACTGCGGTGTCTTGGCAAGGACCGCTACACCTCCATAAGGGGCTTGGGTGTAGTGAAAAATACACAAGAGCCCTCACACACTAATAAGAGGAACACAAATGATAATAAGAAAATTAGAAAGTATAGAATCGGCGGTGGAACATAGGTACTTTGACAGTAAAACTATAGAGCTCGTAGATATTATGAAAAAAGACGAAACATAGATATTATGTGTATCCAAGAGACTAAATGGGTAGGCGAAAAGACTAAGACACTAATTAGATACTACAACAGTTATAAGCTTTGGTATAGTGGAAATGATAGAACTAGGAATGGGGTGGGTATCATTGTAGATCCTCTCTTCATAGATCAAGTAGTAGAGTAACTAGAAAAGGAGATAGAATCATATCCCTTAAAATTGTAGTAGGTAAATCTAACTTATAAATATTGTTAGTGTATATGCACCTCAAGTAGGATTAGATGATGCTTTACTAAGCTAAATTTTGGGAAGATTTAGAAACTCTAATGCAATCAATCCCTCAAAATGAAAAAGTCATCATAGGAGACTTAAATGGACATGTTGGGAAGGATAATGAAGATTATGAAAGGGTCCATGGAGGATATGGCTTTGCTCGCAGAACAATGAGGTAGAACCATCCTGAGACTTTGCGATTGCTTATGATTTTATTATAGGTAATACCTTCTTTAAAAAGAGAGACGAACATTTAATCACATTTAAAAGTGGTCCTAACAAATCACAAATTGACTACTTTCTAACCAGAAAACGATAGAAAATATGTAAAAATTGCAAAGTAATACCTGGAGAAAGCCTCACCACCCAACATGACTACTAGTTTTGGATATCAAACTTATTAACATACACTTAAAGAGAAAGAAAATTAACATACCGAGAATTAAGTGGTGGAACTTAAAGAATATAGAAAAAAGAGATAGTTTTGTCAAATCTCTAGTAGAAACCATTGATTGGAAAGTGGAAGACAAAGCCGATGAAACATGGAACTATGTAACTACTCAAATGAAAAAGATCGCAAAAGAAACATTAGGGGTGTCAAATGGTAATAAATGGAATAAAGAGTCATGGTGGTGGAATCAAGAAATCCAAGAAAAGGTAAAGGAAAAAGAACTAGTTACAAAGTATTGTATTCTGTAAAACGAAGAAAACCTTAAAAGATATAAAGACGCCAAAAAGAAGTAAGAAGAGCAATATATGAAGCAAAACCAAGGCGTATGAAGATTTCTATAAGAAACTAGATACTAAAAGAAGGAGAGAAGGATATATATAAAATAGCAAAATTTAGAGAAAAACAAACAAGAGATCTAACCCAAATTAAATGCATAAAAGATGAGAATGAAAACATTTTAGTGAAAGACGAGGGACATAAAAGATCGATGGAGGAGGTATTTCAATAATCTTTTTAATGAACCGAAGAGGAATGAAGTCACATTAGAAACTAGCCAATCAATCAATAGAAACCGTACCTTTTATCGTAGAGTTCAACTTCAAAGCGAGAAAGCACTAAATAAAATGAAAATCAAAAGCAAATTGCCTAGATGATATACCAATTGAAGCGTGGAAATGTTTAGGTGGAGTTGGAATATCACGGCTTACTAAATTATTTAATGTTATTCTAAAAAAACTAAGAAAATGCCTCGATGAAATGGAGAAAAAGTATATTGATACCTATATATAAAAACAAAGGGGATATACAAAATTGTGCAAATTACGGGGAATTAAATTAATAAGTCATACAATGAAACTATGGGAAAGAGTTATAGAAGCAAGAATAAGAAATGAAACTAGTATATTAGATAATCAATTTGGCTTCATGCCAGAAGATCCACAATCGGGCTATACACTTAATTAGACGATTATGTGAACAATATAATGAGAGAAAACAAGATTTACATATGGTTTTTATTGATCTTGAAAAGGCATACGATAGAGTCAACCGTGATATAATGTGGCGCGTATTGGAAAAAGAGGAATAAAAATAGCCTACATAGATGCCATAAAAGATATGTATGATGGTATAACAACATGTATCGACACCAACAGGAATATCTAGTGAATTCCCAACACTATAGGTTTGCATCGGATCCGCTCTAAGCCCGTACCTTTTTATCCTAATAATTGATGAAATCACTAAACACTTACAAAAATCCATCCCCGAATGTATGTTATTTGCGGACGATATAGTTTTAATTGATGAAACAAGGGAAGGAGTAAATGCAAAATTGGAAGTTTGGAGAGAAGCACTAGAATCAAAAGGTTTTACTATAAGTAGGGCTAAAACAGAATACATGGAATGCCACTTTAGTAAAAACAACAGAACAATGAGACGAATGTTAAAATTGATGGACATGAAGTGAGTATAACAAAAGAGTTTTAAATACTTAGGATCTATAATTGAAGAGAACGGAGAAAATCAATAAAGATGTCACACATAGGATCCAAAGGCGGGTTGGAATAAATGGAGGAGTGCATCTTCTATCCTTTGTGACCGTAAAATACCATTAAAATTGAAAGGAAAATTTTATAAAACGACCATAAGGCCCGCAATGCTTTATGGAGCGAGAATGTTGAAGGCGACTAAATATGAACACGAACAAAAATGAGGGTAGCAGAGATGAGAATGCTAAGATGGATGTGCGGACACACTAGATTAGATAGAATAAGAAATGAACACATTAGAAACAAAGTGGGAGTAGCACCAATAGACGAGAAAATTAGAGAAACACGATTAAGATGGTTTGGACATGTTTATAGGAGACCTTTAGATGCACCCGTGCGACGTTTAGAAGGTAGAGAGAATCACTCACACAAATCAAAAGAGAGGAGAGGTAGGCCTAAAAAGACTTGGAAAGAAGCTATTAAACATGACATGTTATACCTAGAAATAAACGAAAATATGGCTTATGACCGTAAACGATGGCGCGATATGATCCGTATAGCCGACCCCACGTGAGTGGGATTAAGGCTTAGTTTGTTGTTGTTGTTGTTGTTTTTAAGTATTAGCTCTCACTGACTTGTATAACTGATTAACTGTAAACTTTTCATGGATTTGCAACAATAAATCCCGCAGGACTAACAAAACGGCTGCAGCTAATGCAACAGCGACTGCTTCAAAATCTTCATCATCGGTACAAGGAATCTCCGTTGTACGTTCTGGGTTGCTTGTTGATGGCTTCATTTACATTCCTGTAACATCTGTGTGCTACTGGAAAAATGATTCTCTTTTGTGGAGGATAGCACAGAGACCCACCCTTGACAGAACAAAGCAAGAAAAGCACTTTCAAAATATATAGGTTGTATATTTTTTTAGGTTATATAGCTCTGGACCCTCCCAAATTTTGATGGAAAATCATGTATGAAAGCTTCATTAGGTATGAAAGCATACAGAAGACCAAATTGTATGCTTTGAGAATTTAAATTTTATTAATGTAATATTTATTCTCGAGAAATCACATTTATGAGTTGCAATGAACCCATAAAACCTGTTTAATATGAGCTTTCAGTTTTATCATGTATATGGGATGAGGCTATTGCAACTTCCACCAATTGTTTTACTGAACATGATATATTTCTTCATGGAAGTCCAACATGTATTTCTATGGTTTGGTTGATGAATGATGATGGCATATACTAACTTGTAAAATTGAGTACATTTTTTTAAATACAATGGGACAAGAAGAGAGGGATATATCGCGTTCGTATGAGATCGAACCCCTGGTCAATTGCCTTGTCAAAGACAAGTCTCTATCATTTTGGAAGCCTGAGGTTGATCACCAAAATTGAGTATATTTATTGAGTATATTTAATTGTTACAGTTAATGAATTTAACATATTAGGCATTTTTTTTTAAAATAACTAAATTTTAGTAGAGTACTTATTTAAATACCAATTCACATATTCATACATTATAAGTTTTTATATAAATGGATTTTGGGTAGGTATAGGTAATAGGGGTTTGATGCGGATGGATTTAGGATGGGTGCGGGTAATAGGTGTAATTTTTCCGATTTAAGACGGGTAGTATTAATATTATAGAATTCGGATATGGATTTTCTTATTGCCATCCGTTGATACCACCAATGAAACCATATGGATGTTGTGCATCTATTGTTTACAACCCTAAAAGGAATGCCTGTCTTTTATTAGGAATGACAACGGGCGAGTTTGGGACGGTTTGGCCAAACCGAGACCCACCCGCCCCTGTCTCAAAACCCACGGGTCCCACTAGACCCGCCAATATAATTTTTAAATTATAATAATTTAATTTTTTTCTATTTGTGGCCATATTTTCAAAAGCAATCCATTGCCAATAAGTCAAAAAAAATAAATCTAATTATGCAACTTATTATAATTATTTTTTACAACTATTTAGCTATCATTAAGATTTTTTCAAAGAAAAAAATACTATTAGGATATTGCAATAGTACTCAACTAATACTCAAAATAAATATCAAAAGTAGAATATTACAAGATATTATATTAGTAAATTAAACTTTAGAAGTAAATAATATTATATTAGTACTCAACTAATATTTTTAAACGTACAACACTCAAATTGAAAAGTAAATAATGCAAAAATATTTCAATATATATTTAAAAATACAATAAAAATTAATATGCATGGGGACCGGGGGTAGGTCCTATTGGACTCAGGACCCACCCCACTCGTCTTTGGTTTTGTAATCTTGGACCCGAGACCTCGGCGACCGTTTATCCAAGTGTCTAGACTCCGCCATTGTCATCCCTATTTTTATATGGTCTTACAATGGACCTTATCGGTCTTGAGAGACGCAGCATGTTCTTAATAAAGAATATAGATAACATTAACCATTATACTATGTCAAGTCCGTTCACAATTCTAGTAAATTTTGTCGACTTCGAGTTTTTCAAACTTTAGTTAAGCTAGACTCTAAATGAACCAAACTCAAACTTCAATATGAGCGTAAATTATCAAGCTCAAAATAAAAATTTAAATGACCTTGAGCTCATTATTTTAAAAATAAGCTTCAACTTGAGCCATAAATTGTTAGAAGCTTGATTCGGACTCAACTAATTTGAAGTCAGGTAAGAGGTAACAAACCCTTCACGTGTAGATTAATCTTTAGGCACCATTAACCAACCCACTTTGTATGGTTTGGTTTAATGCTCGGAGGATTTGTTAGTTAAGTGCACCAATTTTTCCAGTCTCGCGAAGATGGGTGTCTTAATTGGTTAGACAATGGAAAATAGAAAAGTGCTTTAAATAGAGACAATTGTGTGTACGATGGTGAGAAATCATAGATGCAAGAGAAAGGTTAGTTGTCAATGGTTGATCACTCCATAACCAAAGCCTCCACATCTAGTTGTGCTTGCAATACCAAGTACAAGAAAAAGCAAAAATAAATATCAAAGCCAATTCTGTATTTGCAAAGATGTCTATAAAATTCGAACATCCATTGGAAGAACCACCCAAAAATACATAATTTACTCACATGGAATCAAAACAACAGTTTTCATAACCAGAAAATGCAAAGACAAGCCCTGTTTGAATTTAGGCAGAGAAACCATCACTTCTGAAACACCAGACTCTTGTTGTCATTACCAAGAACCCACAACTTCAAATACCGTATAAAGGATTAATTTGCTGCAAAACATTCCAAAGCAGCCGAGTACAAGGTTAACGGCCAAGAAGCTTATCACAAATAAGTTCAGTACATTAAAGGAAATAATAAGGACAGCACCACTTACCAAACAATTAAAGACCTTGTTCAATAAGATAATCGCCAATCTTCTCAACAACCATGTTGCACTGGCCTGGAGCCATTGGCTCATCATAGATGCCAATGATCAAGGCCAGAGTGGTCTTTTTGATTGTAACACCACCAGATCCCTAAGCAAAAACAACATTCCATTAAAAATATAAATGCAAGTTACAACAACAACAGGCTGTCAAAGGCAACATGTAGAAAGCTACATTCACCAGTTAGAAATCAATTTTTCAAAACAAATATTTCTTCTTCTTCTCAATCTCCAACTTATGGATAATCGCACCACCACCGTAACTCAACCCCCCCCCCCCAACCCAACCAGACCTCCACAGACGGGGTAAGTATTAAGAAGAAAATACACTTGTGACATGATATGGGCAACTTTATACGTGTGCAAATAGATTCTTAATTAACAAATTATGAAGTATAGTAGAAAGAGATAAGATAGCAATACCTTCTTCCCTCGGATGACAGCACCAGGCTCACCTTGAATCACCATGTATTTAGTGCCTCAATGTACAATCCAGTAGGAGCTAATGAACCCGGAGTATCAAAGTCAGTCATGATAGCTGTTACCTCCTCAGGTTTGAACTACACCAGCATTAATTTCAAACACAAAAGAAATAAGCATCACCAATAGACCATCATGTAGAAATCAAGCACTTGAAAAAATCAGTTTATCTAAAACTTGATTTCAAATGGTTAATCTATTTTCCTTCAAATTTAGTTGTTTCTGTGGCAGAAATTAACTAGTGTATCTATATCAGTCAATGACTATTATCGGTCGGGTATATCAGACTTCATCAACTGTTCCCAATGAAAAAGGGAAAAATAAATAAATAATCAACAAAGAAACTAAACAAAAAGTATTCATGGTGGCCGTTCAGCCATAATATTATCTGATAAGCAATTTATACAAGCAATAATGGTATTCAACTTATTGATATGCTGATAATCCCAATCAAAAACTTCACAAATCATAAAATAGATCTAATAGTTGGATGCAAGCAATAAATGGCTTCCAACTAGATGCAATGCTGATAAACCCAATCAAAGAATTGGTTAATCTAAACCACAACTATAACTAACCAAAGCAACAGCAAAAACCATCTACGAGCTGGATCCAACTATTCTGAATACTAAATCAAACAAGATATAATAAAAGATTGAATAATCAGCTATATAATGGATCTATCCAGACAGATCAATCATAACTGTGTTAAATTAAAGTAAAAAACAAGCAACCATCCATCAGATCCGCAAATTGAAGCAAATAAATGAACTAAAAGTTGACTAAACACGACCATGATAGGACTTGATGAATCAAAACCATGACTATAAAAAAGCGAAAACAATTATAAGAATAATCTCACAGATGGATCGAACCACTGTAAGTACTAAATCAACCCACATGCTATAAAAATCGAGAGAATCAGATACAAACTAAAGGATCTCCCCAGTCAATCAAGCTCGACCGGTGTAAAATCAGGGTAAGACAAGCATCCAGCCACCAGATCCGACAATTCAAGCAGATAAAATGGGCAAAAAAAAAAGGATTAACCCTTAAAAGGGGGAAAAGGAAGAAGAGGAAGACCTGAGGAAGTTTGAGCTCTGAGCCCAAACGCTGCCGTCATGGCCAACGATGGCGGCGGCGGTGAGGTGGCAGCCGTCGATGTCGGCCATCAAGTGGTCGTCTATGTAAGATTGCCACGACATCGTTTCGTTACTGAGAAATTCTGAAAACTAGTGTGGTCTGTAGCGTAAGAGAGGACTAAGACGATAGCGTGAAAACAACGGAAATGAAAAATGGTGCGGTCGACTTTCCTACAATCATCACTTTTATGCTTGCGGTCCGGGATCTGTATGGTGAAATGTCTTTGCTACCCCTGGAGTTATTAGTCAATTATTCTCCTAGTGCTAACAATGTCAATTAAATTGATTTCCCCTAAAAAAATGTGAATTAGATTGATTCTTTATGGTTTTTATAAGGAAAAGAAAAAGAAAAAAAAGGAAAAGAGAAAAGTATCTTCTTTTCATCCCCTTCTTTGGAGAAGTCTTACTGTTTTTACTTCAAAAATTATAGCAAAATCTACTTATGTCTATTATCTAGACTAGTGTTATTGTTTTTTTTTTTGTTGGCTTTACTTTTATTGATTAAAGAGCGCTCTATTAATCAGCAATTCCTTGTATATTTTTTCTCAAATCTTCAATATGAGCGAAAAATTGTGGGATGTGTGATTGTTTGTAGAAAAATAATTTTAAAATAAATTAAATAAAATCTCATTTTCTCCAAAAAAATTAACTCAATTTCTCAAGACTAACTATACTATTTATTTCTCTCCCTCTATCATATTAAGAATTTATCATTGTTTTTTTTTTTTCTTAAATTTGAAAACAAAAGTAACATGAGATCTATATTGCCTATTTTTGGTTCAATTTTTATTTTTTATTTAATTTTCTTGCATCATATTTTATACTATTATTTACACAAAAATTCCACAAACAATCAATATCTCTAAAAGATTTTTCATTACATCAACACAATTATTACTTTTCCCTACACATCAACTTTCACTTTAAAGAAAATCCACTTTAAAGAAAATCATCACTTGGAAGGAGTGAAAGGAAGGACAAGCAATCAAAACATAAATTGCTTACATAAACAGTACATTTATATGTGAAAATAATCAATAAAAATTGTATTATCTAGTACAATGATATATATGTGTTACAAATAAAAATAAAATCACATAATATGTAATTTTATTAAATATGGAAAACCGAGAACAAAATGATTTATTAAAAAAGGAAGTAGAAATAATGTTATCAACATGATTTTTAATATTTAATGTTTTATAAAAGATAATGAAGTGCAGAAGCAATGCTTGTAAATAGAAGAAATACAGAACATATATAATGTGATTACTGATTAACATGCATTTTAAAATGGGATATAGGGGTGTATTAATGTATGTAGAAAGAAAATGCAAAATGCATTACTTCTTTAATTACCAATTTATAAACTAATGTGTATTCTCTGTTTGATGGTGAGTAACATATTAATCTAGTGGCGAAACATATAAGAATATTATAATTATTACAAATATTTTCATTAGTAGTCAAACTTCACATTTTCATAAGTAGTCAAACCTTATAGTTGTGTTTGAAACTAAGTCTCTATTTGGATTCATGGATTTAAAATTAGAATTTTAAATCAGTCGAATAACAAATTTATTAAAGTTGCATTTGGATGGACGGATTTTGATTTAAATTTGAAAAGAGAATGTTGCAAAGGTGAAGAACAAAAGGGAAAGCTGAGGGTGCGATTGAATATACTTTCATTTTGAAAATTTTCATTTTGCTAGAGAATAGTAGTGAAAAATTTTGGAAGAAAAAGATGAATTTTGAGAGTGTGAATGTGAGATGAAAAAGTAATGATGAAAGTTGATTTGATGTGAAAATAGTAAAATAATAATTGGATGTGATTGGTAGTTAGAAATGTGTGAATGAATGAATAGTGAAATTTGTGGGATAATGTGTAATAATGATTAGTTTTTTGTGAAAAAAATGTGTAGATGTGATTGGTGAAAGAAAAAGTGAGAAAAAGTGAAAGTGAGAGAATAGTATATTTTAAAAAATTTTCATAAACAATCGCATGTTTGGTCAAAAAAATTCTCCAAATGAACAAAATGGATTCTGCTCACATCCAATCGCAGCCTGAAGTTTCTGTAATCTTCATTATTTTCGTCTGATAGCAATACAAAAAGGCCCTATTTATAGAAGGCAACAACAAACATACTAATAGAAACGCAAATAGCGGATAAAACGTGAAGGAACAAAAATGTGATATCTAACTCCAACATTCCAACACCCTTCCAAGTTGGGCGGCGATGAAGATCAATTAAGCTCAGCTGGGAACGAAATCATAAAAGAAAGAAGGTCCCAAAGCCTTAGTAAACAAGTCGCACAATTCGCACGAGAAGAAACTTTGGAAGGGGCACGAATCCGAATTTTTGCATTGATCCCAACAACATAGCAATCAATATCAAGGTTTTGGTTCGTTTGTGAAAAATCAGACAGCAAACGATATGCAAGCCGCCGATTATCACACCACAAGGGAACCGGAGGAGAAAAGATAAATGCGAGATCATTAGCAATATAGAGAGCCATCAGAATTCTACAAACCGTAGTCCCCGTTGCCCGAGACTTCAGCTTCTTCTTTGAGAAGAATGGGACACCATCGATCATTTTTACTTTTCCAGGAGATAAGGGCCGCCATAAAAATATAAAACCTGCTACGACCTCCTTAGATCGTCGACAGTCCCCAATCTGCATTACAATAACAAACAACAGAGTAATCGATGCCGGTGGAAAAATAAAGCCCAAGAGAGGGGCACCTTCAAGTAACGTAAGAAATGTAACAAAACATCCTAATGAGTGGAAAAAAGATCAATTGTCGTGCACAAAAATGTAACATTAACCTGCACAAAGACAAATAAAGTAATTCCTAATGAGTCGCCTATATTATTCAGGGTGTGTGTGGAACTCCAACTTTACCTTGGAGCTTCAAACCCTAGTGGAAGAGGTGTAGAAACGGGTTTACAATTGAGGAAATCAAAGATTAAGGAGATATCCAATATGTATTTCCTCCGCGGTATGTATATGTACTCCCTCGGATTTCTGCCATCTCCCCAAAAAACGTTGCAAATCCCAAGTCTTTAATGTTGAATATAACATGTAAATACTTGCTTCGGTGAAGCAATGTCGGAGATCGAACCAACAATAAGAACATCGCCAACATACACCGTGTTAACTAGAAAGAGTCTCAATCGTGATTTGACAAAGAGACAATGGTCATGAGACGATTGGTGAAGCCAAACTCCAAGAGCTTACCACATAATTTTGTGTTCCACTATCATGAGGTTTGCTTAAGGTCATATAAGCTCCGTCCTTAAATGACAAACCTGGCCAAGTAGCCTTGGTATACCCTTCAGCAGGGTGTCATAAAAATATCCTTATCTAAAAACCCATGCAAGAAAGCATTGTTAATATCTAACTGTGTAACTTCTACTCTTTCAGCCAATAGAATGACCATCGAATCTACCATCTTCGCCACCGGGGAAAAACTATCCATATAGTCAATGCCATATACATTTAGTAACTCTTGGCCACTGGCAATCGAGCTTTATACCTCTCAATCGAACCCATCTTGCTTCAATTTCACTCTTAAAACCCATTTACACCCAATAGCCTTCTTCTATGTGGTAATTCTATCAAAATCCAAGTATGGTTCTCGTCAAAGAGCATCTAACTGCGTTTCATGGCATGCACCCACTCCCGAGGGACTTTCTAGCTTTGAGATAAGCCTGGGGTTCCTTAAAATCGAGATGTCAGCCATAAAATCAACACGCAGTTTAAAACAAGAAGCAACTATAAAGGTGTATGTACATAAGGGGGTAGTAATCACCCGAAGGAATCGTTTCTTGAAGAGTGGCAACAACGGGTTGAGATCGGCGAGAATATGCAATAAAATTAAAAGCTACGCAGTCGTGTGATGATAGTCTTGGAAGTTCTTCTCAATAGAGGTGGTATGAAACTAGAATTTTCTCATGCATGAGATGACATCAAGTGGTTAGAATGAGGCAATTATCAAAGGATTCAGTAGAAATTTGTGGGAGTGGAGGACAATCTGGGCTGTGAAGGATAAGAGGCAAAGAAATCTTCGTGCTCTATAAAGACCACATCCCCGCTCACAAGCAATTGATGAGTATCCAAAATTATAAAATTTATAACCCCTTCCCCCGACTTATATCCAAGAAAGACACAACTTTGATGCTCATGGTGTAAATTTAGAATTAAAGACTATAGGTTCGTGGCATATGCCATACATCTAAGTGGTTTGAGTATGGGTAATCAAGTTTGCCTCCATAGATCTCATAAGGAGTTTTCCAAGCAAGAGGTTTTAAGGCATCGATTGATGATGAAAGTTGCGTAGTAGAATGAAAAAAAATGGCCAAAACATTTCTCGGTAGGTAGGAGTGAAACATCAAGGCTCTAGCCATATCTAGGAGATGTTCTGTTTTCTCTCCACAACACCATTTTGTTGTGGAGAATAAACACAACTAGTTTGGTAAGGATCCTAAGAGACTAAATAAGGTAGAACAATCCTTATTTATAATTTCATCACAGATCGTCTTTGTCTTGACAACACCATGAAACGGGTACACTATCAAGAAATGAGTTCGTGATATGTGGTACCTTAACGTGTCATCAAAAACACCTATGTGGCTCTACCGATCATCAACAACAATAAAAAATAAGAGGGCATTGTCGATATGGATGATGCATGGTAGGGTCCCAAACATCAATTTGTATCAACTCAAACACACAAAAGCATAAGAATAACTCAGTATAAGTAATCTGGTTGCTATGCATGACAGAATATCCATGCTTTGAACAATCGCCTACTTTATTTCAGGCATAAGGTTTGAGGAAATCTAAATGTTCCAAAACTTTAGAAGAAGCATGTCCTAGTTTGATGCTACAAATCAAAACCGGAATTATAGAAATAAAAAGAGGATTGAATCGAATTGAGCCTAAGTTGGAATATCATAGGGAAACTGATTTAAATGTGCAACCATCCAATAACTCTTTCCATCTGCTGCCACTTCTTTTAGTCTCAGGTCCTTGAGGAGACAATAGGATGGATAGGAACACACACTTCAAGTTAGAAGATTGAGCGAGTTGAGCAAATCGACAAGAGATTAAATTTGAAAGAAGGAACCAATAAAACATTAAAGAGAATGATTTTACTATTTGCAGAGTGACATGACCAGCATGAGTAACATGTTTGGAGGATCCATCGTGGGAAAACTCCGCAAGATCACCTAATTGGCTTTATATGTGACATGAGCGCTCAGAGTGCACATATGTTTGCCGCACCAGATTCGTAATCCATGAGCTCAAGCCAATCACATCAAAAATGTGAGCATATAACAATAGTCGTGAGATAAATTTTACCTCGGCGTATTCAACAAAATGAGCATGTGGATCATTCCAAATGCCTTTATTAACATTTCTGTGTGAAGTTTCGGCCGAGTATTCAACAATTTTGCAAGTTCATGCTCTATCGTTGTGAGATATCACCAAATCGACATCCTTTATGACAAGATTCAAGATCCTTCCTCCGGGTTCAAATGTCGCTCCACACATGTAGCCTGAGGTCCAGCCTTTGCTCCTTCGGGCCTTATGTACCAATCCTGGGTGGTTCCAGGCAATTTAAAACATTTCTTCACTTCATGTCCTCAGATTTTATTAATGCTTCACATATGAAGCTAGCTCTTTTCTTCTTTTGTACTCCTATAATTCCCTCTCCGCCTCTACCTCCAATCCAAATTGTACCCCAAGAAGATTCCCTTGAAAATTTCCACGACCACCTAAGCACTCTGAATGCATATGAAGATTACCATCAACTTCTCTCGAAAACTCAATTGAATAGATCTCTATTTTTCCACTTGCAAAATCATGACTACACGCCGATTTACGAGGTAATGGATCCAAAAGAAACAACGACTTCAATATTTTCAAAACTATCATTTAACCCCATCGAAAATCGCATGCCTTCGCATGACACATCGATTTCGCAAGTAAATTGCTCACACCACATGTACACGGAGGTAGGTAACCAAACTATTATACTCATCCCAAAGCCTTTTCAACTTAGTGAAATATATCACCACACTATCACTGGCTTCGAATAAAGAGTATAGCACTTCAGAATCGAGCATAAGAGAGGTCCATTACTTTCACCAAACGCCTCATGTATATCTCGCCATAATTCATGGGCTAATTAGCATATAAGAAGGCATCAACAATATCATCGATAAGCAATTCAAAAATCCAACCAGTACATGTAATCAACCTTTTTCCATAGCTCGTAGTTTTCAAAATTTTTCCTATACCATCGTTTTCCATTAATCAAATATAGTTTGCTTCGCATCGAGCACTCATTGATCTATTCCAACTCAAATAATTATTACCTCGACAAATGTGTTAATACTAACACTGCCGATGATCCCATCCATACACCGGCGGATCATCGCCACGAAAGTGCTGATTTGATTTGCAAAATCGTGGTACTTCTGGCCATCATCTTTCTTTGCAATAACAATCTTATTCCAAAGTCGTGATTTCGCGCCATAGATGCCCAAGGATCGCAACTCACCTAAGATCTCTACCATGTTGTAAAAGTGAAGAACAAAAGTGGAAAGCGTGAAGTTTCGTAATTTTCATTATTTTCTTTGTCGATACAAAAAGTGCTTACGTTCAAGCTAATCCTAAAAACAAATTTTCAGCAAGTGCACCTATCGTTTATAGCAAAGCTGTTTGTGATCGAGTGTCATTCCCACGAGGACTATGATTACTAAGAATTACCATCTTTTTATTATCTAGCCTACAAATTCACCAAATAGTTTATTTTAAAAATAAAATAAAATGAAAGTGTTCGCTAAAAAATTAATCTCACACGTGAAGTGTAAACGTATTTTATGATAATGACAAGCAATGTCATATTCCTCGTGATTGAATAATGCAATACTTAGATTATAATAACATCGTATTCTACCTTTATCAAGCAAATCCGAAAATCAAAGAGTTTTATAAACAAATAAAAAAAAAATAAGAAATCAAAAATCCGAACTCCATGCTTTTTCAACAAATACAAAGCAACCATGTACATAATCTCAACATGTTTCTTCAATATTAAACTAATCAATGTTTATCAAACCAATTCATTGTGGTTTTTACGGTTCAATTCCTACTAGTTTATTCTCCTTGAAGTAAATAGTAGATTAATACCAATTGCAGATCCTTACTCAACAAATTAATATTAACTCCCAACGTGACCAGAATCAAATGCATTCTCTACAAACGCTTATAAAGTTCTCCCGACTTCTACACCCGTTTACGTCAACTCGATTTGTATTTTTGTTAGGAACTCATATCCCACCATGGATTAACAAATACGGCATGCAAATTATTGGCCAAATAATCTATAAAGAAAGTAAGCACTTAATTCATATAATAGAATACATAAATCAATTAAGAAAACAATCAATCAAGTTTAACACGAACTACGCTTTTATTACGCTTCTCAGATCGTAAAGATTAAATTTCAACATATTTGATAACAAATTCATGTACAAAGTTGAAATCAAATAGTTTGACATTGTATTAGTACAAATAAGAGATCTAAACTAAGAAAGAGAACCCTTCTTGTCGACGGGATCCTCCTTCCGCCAAACCTCATGGCTTCCGTATGTGAGTGCCCACAGCCTCCTGTTCTTCGCACCAGCCTCCTCTCTCGTAAGACCTTCGATTTGTGTAATCCCGATTGTCAGATGGCTCTTATGAATGGTATAAGATGTTCTATATCCGCAAGGCCTTGGTCCCTTTATATAAAAAGTTGAGAGATCACTGCAGAGTGACAAGATTAGACTAAATTTAGCCGACAAACAAATCACACGACCATGTGCAAGTCACTCGATCATTGTGGCGATCGGGTTTTTTTCTCCGGTCTCCATGGTAGTTGTAGCTTCTTTCTCTTAGCTTTCCATATCTACTTCAACCAATATCAATTTTGTGTTATGGCCAAATTACTAAACCTCACGTTGTTGAAAATCATGGCACGCTTGGACGTTATCGAAAAGAAATTCCTTTGTTCAACCGTCCATGCTTTCTTTTCCTTCACATCTTTGCTCGCACTGGATTTTGACATATTATTTGGAACGTACACGCTTTGTCAAATTTAGCTCAATTCTTCGTAAATATACAAAAGTACGCAATTCTTCACGCCAAAAAAAAAACCAACAAAACACACTAAATATACATGCAAATGTATCAATTATAAAATAAGCTCCTTAAATGCACGTATTTTTACACATATAAAATTCTCCAAACTTAAACCATTGCTCGTCCCCTGAGCAAACTTTAGAAAAATAATCTCAAAGGATACAAAGAACACACAAGAACACTATAAACATTCATTCTAATTTGGACTCCACATCTAAGTAAACCATCCAATTCATTATCAAGAAGTCATGAATCACAAGTTCCCAAGATAAATAATCTTTATGGTACTTGACATCGCGACCACAAGTAAGTAAAGGTATCATTCATCTCAATGTGTATGGAAAGTGCATGTGCTCAACATCAATTCAATGAGTGTGAACTACTATGTACACTTGCAAATCGTCTAACATATCTACCACTTTAGTGTGCACAACTTAAGAATCAAAAAGTGCTTTTCAATTTGTTGTAACTTAGTCTTTAGTAAGGGTGGGAAAATTTGGATTAAGTAATGACCAGCAAATAGAATTCATGTAATGCACATACTGCAACCTACCAACCTAATTTCATCTAAAAATCATTCTTTCAACATTTTGTTTTTTCAACTCAACTTACCATTTTCTCTCCTTTTTCATTCCTGTGACTTTTGCCTTTTTCGCTTTCTTTTCTTTAGCCAAGCTCTCAATTTCTCAAATTTCCAGAATTTTTTTCTTTTTCTTTATTTTGCTCGATTTTCCTCTTTCTTTTACGGTCTTCTTTCTTTTTAAAGCGATTACCGTTACACATACCTTTGCTAAATCCTGAATTAACGCCAGCTTTCTCTCTTTTCTGGTGCACCACACATCTCCCCCAAACTATTCATTTCCTATAAGCTCAAGTAGTTTTAGGGATAAAAATCATCTTTCAATTTTAAAGAATCAAAATGTGGTGACAATAAAATGTTAAGATAAGTCGTTATTAGGAATCATGAGTTCATATGTAGGCTTTTAGGCTAGTAGGCTAAAACAAGATAGTCTTAATCATTTTCAAAAATTGCACACACATGGTTCAATGAAGATACCAAGCAAGTTCTGATTTCTGCATTCATGAATAGCCTGCCAAGAAAAAAATAAAATTGCATAAAGATAAAAGCGATTTATAAACACAAAATCTCTAGTTTATTTTATGTGCTCAAATATCAATTTTAATAATGCCAAACAAGTAAAAATATCTCAACCATTCATCCCTTATTATTCACAAAAGTATTCATCTCACAAATCAAATGATTATGTCAAATCCTCCCAAAGTTTTTTTTTTATATTTTTTTGAATTTTTGGATCTACAAATCACACAAAGAAAGTCAGGCGTGCTAAAAGCGATCAACGTACTATATTATTATAAAAATAAAAGTAAAGGGCTAATTTATTTATTTTTTGTACGGTACATGCTCTCACATTACATTACAAATACGTCTGATAATCATTAGTCTTGACACATTCTGCTGCCCCAGGCTAAATATGGCTTACGTCCCGAGGCATTATGATGAAATTATCAAAGAAGAGGAATGCATAAAAGTACTTACCAGATCGTTCACCCTGGCGGGCCGTATAACCCTAAGCGTGGATTCTATTTCTTGCTATCTCCGACCACCTGACCGTGTCTTGACTCACCTTCCAAACCATGTGTTTGGTCTCTTGTGGTGTAGTGTATGGCTTGCGTGTGGATGTTCACATGTCGTGTGAATTTTATTCCCACAACCGAGTTTACATTGCGTACCTCTTGGGTTCTTCCCACAAAGCGTTAAGTTTTACTTACAACCCGATATCGTCAATTTTTAACATCGCTTTTTATTTAAGCCAGTTGAAATCCTTTGGGCCTCATATTCTATACCATCCATGGTGGTGGCGTTGCACTACTACCAGTTAAGTTTAGTATGCGCCAAGGATTTGCCCATATGATGTTATTATCCCATTTGCGATTGGCAATTTGAATTCCACTTATTGTCTCAATTCGATCTGCATTCAACAAAAACGATGTTGAAAAGCGATAAAAAATTAATACAAAAGAAAAAAATGGAACAAATGAAAAATATTTCAAAAAATGAAAAAAATAAAATTATTCACAAAATTTTGCTTTTAAAAGGTCTACTTATTCTTTATACTCTAAGTTGAATCTTTCGATCCCCGTGTGACATGGCTTGTTAAGCTAAAATTTGATCTCAATACGCAGAAGTGTACCAGCGTAGTTTATAGGATAGTGGCAAGCAAAGTGCATTCCTGCGAGGTTTGAATCACGAAACATAGGCTATAATAACATCGTATTCCCAATTTTATTAGGCGACCAGCATAAAGTTTTACTCTAAACAAATATAAAATAAAATAAGTAGTTGTAAGCCGAACTCCACAAGTCTTCAAAAAAAAAAGAAATACGAGGAAAGCAAACTAGGCATAATCTCCAACATGTTTCTTTCAATATTAAAATCTAATCAATGTTTATCAAAACCAAATTCCTTAATATTACATAAGTTCCAGTTCTATCTTAGTTTATTACACTCTCAAGCGAATAACTTGTTAGATTAATACTAATTAGCAACAATTAAAACTAACTCCCAACAAATACATGAATTGAATGACTCCCCACAACGATTATAAGCCTCCAAACTCTATACGTTTATGTCTGAACTTCATTCCATTTTTGTTAGAACTCATCTCTCGAATTATACAGAGTAGTTGTAGGTCAAAGGGTGTAATGGAGTTTAGAAGAAAGTTGAATAAACCTTACCAACTTTTCGATTTAGTCCTTTTAAAAGTAATACAGTCTGCCCCTGAAACTCCTTCAGTCCTTGAGGACAACTAAGTTGATTTATTGAGTGGAATTGTACTCAGCAGGACTCACGTCATTGTAGATGGCTCTTCCCATTGCATTTGTATGAAAACAACGTTTGTGTTAGTTTTTAAGTGAGCTGCTTACTGTGATTATTTTAAACTTGTTTTAACGCTGATTTGCTTGCTTAGTTATTAATCAATTAGATAACCAATTTGCTCGTGAGATATAAATACTATACGAGAGATAAAAGTCTTGAAATGTAAATAATATGAAATAATTTTTATAGAAGTTCGAGATGGAGTGGTCTTCTAGTCCTCTTCTCCAACTGGAGAATCACTAAGTGTGTCCGATTCACAAAGAGTGGTTATCAGGTCTAGAAGACAGTCTTGATCACCTGGCGACTTGCTCGTGGACTCGATCTGAAGATGCACTTGGTCACCGCAGTGGCTTCTCGTCGACCTAAACCTTCCTGGTAATTTTACGCCTTGCTACTTGACTCATTCTCCAAGCTACTTGGATTTGATCACGAAGCCTCCAATAACGATATTGGTTCGTTCTTGAACCTTATACAATCCCCTCCTGGAAAGTAGACCACTTTTGATTAACTGAAAGTTATCTTCATGATTTGATTATCTTTCAGCATGCGGCATTGTGTTGGATTGATGTATTCGAATTTAGGCTTGAGGATTTTGGCGAATATCTCCAGAATATTTTGCTGAGTTACAATTTGAATAATGCTTGCTCGTTCGTGGTTGGGTAATCAAGGTAACCTCTTCTCCGGTAATTCCCGCCGACGCTAGTATTGAACTTTCCAAAAATCGCCGTTGAGAAGAGATATCTTTGAAGTTCAAAGACACTTGTGTTCGTTGGCGTGTCTTTCTTAGTCTTCAATCTTGAGATGTAGACATTTCCAGCAATACGTAAT